>BCLF01000085.1:641831-679758 GCA_001602275.1 Zoysia japonica | reverse complement strand
CCGCGCCACCGACCCGTCAACCCGGCGCTGCCCCGCTCCTCGTCGACTTGGCGCCCACTCGTCGACCTGACGCCCCGTCAACCCGCCGCCCCATCAAACCGGCGCCGCCCCAACGCCCCCATCCACCTTGCACCACACCACCGACCCGTCGACCCGCCACTGCCCAGCAGGCCCGTCGACTCGGCACCGACCTGTCGACACAACGCCACGACGCCCCGCCAACCCGGCGCTCCATCGACCCGACGCCGCCCCGCCGCCCGTGCGCAGCCCCACCGCCCCTGCGCCGCCCCGTCGACCCGGCACCCCTGACGAAGCTCAAGGCCGTCGCCCAACGAAGGTCCCAGTCCGCCTGGACATATCTTCAGTTCGGACAATCGCACTCGTTCCACCTATCGAAAGGTAAAGACCGTACTGTACTCTCCTCCCTTGAGAATTTACTAGATTCGATGGGAATATACTATGGTTTGAGATCTGTTCATCAAAACGTGGATTGCAAGGACAAAAAGATTATCCCAATTTTAGTATGGTTGCTCCACCTAAAGAAACCCTAGGTATCTCGCAGGTAATCTGAATAGTATGAACTAGAAATCATGCGCGGCTTTGCATTCTGATAATTCATTTGTTTGGGTATAATTCTCCAGTACGACCTGCCACTGACCGACTGGATCCGAGCTTGAAGAACTCGCCACATTACTTTGCATTCTGATAATTCATTTGTTTGGGTATAATTTTTTCTACCACCAATGACTTGTTTGGGTACTGCTTGACCGGCCGGATAGATCCACGTACAGATTCGATGTTTGTTCACCAAGTAGATTAATTAAATTAACCAAACAAAGAATGATCGATATGAGTGATTGCTTAGCAAGAACATTTCAGTACCCTAGCTAGCTGCTTACGTACATACATTTCTTCACAAAATGTCATGTCTGACAGGAGTATTAACAGAATTATATCGATCTGTGCATAGTTCTGTCATCACAAATGAGCTATTCTGGCTATTTCACACATCTGAAGTTCTAAAATGGTGAAAATGTAGCCTCAGACATCATGGAACCATTTTTTCATTTATCTCGTCATGATCTGCAGAAATAAAAAATTATTACAACTAAGTTATCTTGGGTCTACCAGAATTTAGATACCTTTTCCAAAACATGGGTTGACAGTTTTCACATTCTCATTATTTTTTGACCATCAAGAAACATAGATAGGTAAAGATAGTATGTTATGCTGCTATGTATGGTTACATGTCTGTTTTCTTACTACTACACTGTTAATAGGATTGTGTTACTATGGAGAAAGAGGGTTATTTCGTGGGACTGCTGAACGAAAGTCAGGACAATGGTGGAATGGAGTGGGATGGTATAGGAAGCCCTGCAGAAGAGCAGCAAGAAACTCCTCCCACATCAAAAGGAGCCAAGAAAAGTAGGCAAAAGAACTTCAGCGAGATGGAAGATATATTGCTTGTGAAGACGTGGTTGAATACCAGTACCGATCCAATTCCTGGCACAAACCAAAAGCGTCTTGCATATTGGGATAGGGTGCGTGACGCCTATGTTCAAAATGAAATCCCAGTAGAGCGCACTCCAAATTCTCTATGCCATCGTTAGACTGTTATTCAAGAGAGTGTCAATAAATTCTGTGGCAGTTTTGATATCATTGAAGGCAGAAATCAAAGTGGGAAGACTTCTGAAAACAAAGGTACATGTCTTGTTCTATTTGTGCATTTTGTGGCTGTTCTCATACAATTCATTATTGTTGTTAACCATGGCATAAATGGATTTGTGCAGCTTATGGATGCACGTGCTTTGTACAAGGCCGAGGACAAAGATAACAAGTCCTTTCAGCTGATGCACTGTTGGCACGTTTTAAGACATGAACCAAAATGGCATGCCAAGATGGCTCAATTGGCAGCAAGCAAATCCAATCAAAAGAAACAAAATGATGGTGCAGCTTCAGTCCTAGATTTGACTGGTGCTGCCAATGAAGATGCTTCTAAAAATGTTCCTGTTCCTAACCGTCCTATTGGCAGAAAGAAGGCAAAGCAACAAGTCCGTAAAGGTGTAGGTGATGCATGCCTTGAGCCTTCTGATCATCCGTGGGATAAAAAGAAGGAGTCGGATGAAATCATAGAAGTAAAGAAGGATGAAAGGTTTAACAAATCTTTGGAAATTGAAAAGGAGAGGCTTCAAATAGAGAAGGATCAGGCGCGGATGAAAATAATGTTGGAAGAGGAAAGAATAATGACTATGGATATTCATGGATTGCCGGTACAGCAGCAGCTTTACTACAAGAGCCTACGAAGTGAGATAATGAACCGTCGTGGGATACAGCAGATAAACTGATTAGGAGCAGCTCTGATTTGGTTACTTCAGGCAGCATTTTTCTTTACGATAGTTGAATTCAGATACTAGGCTGTTTCGAAATTTTGTTTCATTGTTCATGGTACAGAACTAATCAGGAACAAATCCAGTAGAACTAATGTTTCATTGTTCATGGTACAGGCACTATTGTTTCATTTTTCTGTTTTTGGAAACTTAAAAAATAGAAATATTGTTTCATTATCATGCCTTTGCTTTCATTAGACTGTACAAGTTAGGAATCAGACAAGTTGAGTCCGTGCAGCATTTCAGGCAGGACAGGCCAGATATTATTATTGAAAAATAGACTGGAAGCACGCACAGCTTGAATGTTTGCTTATTTAAAAGCTGGCAAGGTTTGTACCCTGATCGAGTTGTCGTAGCTGACCGAGACCAGGATATCAAAGAAAGGGTGCCACTGCACCATCTTGACATCCTGCGTGTGGCCCTGCAGCACTGAGACACACTCGTAGTCATTGCCTGGCTGTACCTCCCATATCCACACCATCTCATTCCGTTATAGGTAATCGAGTGTTGACTCTGTTCATGTAATCGAAATAAACATGCCGAATGTTTATTACAGAACTCTGTTTGTGAAACTAATAATATAAAAGTAGTTACACAATACGAAGTAGTAGCAAATATAAATAGCCTATCACTCTGCTTATAAAACCTAATAATATAAAATAGATTTTGCTTAATATGTATCGGGTTTATGCTGCCAAAGGTGCTCTATTAAATCTTCCTGAAGTTGATGATGAACTTCATTGTCTCTTATTTTTTTTCCTTGTCTCGATGAATTGCATAAGCTCAACTGTCTGATTATATGAAGCTTGTACATTGTCTGCTTCAGAGTCAAAACGTTCTTCTGCATCAACTTCTCTCTCGTCTTCTATAATCATATTATGCATTATTATACAAGCTTTCATTATACATGGCAATGTCTCTTGATCCCATAAACGAGCTTGACCTCAAATAATGGCAAAGCGAGCTTATAAAACTCCGAACGCTCGTTCCACATCCTTTCTAAGTGCTTCCTGAGATCTTGCAAAATACTTTTTTTTTATTACTCTGTGGTTGTGATATGGTCTTCACGAATGTTGCCCAAGATGGGTATATACCATCAGCAAGATAGTACCCATTGTGTAATCATGTCCATTGATGGTGTAATTTACCTCTGGTGATTGACCTTCAGCTAACTTTGCAAATAGTGGAGAGCGTTGTAAAACGTTTATATCATTGTGAGATCCTGGTAAACAAAAAACGCATGCAATATCCAAAGATCCTTGGAAGCAACAGCTTCTAATATTATTGTAGGCACTCGCACGTGTCCGGAGTACATACCGTGCCAAGCTGTAGGACAATTTTTCCATTGCCAATACATACAATCTATGGAACCTAGCATCCCAGGAAAACCTCTTTCCTCTCCTATTGCTAGTAAGTGAGCCGTATCATTTCATTTGGTGCTCCCAAATACTCATCTTAAAAAATATCAACAATTGCGATGACAAGCCTTCTCATACTCTCGATAACAATACTTTTTCCAATACATACATACTCATCTGTGGAATCAGTTGCTACCCCGTCAGTTAACATACGAAAAGCTGTCATTACTTTCTGTAAACAGCTTAGTCCAAGTATATTAGCAGCATTTCTTTTCTGCACAAAGTAATTATCGTGATTTTCTACGGACTGCATTATACGCAAGAATAGACGACGACTCATTCTGAACCTGCACATAAGAGGATTCTAACATTGCTATTATGCACCAAAATATGCAATCCAACAAATGAATTGAGTAAATACAAACCTGCGTCTGAAAAATTTAGATCCATATATTGGATCATCGGCGAAGTAATCTTCGTACAACTTCCAGTATCCTTCCTGTCTCTTACAACGGACTACTTTATGTCCAGGGACAGAAACCACCATGTCTAACCGCATTCAACAACCGATAGTGCGAATATATTATGGAAGCACTTGTAAAAAAAATTCATCTTCGTCGTCCGAAGAAGACGAATCATCAAACACTTGTTGCATCAATGACCGACGATGACTCATCTCCCTGTGATCGTTGGCGAGGACGTGCTGCTTCGATTTAAGCGTGTCACCGGCGCGGCAGAGAGGCGAGGAACGGTGGTGCTGCCCAAGACGTGCACGTGCTATGCCAGACAGCTCCAATTCTCAACCATGGATGTGGAACCAAGACGTGCTTGTGCGGTGGCAAGTACTCTCCTGGTCAATTTTATATCATCGATCTCGTAGTCCGAGTCTGAATTGGCTACCAGCGCACATGCAGGAGAATTTGTTACTTGAAATAACCGTAGCTCTGATCTGTTGCCACAAACTCAAATAATTTTAGGGCCCAGTTCAGGTGATTTGTTGGAGAAAGGAGAAAAAAATAAACCCTTAAATTTTTTGGGCTGCCCTAAACAAGGTTTTTTGGGGAGTTTTTTTTAAGGGAGGTTTTGGAGATGCTCTTAAAACCCCTCGGAACGTGACCGTGCTAGATGTAAGTATAGTTGGCGATCCGAGTTTTAGAGACGGTCCGTCATACACGGAGTCGTGCACGCAACGTTTTTAGTTAGCGTTGCGACCTATTTACTTCGTAATTTGAGCCAACCAAACAGCACCTTAGTCGTTGGCAATCAGAGTTTTACTGTTTTAGAGACGTTCGGTCATATTCGGAGTCGTGCACGCAACGTGCGACGGCCCCTCCGCACCGATGCTTTGCTCACGTTTGAGCAGGCCATCCATCAATCATCTTGTCTCAAATGTCAAACCCGCCATGAAACACCTTTATTTTAGTACCCGCTTGAAAGCGCTGTCTAAAGTACAAAATCTCCTATGCGCGCTAGAAAAACAAATAGCGTGTCGAAGCGACGAAGAAGCAGAACAACAAATAGTCCGGCCGGGAACAGATAGTGATCGAAGCTTTCTCTCTGTTCTCTACCGTGTCACGAAGCAGAGGAATCAGTCTTGGCCCCTGGCTGTGCTGGGTGCATCTTCAACCTTTCCCTTTCTCCCAGCCCAATCTGTTTCCCGGCTTCGACCAGCTGGATTGGATGCGGCGAGCAAGATGAGGCGAGGCGAGGCGAGGGGCGCGGCGCGACCGTCGTGGAGGAGCGGCAGCAACGTTGGGTGCGGGCTGGTCCTGGGTTTCCTGCTGGCGCTGCTCTACTTGATGTTCTCCGCGCAGTTCAGCTACAACCCGCATGGTAACTACTCTCCGTGACCATAAGCTCCGAAGCCTACCGGAGCTCGAGGGGAGGAAGAGAGTTCTTGTATGTTCGTTCAGCAATCACAGGCTCCTGTCCTGTGCTCGCGCACGCAGATGACGCAGCGGCAGCTTACGCCGGCGGCGCGACGACGATCAACACGGTTCCTGCGACGCGCGAAAGGAGCCGTGAGGAACAAGGTGCGCCCTGCTAAGTTTCGTCGGAGTTTCACTTGGATCTATTGCCTGGTTAAACGATGGAATCTGATGCTTTGATTGCTCTCTTGGCACTGGGGGTTTAGATGTCGCGGGTAGGGGAACGGAGGAGGAACGCCGGCGGAGCGAGGTGATCGGAGCGCGCACGGAAGCATTGACGACTGCCCGCGTGAAAGGTAAGCGTCGGTCCCGTCGTCACGCGTGACCAAGACGCGATTGACCAACGGGGATGATGATGACATGTCCTCTGGTTCGACGTGCGAGACAGTGGCTTCGACCTTATCTTCTTCTTGTGTTTTGTTTATGGTTCTGATTCTGAGGTAGAAGATGAAGGTGAGAAGGAATGGGCGGACAAGAATCCAATCGAGGAGCAATCAGGTATATGTGATGATGATTCTTGGTTCCTTCGGGTTTTTCTTGGTGTACAAAAATGTGTTTGATCTTTTTTTTTTTTGTTTTCGATTTGAATGCCAGGTAATGAAAAGAACTCTGATAATAATTGGAAGCAAACGACGCAGCAGCCGATGGAAAAGGACCCTATCGAGTTCACTGAATTCGGTACGACACTTGTGCCTTCGTGTCCTAACTAGTGATGGCGATGAAGAACAACTCACAGCGTCACATTGATACCGAACTTGATTTGCACACGTTCTGAGCTTCACATGCTGTTTGCAAAAAAATTGTTGTTGCGTGAGTGAGCAGGGGGAGGAACGGACGACTTCAACAATGTCGCGCACGTCAAGCCCATCTGCGACACGTCGTTCGGCAAGTACGACATCTGCGAGCTGACCGGCGACGTGCGCGCGCGCGGAGGCGGAGGCGCGGCGGCGCCGACGGTGACCTTGGTCTCCCTGCGCGCGCCGCTGCGGGAGTGGACGATCAAGCCGTACTCGCGCAAGTATCTGGACGGTCTGAAGCCGGTGACGGTGCGGTCGGTGCCCAGCCCGCGCCACGCGCCGCCGTGCACCACCCGGGTGAACGTCCCGGCGATGGTGATCGAGCTCGGGGGGCTCACGGGCAACTACTGGCACGACTTCACGGACGTGCTGGTCCCGCTCTTCATCGGCGCGCGGCGGTTCAACGGGGAGGTGCAGCTGCTCGTGGTCAACCTGCTGCCGTTCTGGGTGGACAAGTACAGGAGGATCTTCGACCAGGTGACGCGCCACGAGATCGTGGACTTCGACAGGGACGACGGCGTTGTCCGCTGCTACCCGCACGTCGTCGTCGGCTACGGCAGCCGGAAGGAGTTCACCATCGATCCTTCCGTGGACGCCACCGGCGGCGACTACACGATGGTCGACTTCACCAAGTTCTTGAGACAGGCCTACTCCCTGCCCCGCGACCGGCCGATCAAGCTCAGCGAGAGTCCTAACAAGCGCCCGCGGATGATGATCTTCGAGCGAACCGGCAGCAGGAGGTTCTTGAACCTCCCGGAGGTGGTGGCCGCCGCGGAGTCCGCCGGGTTCGACGTGACAGTCGCCGGCAGGCCGCGCGCCAGCTACGACGCGTTCGCGCGGGAGGTGAACTCCTTCGACGCGATGGTGGGCGTGCACGGCGCGGGGCTGACCAACTGCGTGTACCTCCCGACTGGCGCCGTGCTGGTGCAGATCGTGCCGTACGGGAAGCTGGACGACATCGCCCGCGCCGACTTCGGCGACCCCGGGCGCGACATGGGGCTCCGGTACATCGAGTACGCGGTCGCCGCCGAGGAGAGCTCGCTCATGGACGTGTTCGGGAAGGACCACCCCATCATCAGGGACCCCGTCGCCGTGCACCTCAGCGGCTGGGGGAACGTGGCCGAGTGGTACCTCGGCAAGCAGGACGTGCGGATCAACGTCGAGAGGTTCAGGACCGTGCTCAAACAGGCAATGGAGCACTTGCAGTAGCAGTACAGATCTCGCTTTTCGGACGCATTGGATCTGATTCATCAAGTACTCAACGATGGAACTGGATTTTTTTTTTTTTGCACATGCCTGTAGGTGACTATAGCTGTATAATAATCACAGTATAGGAAGTGGTAGTTGTTCTGGTTCAGTCATGTGCGCTGATCTGTCCGGGATTTCCCAATGAATCAGCTGCGGTCCTGCAGAAAGTGTTGTCAGGAACAGTTCTTGGATGGCTCAGGCTGATTGCTAAATTTTAACTAATCCTAATAGACGACTCCATCCCAACAACCTTTACAAAACAACAAAGGGAACGATTGGAGGGAGCAGTATTATTTGCAGTTAACTCTTGGCTGATATGAATGATCAAGTACACAAGTTGTTGCAGTGGCACTTCAGACTTGCAGAACCGCCAATGATCGTTTAGTGAGGTTGCACACGCATCATACACCGACGGTTTTAATTTGTGCATGCTTGTTTACAGATTCAAGTTTCGGTCATGTCACACTCATACATGTTCAATGGATACAGCCTACTTTTGGTCTCTAGTACAATGGATTATGGTCCAGATTTTCCTTTTAATTTGATCATAGAGGCAAACTTCTTTTTCTAGTTTTTTGTACCCTTTGGTGAAATTGAATCACTTTCGTGTATTATTTGGCAAGATTGGTGCGGACAAGTGGAAGCTACGTGCACCGGGCTTTCAATAACCTGACATGTTGATTAGTACGATTTCTCAGAATTTGCAGATAAGCATAACCCATGCCAGCTTCATCAGCGATAGACAAAAAATGCATGCCTGCCAGGTTGAGCGCCAAAAGTCAAATTGAGGACACATTATCCGCCTAGGCATGTTCCTGAGAGTGGATCTGTCCTAGTTTAATTTCTCTGAGATTCTGATTCTAAAATATCTGAAATGTTAATGGAAGCTAGGGTGCACCATGATTCAAAACTGACACTGGCGGAAAACCAATTAAATTAAAATCATGCATCCTCAATACTAGGACTAGAAAATAAGGATCATTATTGTTCATGTCATAAGTTATCTACATCTCAGGCTTAGTTTCACGATCATGCTGCGGTGGATAAACCCACCAGACTTCAGTTCATAATGTAATAATAATATTGACAATAATTTATCTGTAGACATGTGATTGGAGGCACACTTGCAGATAGTACATACGCGGTCATGTGACATCCTTGCAGTTGAATTTCTTCTGGGCTAAGATCGTAGTGGCACATGCTAACAGCTTAGTATATTCTCTTCCTGTTTTAATCCATGATACCGTTGACTTTCTTTTGGGTATTCGAGGTGCAGTTTTATCACTATATTATAAATTAAAAATGAATTAGACAAAATTTATGGACCAGTGAGAATTTGGGCCAAAGTAACATGAAACTATAACCATCGAGTTCAGCTTCAAAAAAGCGTTACAGTACTATTTGCGCCTATATGACATAAGGTACCTTTTGACTTGGTACCACATGCGCATCATACATTTTTTCAGTTTGTTGAAATTTCATAAAGTAACACAAGAAGCAATTCAATTTTATAAAAATATAGACTTTGAAAAGAAAATCTCGCATTTCAAAAGTGTCCTTAAACAAAGAAGCTAAGGATATCCGGCTCATTCGTCGATGACAATCCTTTTCAAGGAACAAGCATACATGGCCCGTGCAACAGTTTAGCAAGCTCGTCAAGCAACTAACACTTCGGCAGCTAGCTTGGAATGGGAATAATCGGGAAGCAACAAGCTTGCACGGAGTTGAGACACGGTATCAGCTTCGGTGACAGTGGCTCGACACCAACTCATCATCCACCACATTTCACGGCGGGAAAATAACCACTGATTAATCATTTCGACCTGCCTCAAATACATTAACTTCAAAAAAAAAAGAGAAAAATATACGACAAGTTGAGCTTTCAAATTCTTGACCATTTCAAGTAGATCCCAAGAAGAAGAACAAAAAATAAAATCTCGCTGACTAACTAGTATAGTTTGGAGACGATCGACGACGCACGGGATCCAGCGAGGCCAGCCGGCCGCCCGGACCCTCCTTCTCCCTCCCTTCACAGCTCAGCCATGGTGGTGGAGTGTCGAAGCACGCAACCAGCCGCGCCCAATCCGCTCGCCCCGTCGACCTGTTCAATACCCCGCGCGTCCCCATCGCCATCCCCATGACGACGCCTCCACGGAAAATTCAGTATTCCGGAACGATAAAAATCGGCCTAACATGGAGTTAGGTGGGGCGACGCGTCCAGATTATTGTGCACTTGCGGGCCAAGGGACAAGTCAAAGAAAACGAGGCCGGAAGGAAGGAAGCCACCTCTCGCCGTGCCCGCCCAACTGGCCGGTAGCTAGCTAGCCGTCTGACCGCATCGCCGCCGCCGCCACCACCAACCCACGTCCCGGACAGGCCGGGGACTATACAACTTGAACCGATCAATCATCGCGCGCTCGTCCCATGTTACATCATTCCCCCCCGGGCGGCAGAGCCTGCTCCTAGCTCGTGGTTTTTATTTGGGCCAGAGGCGCTGGTGATCGATCAGTCGCGCGGGCACGGCCGGGGGCGTCGCGGAGAACGTGAGTTGTGGTGATGGCGTCGACGGCGTACTCGCGCCCGTCGAAGCCGCCGGGGCCGGCGACCGGTGACCGGAGGGCGCCAAGGCTGGGCAAGGAGCTGGGGAGGATCGAGCCCAAGAAGCTCGGCATCGGGCTGGTCGCCGGGTGCTGCCTCGCGCTGCTCACGTACCTCTCCTTCGCCCGCCTCTTCGCCATCTACTCGCCGGTGTTCGGTAAGCCATTAGGAGTACCTCTTAATGGATGCTTAATTTGCTCTGTTTCTTTGGTCAAAATTGTTCATCGAAAAAATTGTTGTTGTGTCGTGTTGGCAGAGAGCACGTCGTTGGTGATGAAGAACGCGCCGCCGGCGACGACGACGGTTCTGGCTGAGCCGTTGCCGGAGAAGAGCGGGGACGGGGAGAAGCAGGAAAAGGAAGATCTTACCGACCCGGAGGCGGACCCGACCATACCCAACCTACCGGAACAAGAAGAGGCCACGAAGAAGCCATGTGAGAAAGAACTCTTTCCGTTTTCCACGTTTTCTAATCCCACACGCACCCACTAACGGAGACGAAAATGGAAACCCAGATGATAAAACAGTACTCGTACAACTGTATTCCAACAACAACGATTTCTCTTAATTTTGAATTTCCTCTCTCTATCAAGAGAATTTGAATTCGTAATTCCGTTCAGGATGCACTAGTTCTTCAGATTATGTCAGAGAATACGAGCTAATTGAGGCAAATTGCGTTGGTTTGACTCTGTTTTTCCCTTCCGTGCAGCAGCAACAGCAGCGGCGGCCGGAGATGTTACCACCGAGGCCAAGATCACCTGCGACGAGAACGGCGTCGACCAGGGCTTCCCGTACGCGCGCCCGCCGGTCTGCGAGCTCGCCGGCGACATCCGGATCAGCCCCAAGGACAAGACCATGTTCTTCGTCAACCCGACCGGCGCCGGCCCGTTCGACGAGAACGGGGAGAAGAAGATCCGGCCGTTCGCGCGCAAGGACAGCTTCCTCCTCCCCGGCGTGGTGGAGGTCACGATCAAGTCCGTCTCCTCTGCGGAAGCGGCCCCGCAGTGCACGCGGCGGCACGATGTGCCGGCGGTGGTGTTCTCGGTGGCCGGGTACACGGACAACTTCTTCCACGACAACACGGACGTGCTGATCCCGCTGTTCCTGACGGCGTCGCACCTCAAGGGCGAGGTGCAGCTGCTCATCACCAACTTCAAGCCGTGGTGGGTGCGCAAGTTCACGCCGCTGCTCAGCAAGCTCTCCAACTACGAGGTGATCAACTTCGACAAGGAGGAAGGGGTGCACTGCTTCAAGGCCGGCCACCTCGGCCTGTACCGCGACCGCGACCTCATCATCTCGCCGCACCCGACGCGCAACCCGCACAACTACTCCATGGTCGACTACAACCGCTTCCTCCGCCGCTCGTTCGGCCTGCCGCGCGACTCGCCGGCGGTGCTCGGCGAGCGCACCGGCGCCAAGCCCCGGATGCTAGTCATCGAGCGCAAGGGCACGCGGAAGCTACTCAACCTCCCCGAGGTGACCGCGCTCTGCGAGGAGCTCGGGTTCGCGGTCACCGTGGCGGAGGCCAGCGCCGACGTGCGCGCGTTCGCGGAGCTGGTCAACTCCGTCGACGTGCTCCTGGCGGTGCACGGCGCCGGGCTCACCAACCAGATCTTCCTGCCCACGGGCGCCGTGCTGGTGCAGATCGTGCCGTGGGGGAAGATGGACTGGATGGCGACCAACTTCTACGGCCAGCCGGCGCGCGACATGCGGCTCCGATACGTCGAGTACTACGTCTCGGAGGAGGAGACGACGCTTAAGGACAAGTACCCCCGGGACCACTACGTGTTCAAGGACCCCATGGCCATCCACGCGAAAGGGTGGCCGGCCATTGCCGAGATCATCATGAAGCAGGACGTGATGGTCAACATGACAAGGTTCAAGCCGTTCCTGCTCAAGGCGCTCGACGAGTTGCAGGAGTAGAATCGAACTTGGCGGCTAGCCGAAGCCGATTCCGTTTGGCTCTGATCAGTGGTTCGTTGGTTCCTTCCATTATTGTGCGCCTCAACGTTGGAGACAATTTGAATAGGACAAGGCAGATGCGGTACAGGGGCGCTTTCATTGATTTTTTCTTTTGGATTTGTCATCAGCATTTAAAAATGAATAGAATTGTTTATTTCCATTTGGATGGCTCTGTTTAGTAACAAATTGTGTGGAGGCATTTTAGAACGGATCAAAAAGCGGGTTGCACCTCTCAGTAGGGTTGAAAGGTTCAGCGGAAGCGTTCAATTTCTGGTCGGATGAACTACAACATATTTGGAGGCTGTCCAAGGCAATGTTGTTTGCCATATGCTTATACAACATTGAAATGTTTTCTTCGTTTTGGAAACTCACTACCAAAATTCTTTCTCCTATGTATTAATTTAACAAATCAAGCTATCTATCATTATCACTACAGAGTATTGGTTTTGGTGCATCTACAAGGTCATTTCTAACTTATTAAAAAATACAAATTTTAATCTCAAAATCTATATGCTCCAATAAATTAGCCCCTATCCATTCTTTCAGTTATTTTGATACTCCACCAGTTTTACAATTGTTGTCGTTGGCCAGTTTAAATTTGAACTAGCTGACGACAACAATTTCTGAATTGAGGGAGCTATAAATATCGAATTGAGTGGTAGATTTATATATGTGTGCCATGTGGATCCAACTACATTAACCATGTTAATGCTAAAAAGCGGTGCAAAGTGAAAAATTTTAATTAGAAACTAGTGAAATGTGCCATAAGTGCCAGAACCAAGTGCAATGTACGTGACAATATGACTCCAATATGTGGTGTATCGTGCAATACGCTCAAAATAATTATATTCCTTCTATTGTGTCAAGTTTGATCCTATATTATGGTTTTTTATACAAACAAAACAGCTGGCAGAAAATAATTTTGTAACGTAGTGGCGTCTGCTCGTCGGTATGAAAATGTGAACACGTAACGATTATTAGTAACAGAGCAGGTATCCATCACAAGGTTGTGTATTATAAAGTGTCATCATCGGAAACAGAGTGCCTCCATCACAAGGTTGTGTATTATAAAGGCGTGTGCAAGTTCCAAACGGCAAGTGCTTGAAAATGATTGAACCCAATAATACATCCTACTAATACTTGTGCCCAATAGAGGATTATTAAGACCTGCAATTCCTACTAAAAGGACTTATTCCTTTTATTGTTCTCGCCTCTGCCTTGGATTCTCTTCTTTTACATGAGATAGAGATACGGAATTCCAGAAATTGAGACTTTTTACCAACTTAATGGTAAGAAACTCCGGGATCTAGAAATTCATTTCGTACAATTGAACCTTTTCAAACTGTTTCTTTTTTAGAACCAAAAAGACTTGTGCTAAAATAACAGATGCGAAAAAGAACAAAAGGCCTTGGACGCGCAAGGGATCCTGAAGCACTATTTCTGCATCCCCCTGACCAAACCCTCCCACATTAGGATTGCTTGTTAATGGTTGATCAAGCTTGATTGATTCCCCCTCTGAAACAAGAAGTTCTGGCCCGGGAGGTATAACATCAATCACTTGGCGCCCATCTGACGCATCAACTATGGATATTTCATATCCCCCCTTTTCTTTACGTATCCCACGAGTACCAGTACTACTGCCTGCCTAATTAACCACACGGAAACATCGACCTTGACGTGCCTGAAATCTCGGTGAGAGCATCGATCAGTGACTAGAATCCTTCTTGACCAAGCTCCGTTTAATCTCAGATCCTCGCAGGACTCTCGAGCAAAGCCATGTGCTTGTTATAGTCACGTCGTACTATACTGCTACTCTTGGCAGGATATATAGCTTCGCCCACCCTTTTGGCCCTGGAGTGTGAGGGGAGGGGAGGTGACAGGGGAGGTAAGTTCAAACAGATTCTCGCGTGGCAAATAAGGGTGTCTCCAGCCGTTTTGAGCAAAAGACGAGTATGTTTTGTCAGCACATGCCCCATAGGATTACGAGCCTTTCCCTTAGGTCTCTAGCAAGAAAAAATAACATGCCCCGGACTGAGGGAAATTATGTACTCCTATTATGCGTTTCTGGGGTGTCGAAAGTAACGTGTTCTTAGAATGGTTTCTTAAGAGATACTCATCCGTTTTTAAATTGTTATCACCGTTGATTTCTAATATCATCTTTGATTATTTGTCTTATTAAAACGCAATATATCATATATTTTTAATATTTTTGTTTTTTATTAAAATTATTCGAAACATAATTTATAATTTTACATATTTGAACTAATTTTTAAATAAAACGAATGGTGAAATATGATGTTAAAAGACAACACTTTTATGAACGGAGGGAGTACTTCAGTCCATGTAGATTGAATCCTAATGTAAAGGAGAGGAGAGGAGAGGAGAGGAGAGGAGAAACTATAGAGTATAGATTAGCTAGCTCTTCATCAATGTTAGGGTATATGATAGGATTATATAGGAATCCATTTTGTTATAGCAGGTTAGATTAGTTTTGCTACTTATCTCCTTCAGATTCCTTAGGGTGTAAGTCATGTACTTCTATATACACCAGCATCCTGAGTCTCAGTCCACATCCATCAATCAATTGATTGACTCATCGTCAGTCCATCCAATTCCTCCCTCTCTTATTCTCTCGCAATCAAGAGTCAGGCTTCAACATTAACTGAGTTGCTGACATCCGGATCAATAATTACTAACTGTTACAATAGCTATTTTGGAGGGAAAAATTAATCAACAGAAAGTCTACGTGGAAAATGATGTCTACCGGCAATGGTGGGGGAGAGAGATCGATGGAGAGACCTAGAAAACGCAGGAGAGCAGAATTGCACAGACAAAGAAGAAATGTAACGACACGGTCTCCCCTAACATTTGGACAAAATCAAACCCACGCTTCGCCTCGATTGTCATCCGATTAGGCAGTTTTCACACTGCCTGTTCGGCGAAGCAGTGCGCCACACCGTGTAGAAATCTTCAACCGCGGAAATCGTCAGAGATAAGCAGAAAGGGCGCTTTCAGCTTCTGCCCAGGTCTCCGGAACGGGCGCTCGTGTGTGCCAAACTGCCAATCGTAGGAAACCTGGAGAGCAAATTCACCTCAGGTTAGGCGCAGTTAGGTTTAAAACCAAACAACTCGAAGAAGTTTGTGTGTTGGAATCTGGTTGAGAATAGGTCGATCGACGGATTACTGAGAACCCTGCATGGAATCTTTGGTTATATAATACTTCTTTCGGTTTTAAATTATTTACACCATTGAATTTTAATATCAATTTTGATCATTTGTTTTATTCAAAAATTTTGTTTAAATTTGTAAAATTTTGTTATGAAACAACCGAGACAGATAATTAGTTGATCGATATTCCTTGCTGGCAAACGTTAGTTAGTTAACAGGAGCTGTCTGGACACGGCGGCCAAATTGGTGCACATGGCGAGCTTCGCGCCGACACACTGACACTACCATCAGTTTAACATGCAGGCCTCGAACAGCTCAAGCGGCATGGCTACTGTACAACAGGAGATTAAAACCGGATCAGAAGCTTCGAAAGGTATCCGTTTTTCGAGGGATAAGGCCACAAGCGTTCAGTTTTTAAGGGACAAGACACAGCGGCTCTGGCAGTCTGGCTTCGATCGAGATGCTCTGCCGTATGGCACGGTCACTGCCACTGCCACTGCCACTGCCACAGAGGCCCAAGACCACGGGCAGTGACCCTCCGCTACGGCTGATGACACAGACCCGTCTAGCTTCTGTTCTGGTACGGTTTTCTCTTCATTTTCGCACAACTATTTTTGCTTAACCACTGGCACATCATCGAGCTCGAATGTCAATGCCATAAAAGGCAGAAAGCTAAATCTAGAAAGATGGAATGCCATAGAGACATACAAATATGATTCCTACATTTGGTAGCACTGTCTAACTCTAACCACCACCCAAATAATTCGCTTATCTAACTACGGAGTAATTTTCTATTCTATTTGTTAACAACAAGGATCGATGACCTGCCTAACCCATTGTCAACAAAGAAAAACCACCTGTCCAAACAAAAACAAGCAAATAGAATGAGTGAATACCAGTTCTGGTTGCTTGTGCAGCTTTTCTACTTGGTTAGGTAGGTAAGTGATCCACTTTGAGCACATGGACCACATCATATATACGGTCATAACATGGCTTATGCACACATGCCCACTACAAGCTATACCACCGACAATTGTTCCACCAATGTGACAGACAACAATATTTGGTTCCCTTCTCTATATTGGATCCTTTTTGTTCACGGTGAATTAATTTTATTGACCTTATTTATTTTAATTCATCAATCTCGTATTACCTACAACTAGACCCGATAGCAATTCAATGATGAGTGGATCTATTATTTGCTATTTCATCCATATATACTTAGCCGCATATCTCAAATGCTATTTGTTAGGGCATCTCCAATAGATGATGGAAATTTGATTCTTTATATCCAGTTTTAAAGCATCTATTAAATCATAATTAAGGGTGACATGGCTCCAGCGCTGGCAGGATGCGGCTAGGATGGTGAGGGGAAGTTTGATGCGGTCAGCTGGAGGGCGCGGGAGGCGCTCCGACATTAGAAGCAATGGCCAGCGAACCCATGGTACGGGAACAGAAACCGCATTCCCGTCAACGCCGCAAATTGGGATAGAGCAGAACAGAGAGTACCTCCTAATATAAAAGCATCAAGGAGAAAATATAAAACATCTCTAAAAAAAAATTACAGCACACGACCCAACACCTATATACAAATTTTAAAGTATGGACTCATTTTAAAGTACAGATGCTTTTTAAATTGCAAATTCTAAACTTCTAATTGTACAGTACTGTGCTGCTTCTTACAGCCTTCCCGGTCGATCCGGTGGAACGGATCCCACCGTCTCGCGGACCTTTTCCACAAACGGGCGCGCTTCTTTTGTTAACAAACGGAAAGAGCAACAATAATAGAGGCATGGAGCAGAGGAAGAATCAGAGACCAAGCCTAGTCGCGGACGCAAGCTCGGCGGCAGTGTTGGTACTTGGTAGGAGTAGCCTGAGTAGCGCAGCGCACGAGTAGCCAGCCGCGGAGCCGCCAGAGCGAGAGCTTCCTTTCGCTGCCCACCGAGCGCGAGCCACCATCCCGCTCCTGTCTCCAGACGCGCAACGCAGAAGCCTCTGACTGCTCCTTCCTTCCTTCCTTCCTTCCTTCCTCGTGCGCCTCGGTTTCTCCCCGCCCCGCCGGCCTCTCCTCGTTGCTGTCGCCGCCTTCTTCACTGCTTTCTGCACGTCTCTGCTGCTCGGTGCTTCCTGGGTTCTCGTTCAGGATGAAGTTCGGGGAGCGGCCGAAGCCGGTCCGGGGGCTCCGGCAGGAAACACGGCGGTTCCGGCTGCTGGTCATCGTCGCCGGCTTCTTCCTCGTCTCCCTCACCTTCGTGCTCCTCTCCAAGCCCGACGCCATCCTCTTCAGCCGTGAGTAACCGCGGAATTTAGCTCCCTTCCTTCTCGGCCCCCCGCTTGCCTTTAATTTGCTCCACTTGAGCTTCTTTTGTCCGTGTATTAAAAGTTCTCTTCTTGCGGTGGTGCTGCATGTGCAGTGAACGGCAAGCTGCCGGTGGACCAGGCGCCGACGTCCATCCTCATCAAGCAGAAGGTCGGCTCGCCGCCGGTGGCCACCTCGCGGAAGACCTCCACCGACCCTCTTGGTTCGGGCGCCGATCCCAGGGTGGTCGACGACGATGTCGATGCGAAACCGAAAGGTCAATCGTCGATTCCTCTCCCGTATCCGCCACCGCCACCGCTAGTCCCAAAATTTCCGACCACCCGAAGAAAAACATGTTCTTTCTCGCTCAATTCTGTACTTGCAGCAGTAGTAACCCTTGCTACTCCAGTAGGAGTACTAAACACGGTGCGGCCGCCTTCGAATCTCTGCTGCAGGGACGGGCAAAGGCGAGGAGGAGGAAGAGAGCCGCGTCCTGAGCGAGCCGGACCCGACCAGCGGGATGACGGAGCCGACGAACGCACACAAGGAGCACGAAAGATCCGACGACGAGGAGAAGGAGAAGGCGTTAGTAGGTGAGGCGTCGCGGTTGGGCGGCACGCATCATCCCCTTGTCCTGGATTCGGTTCGTTGCTGGGCGCAGTCGGTGTCCATGGATCCATCCCATCCGTGAACTGACCTGACCGTTCTACAGCAGCGGAATTGCGCGCTCTGTTTCTTCTCTTTTGTTTGATCTCTGTGCTGATGAACTGACTGTTCGTCGGGTGGAACGTCAGGCGGGGGCGAGGGGGAGGAGAAGAAAGGGACGGCGGCGGCGAAGGAGCAGAAGCATAAAGTCACGCTCCCAACCGTGTCCAATTACACGATCCATGATGCCGACGACACCGAAGCCGCCAAGCAAGACGGTACTCCACGCTAGCTCATCATCCTATGACCATTTAATTATACTGTTTATGCTTTTTAGATGTTCTTCATTAAAGGAGCTTGTTGGTTCGATTGGTTCCATGTGCCGGAACACAGAGAGTACTAGTGCCAGTAGGATCGGATACTCCTATTTAAGAATCGGTACCTGCTTCCACTGTGTTCCGATTCCATGTGGACCAACAGATGCTTCTAAAACTAGCACCTTAATGGCTTAATTAGCATGATGTTCGTGCAATCTTTCTGTCATGATTTTGAGTAAACCAATTGGACACTGCTTCTAGTACAATAGTAAGGTGATAGCTAAGTGAGACCTACTCTCGTGGGAACTGTCAATCAGAACTCTAACTATGGTTTCCACTCATAAAAGGGTTCCTCCTTCGTGTGCTGAATTTCACGGGTTTTTTTTTTCTCAAATCACTCTCCTCTTAAATTGAGTAGGAAGTGCCACGGTAAATATTTTTGGAACGGTGGATATCAAAATAAATGAATAATGCAAAAAGCAGGGCATATGATTGTTGATCCAGTTTGATGTATTTTAATTATCTCAGCTTATAAATTAATGTGCATTGCCTATTGGAGGGCTAATTCCTTCAAGTTACCTATTGGATCTCTTCAGTTTTTTTTTCTTTTTCTTGTGAGCAATCCCTACTTTTTTTTTGTATGTGGTCTGTTAGAGCTTTGATTATTGATGTCGCATTATACGGACTGTTTCTGACTCACTCACTTTGGCGAGCTGGTCCAGCTAGCTGTCTCTGTCTTCCCGTGTTATTGAACTTTGCTTGTTGCTGATGTGCTACCTTCCACTTTGACAGGTGCCGCCGATGTTCAGCAGGGGATCAAGCCCCTATGCGACTTCTCAAACTTCAGAGCAAATGTGTGCGACATGCGTGGTGATGTTATTGTTCACCCGAATGCCACTTCCATCTTGTACATGGAGCCTGCCGGTTCGCAGAGAGATGAGCTGTGGAAAATTAAGCCGTACCCTCGGAAAGGTGACGAGTTCTGCCTCAGCCATATCACAGAGCTGACAGTGAAATCAAGCAAAGCGGCCCCTGAGTGCACCAAGTACCACGATGTGCCTGCCGTGATCTTCTCACTGACAGGCTACACGGGAAACCTCTTCCACGACTTTACTGACGTGATGGTCCCTCTTTTCACAACTGCAAGTGAGTTTAATGGAGACGTTCAGTTCCTTGTAACGGACTACGCACTCTGGTGGACGATCAAGTACCAGACCGTGCTCCAGAAGCTGTCCAAATACCCTGTGATTGATTTCAGCAAGGATGACCAGGTGCATTGCTTCAAGCGCGTCATAGTCGGCCTGCACGCTTACATGGAGTTCACGATCGACTCATCCAAGGCCCCGCACCACTTATCCATGGTTGATTTCAACAGATTCATGCGCGGTGCTTATTCCCTGGGCAGGGACAGCGTTATCGCGCTCGGAGAGTCCCCTAAGGTGAAGCCCAGGTTGCTCGTCATCAAGAGGCACCGTACAAGGATGTTCCTCAACCTTGACGAGATCATCGCCATGGCTGAGGAGCTTGGCTTTGAGGTGGTGGTCGACGAGGCCAACGTGAGCTCGGACATCTCCAGGTTTGCCAGGGTGGTCAACTCCGTCGACGTGATGATGGGAGTCCACGGGGCTGGGCTCACAAACTGTGTGTTCCTGCCGCAGAACGCCACCCTGATTCAGATAGTGCCGTGGGGCGGGCTCGAGTGGGTGTCCCGCGCTGATTTCGGGAACCCGTCTGTGCTCATGGGACTTCGGTACAAGCAGTACAGCATCGGCATCGACGAGAGCAGCCTCACGGAGCAGTACCCGAGGGACCATGAGATCTTCAAGAACCCCATTTCGTTCCACAAGCGTGGATTCGACTTCATCAGACAGACATTCATGGACAAGCAGAACGTGAAACTGGACTGCAAGAGGTTCAGACCTATTCTTTTGGAGGCGCTGAACAATCTGAACCCGTAAAGCTTGTGATTGCTGATTGGTTGATTCTTGGGTTACTTATGGTGTTAGAGATTCTTGTATACCGTCCATTTTTTTTCTTTACCATGAGTTATCTTTTTGTAAAGGAGATGTTCGTTCTATCCCCACTTGATGAAAAGATGAGCACTACTGTCGATCAAGATTGTAGGAATGGCTTAGAAGATAAGGTGTAAACTGTATGTATACTTGCTGTTCCAGAAGGATGAATCGAATTAAACTCATTCTGATTATACAGAAAGCATCCTTTGAAAAATTACCAGATGTTCTCCTAAGTCCTGTTGTCTGTCGTGTTCCGGTGCCAGTGCCACCATTCTTACATCATCTTGATTCCTTCCTCAGCAACAACATTTTGGGTTGGAGGACCTGTTGACTTCCATGATACTCCCTCCGTTTTTAAAGTTTTTAAACTGTTGTCGCTGTTGACATCTAACATTAATTTTAACTATTTGTTTTATTAAAAAAAATTTAAAAAATATCATACATTTTATTATAATTTATTTTTTTAAATTTATTTGAATCACGACTTAAAATTTTAACAACAATAATTTAGGAACAGAGGGAGTACTTTTTGTACTAACTGAATTTGCACTACTCTGAATCAGTGTCCTGCTGGCGGCTATTCCCGGCGCCACCATCCTTATATCATTCTGCTAGTTCCTGCCACAGCAACAACATTTTGGGTTGGATACCGGTTGACTTCCATGTTACTACTTTTGTACTTAGCTGTACTAACTGAAGTTGTTACTACTATAAAATCAGTGTCCTGCTGTGCCTCGATCGGGATCCAGGACATTATTGGTTAACTACCGTTACTCCCACATGGTCTGCTTGCTTGCCGGTACTTTAATTTATCAGTTCTAGAGTAACACAAGGCTGCTTAGAAGCATGTGATTGTGCTTTAGACACGCGACGGTGCTGAGGACAAGTCAGTTGGACTGCTACAAGTGGATCGCCCGCCGTACCTGGCTTTCGACCGGCTCGTCTGAAAACATGTGCAATTGTTTTTGGGTTTGGCCAAGTCTGGATGAACTGGTATCAACTGAAATCAACTTGTGCTGTCCAGCTCTGGTGGAGTATCCGAGTTTGATATCGTCGTCACCGTCGATGAAGGCGTCAAGGCGACCAGGCCTACGAGTTTCCATGTCGGGAGGTAATTGGATGGACTTTCGCGGAATGGGCTGAGCGACAAGATACTACTCCAGCGAGCATCGAAGAATCCAGTTATACTCAAACACTCTAAGCGGAACTGTAGTCCAAAATGCACATAAAACTCATTGTTTTTTATTAATATTGTTTTTAGGTGAAACGCCATATGGTGATTTGCGATTAATTCATGTGCTGTTCGCAGTATATTTGAAGTTGCAAATATATGACTTGGAATTACTGTCTCCAAATCTGTCCTGAACCATGTCCCGACCTGCACCTACTGCTCTAATGTTGAGAAACCGTAAAGTACTGCTCTCTCGCTCCTAAATTATAAGTTATTTTGAGTTTCTCAAATTTTTTTAAATTATATATCATTCTCACTTTCTAAAATATCTTTTTTTTTCTCAATACATCTCCATTCTATTTTTTTCTCTTCGTTTTAGAATATCCTATCTTTTTTATTTTTCGTAATTCTTATACCTAGCTTCAAAACTACTTATAAAACGGGACGGAGGGTCGTGTCAATAAAAGCTAAATATTCTGTTAAATTTTAAAAATATAATATTTGTATTTTTAAATACATAAAAATTATTTTCATAATATATATATTTTATATTATTAAAATTACTTAAATTTATTAAAATCATTTAGCAAAAGTTATAGCAAAATCTAAAAATAAGTGAGTACCATATGTACTTCCTCTGAAAACACAGAAGACCGGATGTTCGATGAACGTGCCAGTCGCTGTCACTGCGCTTCTTTCCGGCGCTGTGTGTTCTTTGCACATGTTAGTTCTTTTCAGGGCATCAGGAAAGGTCTCTTCCCGGGAAGGATTAGCTGTCCACAATTAGTCCCGAGCTGATGAAACTTCAACCTTTTTGCGACTTAATCCACTGAAAGAAGTTAGTAGCGTTTTGGTCTATACCACGTTATCAGTAAGCATTCAGTGGCATCCACTTGCATGCAACACTGGCGAGCGAGACGCTAGAAGAAGCTGCAAGCTGTACCACCTTGTTCTTCTCTCGGTGGGGCGCGCACAGCACTAGCTCGTTGCAACGGGAGAAAGAGTGCCCTTGAAAAAATATTGAAGCCCGTTGTTGTTACGCCAACTGGGAATCATCCGTCTCGCATTTCACATGGTGTAGCCGGCCGTCAGGATATATACTGCCCCATCGCAAAAACAAAAAAAAATCAGGATATATACTGCCCTTTTTTCGTCCAGACAGAAGAAGAAACACGGTTCAGTAAAGATGGCTGAAAAGGACATATGAAACTCCAAGCAACGTGACATGGATCATCGTCAGGGAACTGCATGCGCTGCGCGATTCATTGAAATTTGCCCTTTCGAATTACAAACCTTTCGAACTCAGAAGCTCCGCACCGTCTACGGCTACAAATAGTACAATTACGGAGGAGCAGAACGGGTTGTTCCAGCTGTGAGCCGCTTCGAGCAAGGACACGGCACGGTTAAATTCATTAAATATGTGTATTTTATATGTAATCAAATAAAGTGACGTGTTTTAAGTGGAAAATCGGATGCTTCGATTCCCTTCGGTACACTGAGTGGGCTGGTCCGACACGATTAACATTTTTTTTTCTGTTGTGCTGCCAAAGGCCCAATGCCTGTGCCCATGGACCAATACGACACAGCCCGTTAGACATGATGGGCCGGCCAAATTCGTTTGGAACCAGTATTCACCAGGTCGACTAAAAGAAGCTTGTAACTGAATTTAATTAGTTCAAAATTGAAGCCTTGAGTTCCCGCGACATTTTTATGGTTGCATGATTTTCATAATGATGTGCTTGCAAGCAAGATTATCAAAACAGCGAAAACCGATTCGATCCGGTTGTTTTCATTTTAAAAATTAAAAAAAATTAAAATTTTAAGAAGAATTTTGAAAACCGGTAAAACTAAAAGGGTAAACCAAAGAACATCAGTGTGTTTCAAATTTTGAAAGTTCAAAACCGGTGAAACCGTAAAAAATGGTTAATAAATGGGGAAAACCGACCGATTTATTGTAGTATTTCATTCAAATTTTGATTTTTTAATTTGAAGTGGTTTTTAACCGATTTTTATGATTTTTGCGGTTTCCATCAAACCGGTCAGGAGCGGTTTTTCTGGTTCAAACGATATCTTAAGAAGGTACCTTGCTTGCAAGCTTCATGCAAGTTTACGGAGCCAACGTGAGGAAGCTCTGCAATATTGTTTACCTATAGCAACTCCAATCGAGTTGCTTCTAAGTTTGCTATCCCTCCCGATAGCAAATACCCTCACCCCATATAGCAATCCATTTCACATCACCTGCCAACAGATACCATATTCTCACCCGCCGTGGCCACCTCCGTCCCCGCCTCGCTGCTCGTCCCTAACCGGCCCTGTCCCCGACCACCCTGGTCCCCAACCGTAGCTGCCGCCTCCGACTCCACCACGCCGCATTCCCGCCTCCGACCTTGCCGCCCTGTTTCCACCCGCAATCGCGGCCTTCGACCCCGAACTCGCTGCCCTCGACCCCGCCACAACACAGATGAGCTGCCCTCTCTCTCTCTCTCTCTCTCTTGGCTCGCGACGTGATAGCAAAGAAGAACAATTCGCTGCATATGGGGCATCGAGGGCACCGAATAGCAAAGCCGCAAAGGTAGCGATTCAAAGTAGCAACTTGGTTGGAGACTTTTTTTGTTTCATCTTTGCTAGAGTATTCGGCAAGTAACAAAGCAAAAAGGCGCTCCTTTGGTCTCATAATAAGTGATGTTTTTAATTTTTTAAAATTAACATTTAATTATTTATTTTATTCAAAAATTTTGCAAAAATTCAAAAACTAACAAGTCAAACTTAAAGTATTTTGTAATAATAAATCATTTCACAATAAAATAAATAATATTTTTATAAATTATTAAATAAAACAAATGATCAAATGTGAATGTTTAAAAATATATAAAAAACAATTATTTTGAAGCAGAGAGAATAATTCGATTGGAGTTGCTCTTACAACAGTTGTAGTATCACGGACGCGGCAGACCGGCAAGGGACAATTGTTCGAGTCTCTCACGTGTATCTTGGAGCCAGGAAGCCTTTTGCCGTTGCCCCAGTTTTCTGCCACGCGTCCGGCACCCTCGGCCATCCCTCCGTGGTCCGCGCGAGACAACGGGAGGACAGCCAGGCGATCAATGTTCGTACTATGTGCTTTTAACAGCTGCGCTGTACGGCCGCACTGTACAGCCGCGGGCAACAGTTTTTAGCAGCCATTTGCAGCACGCATGTGAAGTCTTTAATCTGAACCGAACGGCGGCTTGGAACAGCAGCAGCCAAAAAAAACGCCAGAAGTAGCACAAACGAACACGCCCAATGTCGCCGATCAACCCGTCCAGAACCCTAGGATTATTTTACCGCACAGCACTAACCAAAACTGATGCAGCTCATCAGTCAGCGGCCTTGTTTGAAAACGTTTACACTTTTCGTTTTTAAATTGATGTCATTGTAGATTTTTAAATTTAATTTTAACTATTTGTTTTATAAATTTTTTTGATAAATTTTATCTATTTTGATATAATTTAATTTATTATTAGAATTATTTTTAAATTATAATTTAAAATTTTACAAATTTGAGTAAATTTTTTGAATAAAATGAAGGATCAAAATTAAATTTAAAAATCAATAATAATAACAATTAAAAAAACAAAGAGAGTGTGGAAGAAGCCTCCATTCTTTTTACCACGAAGATTTTTCCGATTTTTATTTATCAATTTTCGTAGTTCAAATATATAAAATCGCTCATCAGAAAATCATGTTCTCATGAAAATAAGCAAAAGCATTTAGTAGAATTCTCATTTATTTTCACGAATAAGTCACTTATAAGTGAAAACAAACAAGACCATCACATGGTAGTGACAAGTTTTACACAGCTTACTACCGGTATCTGAGACCGAAAAAGCTTGTAATACTACACCAACTTTACCTGTGATGATCGGTAACGATTCACAGTAACACAACTACAACACGTAGCAGCAGTTTACTTGCTATGCTGCTACTGGTGTGCTTCCTCTTACGGAGCCGTAGTAGTGCTGCTACACACTCAACAAACAAGCCCTGGAGTAGTACCAAAAGAAAGAGAGATAATTACCGTGCATTAAGCTATACAGCAACGGAGCTACTAATAACAACTTGAAGGAGAAAAGGGCTCGGTTCAGCTCAGCTCAGCTCAGCTCAGTTGTTGTCCCGTCCATGCGGCAGCAACTGGAGGGCCTGGAGGAACGTCTGCTTGAGGCGTCCGAGGTGCGGGCGCAGGTTCTGCTTGTCGAGGTAGGTGGTCTTGAGCGCGTCCCAGCCCTGCCTGTGGATGGCCATGGGGTCGCTGAGCACGGGGTGGTCGCGCGGGTACTGCTCGCTGAGCGTGGTCTCGTCCAGCCGCACTGCGTACTCGAGGTAGTGCACCTCCATCCCGCCCGCCGGCTCGGCGAACGTGTTGCGCGCCAGCCACTCCAGCCGCCCGAACGGGACCACCTGCACCACCACGGCGCCCGCGGGGAGGAACACCATGTTCGTCAGCCCCGCGCCGTGCGCGCCCACCATCACGTCGCACGAGTTCACCAGCCGCGCCAGCTTGCCCACGTCCGTCGTCGCGTCGGGCTCCGCGATCCGCACGTCGAAGCCCAGGCTCGACGCCATGTCCGCCATCGCGCGCTCGTTCGTGAACGCGCGGCCTTTCGACGGCCGCCGCGAGACGATCAGGAGTCGAGGGCGACGACGGATGTCCCACCGGTCGCCGGTCGGCGCCGCGGTCGCGCGCTCCAGCCCGAACGCGTCGCGGAGCATCGCGCGGAAGGCCGCCGTCGAGACGCCGGTCGGCGCGGAGGAGGACGGGTTGATACCCAGCTCGCGGTGGAACGTCGGCCCGACCACCGCGCGCGGGTAGCACCGGACCTCGTCGTCCGCGTCGACGTCCACCACCTCGTACCGGCTCATCTGCGCGAAGATCGACGCGTACCGGCTCACCCACCACGGCTTGTAGCTGCTCACCAGGAACTGGACCTCGCCGCGGAACGGCCGCGCCGTGATGAACGCCGGGATCAGCACGTCCGTGTAGTCGTGGAACGGGTTGCCCGTGAACCCGCCCGTCGACAGCACGAACGCCGTCGCCGAGCTGTTCGACGTGCACCGCGGGGGCGGCGCCGACGCCGCGTCCAGCGGCCGGAGCGACCACTCCTTCACGTGGGACAGCGCCAAGTTGTCGTGCTTGCGGCAGTACGGCTTCGTCTTCCACTCGCGGTCCAGCGTGTCCACGTACACGGTCTGGCTGCGCCCCACCACGCGCACGTCGCCGGACGCCTCGCAGGTTTCGGAGCGCCGGCTCGTCTCGCGGCACACCGGCTGCTTCGCGGCGCCGGATGAGTCGCTGGGCTTATTAGGCTCGACTTCATCCTTGTCTCTCTCTTTCTCCTCTGCATCAGTAAAAGGAAGAATTCATGTCAGTTGGTCAGATCTGAAGCCAAAACCCACCTCAGCCTCAGCCTACCGAATTCCTCCTTCGCAGGAAAAAAAAATTGAAGCATACTCCTTGTATTAGTAGCTACTACTAGCAGATACTTCGATTCCTTTTCAGTCTTCTTAATAAATCCAGGGAGTGTGAGTGAGACTGAATCTAAAGAAAAACCGAAGTGAAAAGTTCCAAAAGAAAGACGGAAGGAGAGCAGGTGAGCAGAGCAGATCTCACTCATGTGCCTAGCACAATCTGAACCAACGAAGCACCACCACCACCAAATCCCAACTAATCTTATCCAAGGAGGAAGAAGACGAGAAGGAAAGAAAAGGATGGGCGCGCGGCTGCTCCTACCAGCGTCCGCGCCGTGGCCGGCGTCAATGTCGTTGACGGCCGCCGCGTCGCGGCGCACCACCATCGCCACCGCGCCCTCCGATTGGACGGCGTCTGCTCCAATGCTAACTGCGCGGACGAACGAAAAAGAAAACACATGAGCTCAGGAAGAGGCAAAGATTATCCGCCGAGCAACGTACGATCAGAGCAGAGCACCGAATTACCTATGGGTGCGAACCGTCCCCTGATGAGGGTGAGCGCGACGACGGAGCAGAGCATGAGGGTGAGGAGAGCCACATTTCCGAGCCGCCTCGGCTCGCCCCTGCCGGAGCTACGGGTCTTCATCCCCTCTCTTCCCTCCCTGCTACTCCTTCCAGTGAGGCACCGAGCTGCTGAGACTGACACCTTTTTGTGGCAACAAATCTGAGACAAAAGCGGCGGCGGCGGCGGCCTACCTGCCGCTCCCAGTGGTCCGATCGACTGACAGCGCGGAGCAGACACCTCTGGCCGCGCGGCCGTGGCACCGGCCGCCACCGGCACTTCAGATCGCCGCCCCTGAAGCAGACGAAGAGCTCAGGCTCTCTGCCGAGCTGTGCGGGGATGGATGGGAGGTGGAAGTGAATGAAAGCTCGCAGCCAAAGCAGCTGCCGTGGCGGTGGTACTGTTACTGCTGCTCGTACTCCAGCAGCAGCGTTTTTTGGATGGTACCGCCGGCCGGACTGGGCACCGCCTGGCACCGCGCACGGCTTTTCAAGAGCTCTGCTTCATTCTTTCATTACTGGAGTGACCGGTTTGTTTTGCCGCGCGATCGCTGCTTTACCCTGGTGTCCGAGGTGCGCGTTCTGTCGGTGCCTCGGCTAATCATGTCCGGGACGGAGGATACTGACAAGGCCATTAATTTTGGGGATTTATTGTTGGGGGATGTGAGTGGAGTGAGGCCGTGTCGTGCGGATGTCCGGGCCATGCGCCGCGTGCCGGCCACGCGGCGCGGAGCACGGCTGGATGTGCAGTGAGCGGCGGGTGGCGGCACGTACTAGGAGGACCGCTAGCTAATGTAGTATAAAAAAAAAAGCAGAACGTCCTCGGACGCTTCGCTCTCTTTCCCTGCTTCTGGTTCTCACTGTAAATACCTCCTTGCAAAAACACATCGCGCGTCGGGAATCGTTTGCGTCTAAAATCGAACGGCGCGGGACCACTCCCATCCGGCAGGACGTCCTGCCAAAATCCACATATAGCTGATGTAGAGGCCCGAGTGGAATTCAGGTCCCGCGTCGGGCACGTAGTAGACTGGTTAATCAAAAGTTACAATCTCGCTAAGGACTTGTTCAATAGCACAGCAGTCATTTTTAGCAAGGATTAAGTGAATTCATATGAATCAATTGATTTTTATTCCAGATTATGGAAGATGGTAAAATAGGTATATATCAAGTTTTATTCTCATTCTAGTGTAATTTTTTCATGAACATTTGCATAGATTCACCTAATCTTTGCCAAAAACAATTTTGTTGAGGAATGTTTCTTAAGCAACTGAGCTACTGAAGCAACCCTAATCCGGGGTGACCCAGATTCTCGACTGAAAATAGAAGTAGTCAACCGAGTCATACGGATCTACAACATCGGACGGGCAAATCGGTGCAAATTCAGTACCCTGCCTTACGGTTTCTTTTGTCTGTCATTGCCAGCTCCACACGTGTACATTATGATTGTAGTACAATTTTTCCTATCAACTTGCTTTATTCTACAATATAAATACTCATGAGAAATACAGTTCACGTGCTGTAGTGCCCACACAAATTCCCGTCTGGCTGGCAATGGGCCCCCCTGCTGTTGCACGTCGGGCGCCGGAGGGGAGGCGTCGGCAGACGGCGCAGGCAGCTGTGGACGCCAGCAAAAAATCCGCTCATCTCCTCTCATCTCCGCTTGATGATGAACAAGCAGGGGAGGATAAGAAGAGCACAACGTCAGAGGGGAGGGGAGGGGAGAAGACAGGAGCTAAGATGGTTGACAGCAATGACCCACGAGCCATGTCGAGCCGGCACAGCATGAGACCGACTGAGCTCAGATTTGCTCCTAGGCGATTCAGCAGTTCAGCACAAGCCCGATTGGGCTTGAGCCTACTCAGAGACGACTCAGCATGGCTAGCTCATCAGGCCGTGCCGTACCTACCTATGGGTTGACTCCATCGTCCCAAGCATGGCGTAGCTAGTTTTAGATTTGCTATGTCAGGTCGGCCTGAAGCCAGTCTATTCCATAAAACAAAAGAATCTTCTCTTTTTTGAAATTTTACAGGTTTGCATGAAATTAACTTCAAGTGTTGAACAAAACAATAATATTTCAGCAAGTTTACAACCTCTTACTAATGAACTTTAACTTCACAATCAGACGGGCTAAATGGGCTTGGCATCATGCCTAGTGGGCCGACACAACGGCCCATGTTCCTAGAATATATTAGTCATGGGAATTTCCTCCTGGCTGTGTATAAATAAAAGGTACCCCATGCAAAATTGCAAAAAGGAGTGAGAATGACGTGCGCGTTGGACGGTTTCGACATGTCGTGCGGAACGTCGTCTTCGGCGGTTTGTTTTTTTTGTCAACTGACGGGTGCATGTGCCCGTCGGGCTCTCGGAGCTATTAGATTTTTCAAAAAAAAAAAAAAATAGCGTCGAGAATCCACATGCCATGCCGGATCAAAAGCAGGAATAGGTTCCGCACGTGAAGCCGAAGACTTCCAAGGTCCCAGGGTCCCATCTCGTTCCGCGGTCGTTTGACACCCGTCAATGGTGGGTGTCGCGCGACGAAATCAGGAAGTTTCTCGAGATGAGCCAGCCCAACGTTGTGGTTGAGCCCATCACAATCTATAGGTCCACCGGAGGCTCTGCCTACAGGGCAGAGCAGCGTCGTCTCGGTTTGTTCAGGCCCCGTTTGTTTGCATCGTGGAAATTTTCTGTAGGGCTCCGTGAAACTCCTACGGCATTACGTAAGTCCCGTTTTAATCATCGAGAGAGTTTAAAAATTGAATTAAAAAATACTATGAGTATTTAAACAGTTAAGGTTTTTAAGATTATGATTATGTGAGTTGCACAGTGTAGTATCTTAAAATTTAAAACTACACTGGCTAATAGGATTCTACTGTCTCAACGGATTCAAACGCCACCGTATTTCGCGAGGACGTGGGCAGGGATACAGGAAAACGTTAGATACGTTTCTGCTAGGACGTCGAAATCGAAGAAAACGTGAGCACCCATGCGGACGGGACAAGAGTTGCCATCAAAACCCTGCTCGCTCTCACTAAGTCGCAGAGATGCTCGGCCGCTGAGCCGCTGGCTTCGACCGACGCGAACGTCACCCTCCTCCGGCGGCCGCTTTGGAGGTTGGAACCAGCTCGCGCGTCGCCATCCCGGGATATGATACGATAGAGCTGGTCCTCGGAGCACGGCCAGGCGGGTGCTCCATGTGCGCGCAGCGCGCGTGGCTTAGGCGTGGCTTAGCGCGCCGCCGTTGCGCTGTGCCTATATCACGGAGATTTTTGTTTCGTGACAAAAATCAGAACGTCACCGATCACGCATCGCGTAATGTTTTTTCCGCTAACCGTATCTAGTTTTTAATCTATGATGATTTGCTTACCGTGGAAATTGTGAAAAATAAATTCTTTAACACCGATACTATGTCATTAGATATCCATCTCCGTCGACTGCTGTCCATCGCCAGCCTACTCCGGTGAGCGTGCCATCTCGGTGATCCTCTTCCCCGTCTTTCCCAAGTCGCGCCTATCATTTTGGTACCGGGGTTCTTGAGTTTTGACCACCACTTCGGCGAGCCCGCCACCATGGCCGCTTGGGAGCTCGGCTCCCCGAGATCCTCTACGGCAACTCGATCCGGTGCGGCCGAACCCCGCGACCCGCCGTGTGGCCTTTTCTTTGGTGCGGGGTTCCCTAGTGGGCCGATTCCTCTGTGGCCCACGGTGTGACTAGGCCCATAAGGCTGAAAAATATTTATTATTTACGGATTGATTTATTTAAATATCCAGAAAATTGTTAAATTTCTAAAATTAGTAAAAACTTCATTATAGCTCGTAAATTTATAAAATAAATTTTGTTAGTCTCCTCTCAACTAGAAGAATATTCTGGAGCTGATTAATTTTTATTTTATGCACTAAAATAATTTAATTATTTAAGGTCACATAATAAACAAGAAATGCATTATTATCCTTTATCAGCATGTAAAAATGTAATCTATTTGATTTCAATAAATTCTGTAAATTTCTTAAAAATTTGGGAATAGCCTATTTAATTTTATGAAAGCTTTAAAATTAGTTTTATGTCTTGAAGAACCATATTAAAGAAGTTTTATAATCATATTTACTTATTCTACCTTCAAAATTTATATATTATTACTTATAACTTCATTTAAGAAACTTTCATTTATAAGAAGGGCATCATTATCATCACCTTTATTGCATATTATTTCATATACGATCCGAGTAAGTTGAGAAAGAAATTGGGGAGTTTCCACAGGACTTCCAGGAAACTCCAATTATCGACGCTACCTTAGTCGAAGAACCTAACATTGATCAAAGCTCAGGCAAGCCCCGGTGCATTATCCTATTTCAAATTATTTACGTTTATCACTCTAGATTTGTGGTATGCATTGTGCATTAGGTGCTAGTAGTTGATTGAAACTATAGTTACATTTATATAACCCTACCTTGTTTAGTACTTTTGGTACCGATAACTCGATGTAGAGCTAAGCTAAGAGCCTTATTCGATGGTAGAAGTCGAGTGGATAAATCTTCACAGTACTGTGGTATGGGACCAAAAAACTAAGGTAGCCTAATGTGCGTAGTAACTAGACGTAACTGAACCTCTCTTCTGAAGATGATTAGAAAGGAGAGCTTTGGGGCTTACCATAGATAGACTCGAAGGTTATCACATGGAGGACCACTGCTCGGGAGAAGTGAGCATCGGACTGGTAGTATGTATTATTGGTGTGAAAGGTTGCCATGTTCGGCTTCCGAGAAGCGTGTAGTAATCAAGTTTCTCCAGCTGGATGTAAATCGATTCGAATCACTGTCCCTCACGGTAACGAGTACCACTTGTCTCGCTGCATCACATCGTAGTAAGAAGTAAATTAAGATGAATTATGATTTTGTTTGATATTTATCAGAAACTTCTTGGCATTATTGTATGGTATAGTTATAGTGCAAATTAAAATTTTCTTTCCGTAACTTAATGTGCCTCTAAAACATGAAAATAAGGATTCACTTCTATCGCTATCTTTGCAAATAGCCAACCCTGGAAAGTCAGCCTTTCTTATTTTTAGGAGTCAGCTATAGATAGCCAAGTTGACGGGTAAGTAGTGTTGAGCATTAGATGCTCAGAGCTTTGTGTCATTGTTTTCTGTTGCAGGTGCTTTCTCTTTTCTATCTTAGTTCCAACCAGAAGGAGCAATCCCTGAGGATGACTTCGTTTGTCGGGAGCCTCGGTCACCGCGCACTGAGTGGATTGTTGCTAGAAGGTATATCGTACGGGCTCATTGCGTAGTTTACAGGATGCCCCTATGTAATCGGTTTGTAGCTTTCGCACTTTGAAAACTCATGGTTTGTAATTTAAATAACAAGTTGGTAATATATTTTATCGTGCTTGAGCTGTACGTAACTGAACTTCTCTTCTTAAGATGATTAGAAGGGAGAGCTTTGTGCCTTACCATGAATAGACCCGGTGGTTATCGCATGGAGCACAAATGTTCAGGAGAGGTGAGCATCGGACAGGTACTATGTATTATTGTTGTGAAAGGTTGCCATGTGCGGCTTTCAAGAAACGCGTACATGTCGTGTAATCAAGTTTTTTCAGCTGGATGTAAATCTATTCGAATCATTGCTTCTCACGGTAACGAGTACCACTTGTCTCGCTGCGTCACATCGTAGTAAGAAGTAAATTAAGATGAAGTATGATTTTGTTTGATATTTATCAGAAACTTCTTGGCCTTATTGTATAGTATAGTTATAGTGCAAAATAAGTTTATGTTTCCGTAACTTAATGTGCCGCTAAAACATGAAAATAAAGATTCACTTCTATCGTTATCTTTGTAAATAGCCAACCTGGAGAGTCAGCCTTTCTTATTCTTAGGAGTCGGCTGTAGATAGCCAAGTTGGCGGGTAAGTCTTGTTGATCATTAGATGCTCAAAGCTTTGTGTCGTTGTTATCTGTTGCAGGTGCTTTCTCTTTTTCATCTCAGTTCCAACCAGAAGGAGCAACCCCTGAGGATGGCTTCGTTTGTTGGGAGCTCTGCTCGTAGCGCATTGAGTGGTTTGTTGCTAGAAGGTATATCGTACGGGCTCGATGTATTCTTTTGCGTAGTTTACAGGATGCCCCTATGTAATAGGTTTGTAGCTTTCGCACTTTGAAAACTCGTGGTTTGTAACTTAAATAATAAGTTTGTAATATATTTTATCGTGCTTGAGCTGCACAGTGGTCCTCGTTTCGTTGAGTGACATCCGATATGATCCTGAGGTCCATAGCACGTATCTTCCAAGGTACGGGCTGTCACAGTTATAATTTGCTTTATCATTAAATGTATTTCAAGCAACACTAATAATTTTGCATATTTGAATTCTTTTTTTGAAAAAACGAATGATCAAAGATGATCTTTAAAGTCAATGATGTCAGTATTTTAAAACCGGAGTGAGTACTTGATTGGATAAGCTAAGAATTGAGGAACCATTTATTTAACAGAGTTACACATTATTGTATGGTTCAACCATGGCCTCTTCCACATCTTTTAGCAATCTTTATAACAAATTGGAGAAATAATGACTTATGTCGGCGTTCTGACCACCGGCACAGTACGAGAAACGATCGAGGGGGGTGGCGTGCCTTCGTATTCGATGTGGCCTAGTCTGCGGAAGACTCGATGGATTTTTTACCTGGTTCGAGCCACCTCGAACGGTGTAATACCCTACGTCCAGGGGGTGGTTTATCTCGATGAGAGAGTACAAGGGGTCAGATTCTCTCTTCGGGAGAGGATCCGGTGCCTAGGTCGTGGGTGCTTGATTCACGTATTCGTGGGATTGCTTGCGCGTGAACGGATAAGCGCAAGAGCTTTGGGCTTTGGTTTTTTCGTGTTCGTTGTTCTCTTCGTTCTATCGCTCCTCGGGCCCCCCCTTTATATAGGGCGGTCCGAAGTTACAAAATGGTGGGCCCTACGCGGTTCTGCTGCCTCGCTGACAGGTGGGTCCTCCACTGGCGTCGTCATCATTCGTTACGCCCATGAGCGGGCGTGGCCCGTCGCGTCGCATGCAACGGCGGGTACTGTAGCGCCTGTCCGACACTGTAGTGTCAGCCACAGTGCCGTCGGGTCTTGTCCGTTGACTCCCGCGGCCCGTCTGGCTCTGCGGCTTCGGCTGGAGTGTCGTTGTGGTGAAACCCGTCCCGTCCCGTCAGGGCGGTTGGCGGTTGGCCACCAGAGTAAATATGACATAACGCCGTACCTATCCCTAGGGGTCGGTCCCCGGGGCTCGGCTCTCGGAGATCGGCGTCACCGTGCGTCTTAGTACGGCTAAGACTTGTCTTTCGTAGACCGTCGCCTCGGGGGTCGGACCGTGCGTTCGTGCGCTGTCGTCCGACCCCTAAACTCCTCGGGGTCTTGGCCCATGTGTACGAGTACGGGTCGTCAAGTATCTGGGGTACATGATCTCGACAGTAGCCCCCGAGCCTGGCGCCGTTTGCAACCTCTAGTCGAGGCGGCGCTGGGCTGGTCGTCTCCGAAGTTCATTCTAATCCTACGGTAGCGCGCGAGTGCGCCCGTAGGGCGTAGCCCCCGAGCCCTCGAGCGAGCCGAAGGGTCGGTCGTGGGCTGAAGCGTCGTGCCGACCATCATTCGACGATGGTTGATCCTACGGGGGCGTGCGAGCGCGCCCGTAGGTTGTAGCCCCCGAGCTCCCGAGCGATTCGAAGGGTCAGTCGTGGGCTGAAGCATTGTGCCGACCATCATTCGATGATGGTTGATCCTACGGGGGCGCGCGAGCGCGCCCGTAGGGCGTAGCCCCCGAGCGATTCGAAGGGTCGAGCGTGGGCTGAAGCGTTGTGCCGACCATCATTCGATGATGGTTGATCCTACGGAGGCGCGCGAGCGCGCTCGTAGGGCGGAGCCCCCGAGCGATTCGAAGGGTCAGTCGTGGGCTGAAGCGTTGTGCGGTCCGTCGCTTGTTGACGGTTGATCGCAAGGATGCGCACGAGTGCGCTGTACGGGCCTAGCCCCCGAGCACGGAGGCGATCCGAGGGCTGGTCGTGGGCTTTATCGCCACATGTCGTTCCGGCTGTCGGGGTCGGGCCAAGGTCGCTCTCGGTCTTTTGTTCGGTAAGACGCCTAGGGCGAGCCGGTTCGATGCGATCCCTGCCCATGATCAGTATCGCGCCTAGGCCGAAGGCCATGATCAGCGCCCGATCGTTCGAGTTGGCCAAGTGGCCTCGGCTGTCGATCAGCCGATCGTAGGGGGTTTCGTTTGCGTGCACGCGTTGTTCCGACCGTCGGGGTCGGGTTGAGGTCGTTCTCGGTCTTTCGTTCGGAGAGACGCCTAGGGCGAGCCGGTTCGATGCGGTCCCAGCCCATGATCAGCATCGCGCCTAGGCTGACGGCCATGATCAGCGCCCGAACGTTCGGATTAGCCAAGCGGCCTCGGCTTGTCTATTAGCCGATTGTGGGAAGCTTCGTTCGCATGCTTCCCCTTATTTGGACACACAGTGACGGTCACGGGAATCGAACGGCCTTCGCGCCTCCACGTGGAGGGCAATCGGACCGTTTGGGAATCTCAATCGCCGGTCGATCCGGGCGGTATGTTTGAATTCGAACGGACGACATCGGCGACGCGGCGGTTCACGCGCCCGCGTCACGTCGTTTTCCAGTCGTACTCTGGCAGCCGTCTTGTCAGAGTAACATTGGCGTCCTGGCCGGGCGGACGCGGCAAGGTGTGGCCCGGGCCTGCTCGTCAGAGAGTCGGGTGCGAACAGCTTGGGTGCGTGTCGGGGCGAGAGCCCACGACCGCGCAATTACTCCAATGATCGACCATGGGCGGCGCAGTAACTGCACGGGCCATTTAAAAGGAGGGGTGCGGTAACTTCGCGTTTTCACCCAACCTCCTCGCTTCGTCTTGAGCCTTCTGTCGCGTGCGAGAGCTCGTTCGCTCCGCCCTTTGCCTTAGCGCCGTTAGGTTCGGCGATCATCGTCGTTCTCGCTAGTGTTCCTCCCTCGTTCGTCGTCGCCACCATCTTCGCGATGTCTGAGTGGGAGCCTTCGGCCGTCGACGATGCTCTGCTCTCGAGGTGGAGCGTCGTCGGGAGGATCCCACCGAGGGAGTCGGCCGGTTGGGTGGGATGCTACGGCCGTGTCGTGCCCGCGCCGCCGCCAGGGAAGATCATCAGCTTCCTAGCCTACCACGAGCGTGGGCTAGGATTGCCGGTCTCGAGCTTCTTCACCAGCTTGCGCCGAACGGGGTCCTTCACGCCTCCGTCTTCACGACGCTTTGCGAGGCGTACTTGGGCATCCCGCCCAGCCTTCTGCAGTGGAGGTACTTCTTCCTCGCCACTCTCTAGACGTCGAAGGAGACGGGGGTCGGCAGGCGCGTCAGCAACGTCAGCATTTGGCTCCGGTCCAGGGAGTCCCTGGAGTATATCGAGGTTGACCTGAAGACCTCATTGAAGGGTTGGAGGAAGTCCTGGTTCTATATCAACAACGCCGACCCCTAGCTCCCGCCCTTCGAGGACCGGGTGCCTGAAGTTACCGGGTCGTGGAAGTCGAAGCTCTCGGCGGCCGAGGTCGAGTCGATTCGACCGCATCTGGAGGCGATCTGGCGCCTACGGGAGCAGGGGCTGACCGAGACGACGGTCTTCGGCGTCGCTATGCGACGTCGGATCATGCCGCTGCACCGCCGAGTGCACAGCATCGAGGAGTACAAGGGGCCGGACGACGAGACCTGCGAAGTGCGCGGTCGGATTCTCTCAGACAAAGGCGTCCTCGCCCGAACCTCGACGGTCTTCAAGGACGCGGAGGGCAGCCTCAACCGGGGGCCCCGTCCTCTCGACAGGGACCACCGCCAGCTGTAAGTGCAGAGTTTCGTGTCGTGGTAGCTATTGTCGTATGGAGTTCATCGTTGCTGTGTTCAGGGTTCGCCGGGGGCCGCGGCTGCGACTAGCTCCGCCACTGCGCCGCAGCCGAGCGCCGGGTCCAGTCCTGCGGCAGCGCCGTGGTCGAGGAGGACCAGCAGGAAGCGGAAGGCGAAGTCCGGGTTCCTGGACTATCT
>BCLF01000085.1:605474-640952 GCA_001602275.1 Zoysia japonica | reverse complement strand
GCCGCCACGCGTGGAGGCTGCCGGAGAGGTCGCGCTCCCAGCTCCCGAGGCCTAGGCCGGGATTGAGAAGCCCGCGGGGTCGGACACCGCGGAGGCTCGCCAAGAGGCGGCGATCGAGGGCCCGGGCAGAGAGATCGCCTTAGGCGAAGAGGTTCGGGAGGGAGCCGTTCGTGGCTCCCCGACTGCCGTTGAGGGTTGGGTGGCGGTCGAAGAGAAGGTGGACTCCTCCCCCACGCCCGACGCTGGGAGGCCGAGGGGGCGGAGCTACCGACGCCGTCATCGACGACGGCGCCTTCCGAAGGTGCGGCGGCTCCGTCATCCTTAGCTGCGCCTATCGCTGGGCGCGGCCTGAGCGAGACGACCCTCGGCAAGATGCTGGAGGTCATCGGGGCGTCAGCGTCCGCCGAGGCTGCTGGCGGGTCGTGCGAGCTGGCAGCACCAGCCGCCGCTTGGACAATCCCCGGGAGGGTGCCGCTTCCGCTTGAAGGGGCTGTTGGCGGGTTCGGCTACCTCATGGACCGGGTGGGCGGCGCCCGGGCGCTCAACATGAGGCTAGCCGCCGGCCTCCGTCAACTGCTGGGGGTCGCCGAGGAGGTCGACGCCATTTTTGATGAGGCGCACTTCATCAAGTGCCGAGCGAGTTTTCGGATTTAGCATCTTTCGTTTCTGATTTCCGTAGGCTTTGGGCTGATAGTCCCTTTGCAGGACAATCTCCTTGCCGCCTTGGGTCGGCCCTCGCGTGGATTCGCCTTCCAATCCGAGATCGACGCCTTGCGGGAGGAGTTGGGGAAGGCCCAGACCGAGTCGGGGGAGACGGTGGCCGACCCGTTGTCCAAGCTCCACGCTGCCCAGGAGTCGGCCTTCGTCGCCCTCGAGGAGGCAAACAAGGCACGCGCGGAGGTAGCGGCCTCCGACGCACGGGCTAGCCGGGTCGCGGCGGCCCTCGAGCTAGCCAACCGCACGGTCGTCGGTAAGTCGAGTCGTGTTTGTCCGACTTCGGAGTCAGATTTTAACTTGCGGTGTTGCATGGCTTCTTCGTCAAGCCGCCGAGCACGACACCGAGATGCGGCGCCTGGGGCTCCTTCATCAGCATGCGGAGGGGGCCCGCTTGACCTTGGAGCAGACGGTCCGCGTCGTCAAAGAGGAGCGCGATCGTGCTTTCTTGCAGGTCGACCTCCTGAAGTCGGAGCGGGTCGTGCTCCAGTCTGAGGTCGAGCAGGCGATGGCGGAGCTCGAGCGGATTCGTCAGGGGGCCGCTAGAGTCTAGGAGGAGCTCTCGGCGGCCCAGGTCCGGAACAAGTGGCTTCGGAAATGCCTCAATCGGGTGGGGCACGCCACCAAGGCCGTCGAAAAGGAACGAGACGGTAAGGGCGGACACCTTTTTATTCTGCTCTAGTGTTCGGAGTCGCTTTGTTGACGGTCTTGAGTGCGGGATTGGCGGGCGAAGTTCAAACCATGAGGTCGGCGGGTTTGAATCTTCTGAGGAAGTTGTACTCCGGCGTGTCGGACTCCGTCTCGACGGGGGTCCTCACGCACGCCCTGCATCAGCTTCCAGGGGTCGTCGTCGACGTTGTTATGAGGGCGCTGGAGGACGAGTCCGCGATAGCCCTGGCCCTCGCCCGCTCCCACTATCCGGACGCGGACTTCGGCAGGGTCGTCGAGGGCTTTGCGTCTGGCTACTCGGACGAGCAGCTGGACGCGCTCTCGGTGGAGATGCAGGAGCCTGGGGCGAAGGCCGTCGCCGAATACAGGGCGGAGAATTAGGTTTGTAAAAAGCGTTTCGGCTCGTTCCACTATGTATAGAATTAGGTTTGTAAAAAACGTCGTGTAATGAAAGATATCGATTGAGAAATCATCATTGCACGAACAAATTCGAGTTTTCGACCCCTATTCGCTCCTCGCTACTTTTTCGCGCTCCGCTAGGCATCAGTCAAACGAACGGGTCGAGTATAGCTCGTAGGGTCGGGTGTCGGGCCCGATACAGCTGTAGAGCGTCATCAGAACCCGATCGTTGATAGTATAGCCGCGGGGAGGATTCGAAAAACGTGCGCAAAGTTTATCGTGTTCGGGGATCACCCGCGAGCTCGGCGCGGGCCAGGGATCTGACCCCAAAGAAACAAAACGGGGATCCGACCCCAGAGAAACAAAACGGGGATCCGACCCCGGAGAAAACAAAGCGGAGCGCGGACTCAAGTTTCCGACCCCTTTCGCTGCTTGTGGCTGCTTTTTCGCGTCCCATTGGGCTTCAATCACACGAACGGATCGAGTATAGCTCGTAGGGTCGGGTGTCGAGCCTGATACAGCCGTAAAGCGTCATCGGCTCCCGATCGTTGATAGTGTAGCCGCGAGGAGACATCGAACGAAAAACGTGCGCGAAGGCTATCGTTCGGGGTCGCCCGCGAGCTCGGTGCGAGCCAGGGATCCGACCCCGAGGAAACTAAACGAAGTGTGAGTCAGCGAAAAAAATGAGACGATGTAAAAGGTCAACGAGGAGCGGTGCCTCGGCACAAAAAATCGAAAAGAGACGAACGATGTCAGACGTTTCGACGCTCGAGAGGGCGGAGGTAAGTAGCCCCTAGGTGCGGGGTGTGGCCGAGACGGCCACGGTTCGCAACCCAAAAACAACAAGCGGGAGTAAGTTGCAAGAACTTAGCTGTTTTTATTAGGTGTAGAACCTTCGGAGGCTCTCGATGTTCCATGCGTTCTCGAGCTCTCGGCCATCTTTGGTCGCTAGCTTGTAAGCACCGGGCCTCAAGACGCGCTTGATTACAAAGAGTCCCTCCCAGGGGGGCCTTAGCTTGTGCTGGTGGACTTTCGTTTGCACCCTTCTCAGCACCAGATCTCCCACGTTCAGCGCCCGACTCTTGACGCGCCGTGCGTGCAGTCGCCGTAGTTTTTGCTGATACTTGGCGGATCGTAGGAGGGCGACTTCGCGTGCCTCTTGCAGCTGGTCGAGAGTGTCTTGCAGCGCGTTCCGTGACCTTTCCTCATCGTAGGCTCGGACTCGCGGAGAGTCATAGTCGATGTCGGTCGGCAGCATCGCTTCTGCTCCGAACGTCATGAAGAACGGTGTGAACCCGGTGGTTCTGTTGGGGGTCGTTCGCAGACCCCAGAGGACTGACAGGAGTTCGCTCACCCATCGTCCGGCCGCCTGCCTGACGGAGTCGTTAATCCGCAGCTTCAGCCCTTGGAGTATCATTTTGTTGGCTCGCTCGACCTGTCCATTCGTCCTTGCGTGCGCCACGGGGGCGAAGTCCAAGCGAACGTGGTACTCGTCGCAGAATTCTCGGAACTGTCGGTCGGTGAATTGTGCCCCATTGTCGGTGATGATGGAGTTCGGAACCCCAAACCGACAAATGATGTTGTGGATGAAACCAACCGCCCGGGTTGAAGTGATCTTAGGCACCGGCTCGGCCTCGATCCACTTGGTGAACTTGTCAACGGCGACAAAAAGATGGGTGAAGCCGCCGGGTGCCTTTTTGAATGGTCTGAGGATGTCGAGTCCTCAAACAGCAAAGGGCTAGGCGATCGGAATCGTTTGGAGCTCCTCGGATGGCAAGTACATCTGCCAGGCGTAGAACTGGCAACCTTGGCAGGTTCGGATGAGCTTTTCAACGTCGGCCATTGTCGTCGGCTAGTAGAAACCATGGCGGAAGGCCTTGTCGACTAGGGTTCTCGGTCCGACGTGACGACCGCAGATGCTCGAGTGGATATCGTCGAGCAGGTGTATGCCCTCCTCCCGAGGGATGCAGCGCTGCAGTACCACCACTCGTGCTTCGTTTGTAGAGCTCGCCGTCTGAAATGACGTAGGCCTTGGCTTGACTTGCGACCTTTTCTGGCTTCGTTGATGTCGGCCAGAAGAGTGACGTCTTAAAAGTAAGCGAAGATATCGCAGGACCAGTCGGGGACAACGGCCATCACCTTCGCCCTCGGATTTGGGGTCGGCTCACCGCTGGTGCCCTCGGTGGGCGGATCCTCGATGCTCCTGATGGAAGGCTTGATGAGGACCTCGAGGAAAATGCCGTTAGGGACCGGTTCACGCTCCGAGCCCAACTTGGTGAGGGCGTCGACGGCCTCGTTGTCCCGACATAGAACGTGATGGAGTTCGAGCCCATCGAACTTGTCTTCGAGTTTGCGAACCTCTTGACAGTAGGCCTCCATCTTCGGATCTCGGCAGCTGGAGGTCTTCATGACCTGATTGACGACCAGCTCGGAATCGCCTTTGACGTAGAGCCGCTGCACGCCGAAGGTGATGGCCATTCGTAGGCCGTGGAGCAACGCCTCGTGCTCGGCCGCGTTGTTGGAGGCGCGAAACTTGTCTCCCCTTAGGGAGATTAGGACGACCCCAACCCCCGCGCCCTTTAGCATGCAGGATCCGTCGAAGTACATCGTCCAGTACTCGATGCTACCGAGGGCCGGCGGTTCCTGGGCCTCGGTCCATTCGGCGACGAAGTCGGCCAGGGTCTGGGACTTGATGGCCTGCCGGGGGACGAAGGCGACATCGAGCCCCATGAGCTCCACGGCCCACGTGGCTATGAGCTCGACCGTGTCTTTGCTGCTGACGATCTCCCTAAGTGGGAAGCCGGTGACCACCTGGACGGAGTGGCTCGTGAAGTAGTGCCGTAGCTTGTGGCTCGTGATGAGGACAGCGTATATCAGCTTCTCCACCTGGGTGTACCGAGTCTTGGCGTCGGCCAGCACCTCGCTGATTTAGTAGACAAGTTGCTGAACAGACAGAGCCCGACCCTCTTCGCCCCGTTCGACGACGAGGATGGTGTAGACGAGTTTGGAAGTCGCCGCAATGTAGAGGAGAAGGTTCTCTCCCAGGGTCGGGGACGTAAGGATTTGCGGCGATGAGAGCAGGGTCTTGAGCCGTTCGAAGGCTTCCTGGGCCTCGGTGGTCCAGGTGAACTGCTCTGCTTTTCGTAGCAGCCGGTAGAAAGGCATCGCCTTTTCCCCGAGCCTTGAGATGAAGCGACTGAGGGCTGCCAAGCACCCAGTTAGCCTATGGACACCCTTGACGTTGCTGATGGGCCTGAGGTTGAGGATTGCGGAGATCTTCTCGGAGTTCGCTTCAATCCCCCGTTCGGAGATGACGAAGCCAAGCAGTTTGCCCGAGGGCACCCCGAAAACGCATTTTTCAGGGTTCAGCTTGATTCGATAGCGTCAGAGGTTCGCGAACGTTTCCTCCACTTCTTGGACGAGGTCGGAGGCTCGTCGAGTCTTAATGACGATGTCGTCGACTTAGACCTCCAGATTTCGACCCAGCTAGTCGTGAAAACACTTCTGCATGCAGCGCTGGTACGTGGCGCCGGCATTCTTGAGCCCGAACGGCATCGTGACGTAGCAGAAGGATCCGAAAGGCGTGATGAAGGATGTGGCCGACCGGGCGGACTCGCGCATGGAAATCTGGTGATATCCAGAGTACGCGTCGAGGAAGCTGAGCGTTTCACACCCGGCGGTGGAGTCCACCACTTGATCGATGCGCGGGAGAGGGAAGGAGTCCTTCGGGCAGGCTTTGTTGAGACTCGTGTAGTCAACTCACATCCTCCATTGCCTAGTCTTCTTTTTGACCATTACAGGGTTGGCCAGCCACTCGGGATGTTAGACCTCTTGAATAAACTTGACGTCTAGGAGCTTCGTCAATTCTTTCCCGATGACCCGACGCTTCTCGTCGTCGAAACGCCGGAGTCGTTGCTTGACGGGCCGAGAGCCCGCAACGATGTCGAGTGAGTGCTCGGCGACTTCTCTCGGGATGCCGGGCATGTCCGAGGGTGCCCAGGAGAAAACGTCCCGATTCCGGATCAGAAAGTCGACAAGCGCGCTTTCTTATTCACAGGAGAGCGCTGTTCCGACCATGGCCTTCTTGGAAGAGTCGGCGGGGTCAAGAGCCACCTCCTTGGAGTCATCGGCGGGCTTGAAGAAGGTCGAACACGAGGCCTTGGAGTCGAGTGTCGGGGCCGGTCCCTTGGTCTTGCGGATCTCGTCCAGCTGGGTCGAGCCAGAACGGGCGGTGGCCAGCTCGATGCTTTCCTGCTCGCACGCGAGGGCGGGCTGGAAGCGCGACGAGACCGTGATGACGCCCTTCGGCCCGGGCATCTTCAGCTTGAGGTAGATGTAGTTGGGGATGGCCATGAACTTCGCGTAGCATGGCCGGCCCAGGATGGCGTGGTAGGCGCCAGTGAAGTCGACCACCTCGAAGGTGAGCGGCTCGGTCCGAAAATTGCTCCGATCACTGAATGTGACTTGGAGCGTAATCTGCCCGAGGGGCGTTGCGTAGCCCCCGGGGACGACTCTGTGGAACGGAGCGTGGTTTGGGTGGAGGTCGGCCTCCGTCAGCTTCATCGCCCTGAAGGCGTCGACGTAGAGGATGTTGAGGGCGCTCCCTCCATCCATGAAGACCTTCGATAGGCATACGAAGCCGACGATGGGGTTGAGCACCAGCGGGAGGCGCCCGGGTTGTGGAACATGGTAGGGATGGGCGGCCCGGTCGAAGGTGATCGGGGCCTCGAACTACTTGAGGTAGCGGGGGACAGCGGGATCGGTCACGTTGACCTCCCGCCAGGTCCTCTTTTGCCGTCGGCGGGACTCGTTGTAGGCCGCGAGGCTGCCAAGGATCATGAGGCAGTCCTCTGGCTCGGGGAAGACTGCGCCGGCGTTGTCCTCGGCCCCTTTGGCTTGGGGGTCGGCCTTGGCCGCCGAGGAGTCGGGTTGGAAGCCGCTCTTGAAGGACCTCCTTGCCAGGTGGCAATTCCGGAGGGTATGCTTGACGGGCACGGAGTGGTTTGGGCAAGGCCAGTCAAGCATTTTCTCGAAGTGGCCGTCGTGATTGGCCAGCTTCTTGGTCGGGGGTCGGGCCGGCCGGTCGGCAGCGGCCACGAAGTCGTCATCGTGGCGTCAGCCCTTCCCCTTCTTACAGCTCGAACTGCCGCCGCCTTGCTCGTTGCGGCGGTCGGCATGCCAGTCGGAGGGTTGATCGCCCCGACGGTCGGCCCTGGACCTCTCATCTTTCGCTCGGCTTTGGTTGAACTTAGCTTGCACAGCCTCTCCCCAGTGGCGAAGGTCGTGGCGACGTCGAGGAGGTCCCGAGCCGTCCGAGGGTTCCTACGGCCCAGCTTGTGGACGAGCGCCTTGGACGTCGTCCCATAGGTGAAGGCGTTGATGACGTCGGTGTTGCTGACGTTAGGCAGCTCGTTGCGCTTTCGCGAGAAGCGCTGGATGTAGTCTCGGAGCGACTCGCCAGGCCTCTGCTTGTAATTTTTGAGATCCCAGGAATTACCTGGGCGCGTGTAGGTCCTCTGAAAGTTGCCGATGAAGATGCGGCGTAGGTCGCAATAATCCTGTATGCAGCCCTCGGGAAGGTGCTCGAGCCATCCTCAGGCCAAGTCGGTGAGGAAAAGCGGCAGGTACTGGATGGAGAACAGGTCGTCTGCTCCTCCGGTCCTGCACACGAGGCGGTAGGCCTCGAGCCAGTGAACGGGGTTCATTTCCCCGTTGTAGCTGCCGATGGTGGTTGGGGCGCGAAATCTTTGCGAAAATTTCGCATGTCGTATGAGCGATCCGAACGCTCTGGGTCCGACCCCGTCAGAGCTTGGCTCTTGGAGTCGAAGGAGCGGCATCGGTAGTAGCGGTCGAAGGAGCGCCTTCGCCGAGACTCGGTGCGATGCTCGCTCCTTGCCTGTCGTCGGGCGTCGATGGTGCCACAGATGTCGCAGTTGGGGCCGAGCTTTGTCAATCCTGGGATCGGCGGTTGCTTCGTGTCTCCGACTGCTGGGGCCGGAGAGACGCTTCTGGTTGTTGAAGCGCGCTGTCGTGGTAGAAGCGCACGCGGTCGTACACTTTCCTCAGCGTTGGATCCTCAGGAGCGGCGGTCTCATCGAGGACGCATGCCGCTGCCGCGAGGTTCTCGAGCGGGGTGTTGAAAGTCGACGGTCCTCTAGCTACGAGCTGCTGGTAGGTGGACCGTCCTCGGGCTCGAGCTGCGTCGCTGGGACCGGCTACAGCCTTGCCTCGAAGCTCGGGGCTACCGGTTCGTCCCGGGGGTTGGACGCCTGCCGTGTTGCCAGGAGTTGCCGGTTCCCCGCCCTTAGGGGCGTGGAGAGTGAAGCACTCCCTCAACGGGTCGTGCCTCAGAATGGCACAGTTCCTCCGGCACCGCGTAGCGCGCTTCTTGCGCGGAGCCTGAAGGCGCAGCTCGTCGCCTTCGTTGGCGACGAAGTTCAGGCTTCCGAAGCGGAAGGCCTGTCCAGAGGCGAAAGTGCGGACTCGCCACGACCGGCCATCTCCGGTGATGGCGACCGTGAAGCCCCCGAATAGAAGGTGGGAGACCAAAGTGTCTCCTATGACGGCAATGAAGGAAGCCATCGAAAAGGCGAAGCGAGTGCACACCAAGAGAATCCCCCTTCCTGGCGCGCCAACTGTCGGCGTTTTGACCACCGGCGCAGTACGAGAAACGATTGAGGGGGGTGGTGTGTCTTCGTATTCGATGTGGCCTAGTCTGCGGAAGACTCGAGGGATTCTTTACCTGGTTCGGACCACCTCGAACGGTGTAATACCCTACGTCCAAGGGGTGGTTTATCTCGATGAGAGAGTACAAGGGATCGGATTGTCTCTTCGGAAGAGGATCCGGTGCCTAGCTCGTGGGTGCTTGATTTACATATTCGTGGGGTTGCTTGCGCGTGAACGGATACGCGCAAGAGCTCTGGGCTTTGGTTTTTTCGTGTTCGTTGTTCTCTTCGTTCTATCACTCCCCGAGCCCCCTTTATATAGGACGGTCTAGAGTTACAAAATAGTGGGTCCTACGTGGTTCTGCTGCCTCGCTGATAGGTGGGTCCTCCACTGGCGTCGTCACAGTGCCGCCGGGTCTTGTCCGTTGACTCCTGCGGCCCGTCTGGCTCTGCGGCTTCAGCTGGAGTGTCGTCGTGGTGAAACCCGTCCCGTTCCGTCAGGGCGGTTGGCCACCAGAGTAAATATGAAATAACGATGTACCTACCCCAGGTGTCGGCTCTCGGAGATCGGCGTCACCGTGCGTCTTAGGACGGCTAAGACTTCTTTCGTAGACCGTCGCCTCGGAGGTCGGATCGCGCGTTCGCTAAACTCATCGGGGTCTTGACCCACGTGTACGAGTACGGGTCGTCAAGTACCTGAGGTACATGATCCCGACAACTTACAAGGTCTCTCTTTAGTTCATCATGTACTGGCTTTACAACTCGAAATTGCATCTTGTGATCTGACTTTATCAAGTGTACTTCATCGTAAGAGGTCATAACTAGGAAACACCGGTTTATAATATCTTTCTTGGATCTGTATCCTATGCCTTTCCTGTGGCTATTCATCACGAAATCAACGCTCAATTCAATTTTCTAAGTGCAGTGAACACCCTTGAATATATCAAATGTGGTGGGTGTACATCTTTGTTTTCCCTTCTATAATGACGAGAAAACAATTTTAAAATGTTAGATTGGAATAAGAGAATCCACTAGGGGCAAAGCCCGCCGCTGAGGCCACTGGGTCAGCTGTGTGATTACTAGTGACAAATATAATTTTTACATTAGTTTTACAGGAAGTCGTCGGTGGAGCTCACACCTATGACATAAGTAGCTTCGCCCCCTCAATCCACTACAAGATAATTTAAATTCCCTGCAGTTTTCGTTGAATGGCTTTCAGTTTTGATTCTTGTTATATAGTCATTAACTATTCATAAATGGCAGTTGTTAAACGGCGACCGCAGGAGAGGACGAAGAAATAGTTGACTTTGGAGTTTGGACGCCTTTTTTTGCTCTACCCACATTGCATAGCAAATTCTGTGGTATATATTATTATAAAACTAACAGTCTGTTTGGCTCTTTGGAATTGAGTCAATTTTCATGAATCAGTTTCTAAAAAATTGAATTGTCTAGAATTTAATCAGAATCAAATTCAATTCCATTTTTCTTTGTTTAGATATTTTTGGAATTAAATTCTTAGAATCAAATTCAAATTGTTGTTTGGCTTAAAATCAACATCAAGAATGGTTAAACTGTAAATCAAAACCAGTATCAAGGACAAATGAACATTATCAAAGTCAACATATCAACAGACGAAATGTAGTCAAAATCAACATCAAGAAGATCTAATTCCCGCATGGAAAAACTGATGATCTGATTCCCATCCCAATCTCTTCACGTCGCCATGGCAACCTCCATCTCTGCAAAGCACCAGTTATGCCCCTCCCAGTCCTATGCGCACCACATCTGGGTCCTACTCCCGCGGCCTCCTTCCCATGACAGCACGCACCTCCGTGCCTTGTCGTCTCCGTTTGCGCGGCCACCGCTTCGCTGGCGCGCCCAGGCCAGCACCGTCGCTGTTCGCTGCTTTCCGGTGGCCGGTGGTGGATGGGGAATCGAGCGGCGAGGCGGAGGTGGCCTTGGAGGCAGCGAGATGCGACCGGATCTGGACGGCCTGCACGTGAACAGCTTCTCAGGTGAGCGGTGGTCGATGCTGAAGGGCTCGGTATGCGCTGCTGTGGTGGCCGAGGTGCTGCTGCTGATCCGATTCGAGGCAGACGAGGAGGGGCTCTCCGACCCTCCAGTTGTGGCGGCGGCGCTGAGTCGAGCGGGGACGGTGGAGTGAGGAATACAGGATATTAAGATGATCGATTCCGAGGGATTCAAAGCTTTGGGCTCGGAATCAGGGTTTCAAAAACTGTTTGAGCCGAGCAAATCGCTGGAGAGCGATTTAAGGAAACCCGCAGAAACCGCGAAAATCGTTATAAAAATCGAACAAATTTAAAAATTAAATTTTTGAAAGAAAATCGAACTGTTTTTACGGTTTATCGAGCGGTTTTTCAACGGTTTTTGCGATAAACCGCTCGGTTTTGCGGTGTTTTCAAATTTTCAAATTTTTTCAAATTTTCAATTTTTTTTAAAATTTTTAAAACGAAAACCGATCAACTGTAAAAACCGAACCGCAGCGGTTTAATCAAAAACCACAGTTTACCGCGGTTTTTGAACGTTTTTGTGAACCCTGCTCGGAATTGAAACAAGAGTGGATTTTGGACCGCTGAAATGAGCTGAATTTACAATTCCGATTCCATAGGGTCCAAAAAGGTTGCAGTTTGGAATTTAATTCAATTCAATCCAACTACAGGGAGCCAAACATAGCCTAAAGGAAATAGCTTGTAGGCCTGGTGACCTGGTCTAAAGTCAACTATTTCTTCGTCTTGCTCCTGCGGTGACGATTTACCCCTGCTGTGACGATTTACCATAAAACTAGTGTAAAGACAGGGTATCAATGACCGAGATGAGATGCCAATTATGTCTACTGAAAAGCGCCGTCTCACCTCCCTTCGAGCGCTTGCCAGGCACACAAAGGTCGACCAATGCAACCGATCCACAGTACATTCACTATGAGTTTATTAAAAGTGATACAAATTGCTACTTCTTGTTTTAAAATATTGACACATCTAATGTTACCGTTCACTATTCATCTTATTAAAACAATTCGGAGCGAGTACTACCATTGTGCTCTTGCACGTGTTTCCTCTCAACCAAACAGAGAGGCAACCCCTCACAATACAATTGGTGGCTGAATTCTTTATTTTGGCTATATTTGAGTAAGTCTACTAGTTACAGTACTAACATTGATACCTTACCATATTATTTTCGCACGAATTAGGAGCAGATAACTCCTGTCATCCGGATCAAGTTCATTTTTCTTTCTTTTTCTTTTGCTCCCTGTTTTCTTTTTCATTTTCATTTTCTCTTTCCATTGTACAAAACACTCTGCTTATGCTTACTAGTCCTGATGCCCGAGTTAACACCATGGTTTAAAGAAAAATATTAATTTAAAAAAATAATATATTAATATTAAAATTTGAAGTTTCTCGTTATTCAGGGGAGAGGTATGCTTAATAAATAATCTAATATTTACGACCTGAAATGAATTTATTTTGTTTTTCAACAACTTTTTTTTAGATCTCATATATTTGTTTAGGTAGTTGTATTTTGTTTACTAACAATGGTTTATGTGGAGCCAAGATCTGAAATATCCAAAAGAGCTTAACGGTTAGATTTGTAAAAAATCTATGTGTCAGATTTGTAAAAAAAAAAACTCTGAGTGCATTTTGTTATGTGCATGTAGTCTGGTAGTGAGAATAGTTTATCGCGTGTATATAATAAACTGTGTTTTTTAAAGTGTAAAGATTAATAATGTTCTCGAGTAGTATAGAGGACTCACCCCTCCAGTTCAAGGAAAAAAAACGTGTTTGAGTGAAACAAATTTCAAAGCAAATTAAAGTAACGTCACGGCATTCTAGAGATGAGTCATTCTGCCATCCGAGTATCTGAGCTTATGTGTCATTAAGCAACTGTTCAGTTAAACATTGTATCTGCTTCATCTGTGGAGCATTTCATCTGAAATTATTCGATGCATGAAAAAAACACCTTGTGTATCCGATCCCTTCCTATTCGTTATAGTAGCTCCCAAGCTAGAGAATATTGCATCAGAAAGGCGTGAACGTTCATCACAACATGAATTTAAGTGCAAATTTGTCTATAGGAGAATTTGAATTAACTAAATAACAGAAATTACAAATTGTGTAAAAAATTACAAAATTTAAAATTTTCTTAATCTTGTATGGGCTTTAGGATATTGAGTTGATTGTTTTATTAAGTTATGACATGAGGATGCACATATATAATCATTTTGTTTTCACATGAGCCGGATATTCTCGTGAATACCCAATACCAGCTTCTGCCTTCTGGCTATGGGTTTCCACTGTGGCGCTCTTCATGAAGGAGATGCCTTGACAGGTTATCCGTTTCACTTTCTCCGTCGTCTACACTGTTCTTCTCCATCTTTTTTGCCCACAATACACAATAGAGGCCAATCACTATGATAACGGCACCAATAACACTGAAAATAGGCAACATTATCGTTAATCACTGGAATATTCATTTATTGAACCCCATCTTTAAGTATTAAATATTTTTTCATCAGAATTTTTTATCATATCTTCAAATTGGTGCACAGATTCTTACCCTCCGGTGTAGAGTTGATCTCCGAGGAAAATTGCCGCCATGACGGCGACCATGACAGTTTGCAGTGGTTGGAAAACAGCAACGAAGAGTGGACCTCCCTTATCAATGCACCAAATCTTTAGAGACCAAACGAAACCCGTTGCTACGATACCCAGCATTTTTAAGTGAATGAGCTATAGATAATACCCTGCACTACTATGTATTATTGCACCCTGCACTTTATGTTTCCCTAATAACAGCAGAAATAATTAGAACATCTCAGACTCGAATACCATGAACACTGAAACAGATTTTCTTTATACCCACAAACAGAATTATCATGAAACAAATTATTAGCATAAATTGCGAAATGGATTCGATCTGTAATAACATAATATTGAGTAATATATCTCGAATAATAACTTATATAGCAAAGGGAAAATAAGCATTCTGAACTCGAGAAACTGTTGAAGACGAGAATTACAGCATAAAGGATGCTTAGCAGCTCTCCTCCAGAGTGGACCTTCCACCTCTCCAGGTCAGTCTCCAAAAATGGTGCAACAGCTAGCAGCTGGACGAGCCCCAACGCTAAGATGATGGCAAATAATGACATTTTGGCAGGGTATTTCTTCAGAACCGGGACCTGTTAATACTTCAATCATCAGTCAGGAATTCTGCAAGATGCACAAACCGAAGGCTGAACAGAAAAGCTACAAATAACATCCAAAGGGGTGATAGACCTGCAGAACCATCCATGCAGATAATCCAAGGCAGTTGGCAAATATAAGGAGACATCCAGCGATCCAGGAGAATCCCAGGGTCGAAATTATCTCGTTGGCTTTCAATTTGTTGTTTCCCTTCAAATGCAAGGCTAACGGTATCCCTTTGTATAGCGTGATAACTGTCGGCCCTGCTATGGTAAGTCCTGTACCTACGACCTTCGTTAATCCCTATCCTGTTTTGATATTAACCTGTTCAACCCTGGTTAGGTAGACAAGGAGAGTAGAAGAAAGAGATCAGCTCTTCCAACACAAGATAATCGAAGCAACCACATTTAGCTGAGAAACATTTACATGCGTTATATATAAAACAAAATGGTCGTGTAAGAGCCAGCACAATAAACATGCAGGCAAAAATAGAAAAAGTAGAAGATGTTTACACTTTAGTAGTAACAGGTGTTCAATATCTATGTAGGAAAACCAGCTCAAGTCATTTCCCAAATCTTCTAATGTTCAATGTCTATATGGGAAAACCAGCTCAAGTCATTTCCCAAATCTTGTACCATGCCTCTCTTAGTGAAACCCACTAGAAATAACTGCAACTTCCTTTTCAAAAAGTTTTTTTTTGCGAATACATCTTCAAAGAAATGATGTTTGGGAAATATGTGTGCACCGAATTGCTTAATTAAGGATTTGCGGTTGCAAGAATGGACACGCTTTGCAAAATTTAGTAGTGTACTCCCTCCATTCTTAAGCCGTTGATTTTTAATATCAATTTTGATCATTCGCTTTATTCAAAAAATTAGTTTAAATGTGTAAAATTTTAATTTGTAATTCAAATAACTCTAATGATAAATTTATAACAAAATATATAATATTTATCAAATTTTTTAAATAAGACAAATGATCAAAATTGATGTTAAAAGTTAATGATGATGTCAATTTAAGAACGGATGGAGTATATATTGATTTGTTACCTCAGCGCACAAGCCATCACAAACGTGATTGCAGGGATCGAATTTTGGATGACCGAGACATAGGTTGGCGACAAGTAGTATAGGCCAAGAATATAGAAACCCTATGTGAACGTAATCCTGCAGTGATTATTGGCGTTATAATCTCTTAATTCATGAGCAAATAAGGTAGCAAAATTAAAAAAAAATCAACCTACAGGGGTAACACTACCCGATGCATTTTGTTAGGAAGACCCCCCCCCCCGGCAAGTCAATAGAACTTCAGAACCCTGCCCCCACCCTTTTACAATAACACTGTAACATGACCAACGGCCTAGCTAAGCTGACCGAGCATTAGATCTACGACTTTGCATATGACAGATCATGAGGGGGATTTTTTTTTAACCGCATATTGAAGTTCTCTTCCACAATGAGTCGAACCTAACACAAAGAGTGCAAGTAGAGCCAACTAACCAACTCAGATAGAAACTTGTTCACTATGAAAAAGATACCAATAATGTAATTAGTAGACATACCCAAATAGAGCCAACATGAAGAATTCAGCCACCAATTGTATTGTGATGGGTGGCCTCTCTTTCCTGTCGAAAGGGATCGTGTAAGGAGTCGGAAGAACGCAATGGCAGTAATATTCAGTAACAATAACTTGCATGGAACGCAGGCAGGCTTACTTCTCCAGGAAGTAGGCAAATGGGGCGACGACGGCAAGGGCAGAGACGTTCCTGTAGACGAGGAACGCCCTCTTGCCGACGCCGATGTCCAGCGCCGCCCAGTGCACGACGTGGAACCCTGCTATGAGCGCCTCCAGGAGCAGAACTCCGGCCACCAGCTTCAACTTCTCCATGGCCGTCGCCTGCTACTGCAAGCTCCTTAATGCATGTCTTCTTGACTTCCTTGCTACATTTGTACTATTGCTTAATTAGTTGTAGCTGAAGTTCTGTTCTAAACCGCACATGTTGTACACGTTGTATTTAAATCGGGACCGCTGACCTCTGGAGCATGACGAACAAATATTTTGACTTCGGACCAGGTCTATATGATTGAAGTCATTTACTATGTTTTTATTATATACTCTTTCTAATTTTTAAAATTTTTGTTGTTGCTGACTTTTAACATGAACTTTGACTATTTTTAAATTTAATTAATTAGTTCAAATGTGTAAAATTATAAATTATTCAAATGATAAATCAAACTAGAATAAAATTTATTATATTTTTTAAATAAGACAAATAATTAAATATAACATTAAAAATCAACGTGACAAAATGAACAGACAGAGTACGTAAGTTAAGAACAGATGGAGTATACTCCACATCATATGCCATGAAAGAAAGCAACCATTCAGCAGTCCTTGCGTTCTTTATTGCACCCTCCATTCTTCAACTGTATGGTCCGCAAAACAAATTCAGGGCTTTTTTGGAACATAGAATTTTTGCAGGAATAGACCCATCGGCCATCGGCATGGCGGCAAGACTTTGTTGCATGGCAGGTGAAAGTTGCTTAGAGGGAGGTGAATAGGCAATGAAATTTAAGTCTTAAAAATAATTTGATCAGTAAAAACAGAGGACGAACTAGTCCAGTCAATCAAAGTTGTCCGAAAGCGGACAAGTTCTGTCCTTGCGAATAAATCCGCTAATTACAGTGAAAATAGGTCAAACTCAAAACAAAAAAAGACAAAAGACACAATGATTTTTTACTGAAGTTCAGCTCCACACCGAAGCCTACGTCTCTGTTGAGGAGTCTGCAAAGGACCGGATTTCACTTAACCCTAAACCTCTCCAAGTGACCACAAAGATCAACTTGGTTTTCAGTATATCAATGAGAGGTGATACAAACCTCCCGAATCTCACCACAATGATCTTGATGGATTCTGGGCGACACTTAACCGTCTAAAAGACGAATCTACAAGAGTAATAGATCCTACAAAACCTGCAATAAAAAGATCAAGTGCTCAAATCTGATCAAGAGATGAAAACACTCACGATCTCCTCTTCCTTCAATAAAAAACCTAGGGCATTTAATGAAAAACGAAGGGAGTAGGAGAGGTGGATCTCAGAGACTCTCAAGGCGTGATTTGAAATGATGTGCTAGCTTTTGGTAACCCTAAGATGTTGGGGAGCGGAGGATTATATAGAGCAATCAAAGATGACCTTTCAAAAATGTCAGAAGCAGACTAGTCTCTGGTTTTGGATAAGTTCAGACATCGGGCTCAATGGTAATATTGTCATCTCTCTGGAGTCCGCATAGAGCACGGACAAGTCCGGTCAAGCCGAGGTGCATCCATTCAGTAGTCCGCCCGCCCAGCGGCCAAGTTTGCTGGCGGACAAGTCCGAAGAATAAAGGGGTGCTCCTTCTCTGGAGTCCGCTGGCCATGACGGACAAGTTCGGGGCAGAACTAGTTCGGAGGGGCGGACTAGTACTGCCGAAACGAGCAGCTCTCTGAAGTCCGTAGCTTGGCTCGGACATGTCCGATGCGTCGGATAAATCCGAGGTGAGCCACGTGCTCCCTCTCTAGAGTCTGGCCACTGGGCGGACAAGTCCGGGACATCGGACAAGTTCGGAGCCAGCAACAGGAAACTGATGATTTTTGACTAAGATGGAGTAGGAAATGATAGAGCACTTAACCAGTTTCAAAGAAAAAAATGCTGAACCCTCCTTGATAGTACAATGCTCCTATGACTCAAGAAAAATAAAAACAATAAACTCCGGAGCCTAAGGAACCATTATTGCTCTTTTCCTTTTTGGGGTCGATAGAATTCCATTTGCATAGTTTTTGCACACATACTCACAAAATGCTATCAAATACTTCTATTGTTTGTCACAATTCATCTCAAAATCCACAAGAGATCCTAGATGCACTTTCAATCTCTCCCTTTTTTAGTGAATTGATGACAACCAATAAAAAGCTACAAAAAATAATCCATGGTTACAAGTTAAAGCAAATATAAGCTCTCCACAAAACCATGCACAACAACACATAATAAGATAATGATAGAAGCTTATACAATTTTCAACATATAATCAAGAGCAATATGCAATGAGATAGATAAACCACATAAGCATCACATCATCACATAAGCATATGACATGATGAGGACATCTCTCCTTTAGATACACACAAGACTCCTCAAATTAGTATTGATGAAACTCATACACGACAGTTGAGATTAGAGGTGAGCTCGTTCTTAAACACATGTCTTCCTTCCTTTAAGAATAGATTGCTACCTAATAACTTTATCATGATTAAGAATATTAGAGAGAGTCAAAGAAAGCATGAAAAAAGACTTGAAGATACTCAAGATCAGAACCGCACGTTTGACCCCGGAGGAGATCCAAACAACTCGAGTTCGAGTCAGACTCGGACTCCATGAGCAGCCTACACTAAAACGGATGCCTCGGTCTCATACGAGCTTCGTTTCAGACGTTCTAGATATGGTTGTAAAGATAACAAGATAACCTTTCTAACGGCACCAGTCTCATTTCCAAATTTGACCAAAATTAGCAGAAATCGTTAAAACAAGATGACATCCAGAAACTGCCTCGGATGCTGCAACACTATCTTTTGTCTTTTGGGACGTGTATCTTTTTTAGGCCCATTAGTATTAGGGTTTGCCCCTAAGGTCATTCTAAACCCTATATAATCAGTAGCCGCCATCATTAGAGATAGGTTTTGGTTCGTTTTCATCTATTTTCAAACAGTTTCATCGTTTGACAGTTTTTTTCATTTTCCAACTTCGTGATTAATTTAGATTTCGCAATTGAGTTGCATTCTTCTTTGTTCTTGCTTGTTTTCTTTGATTCGCAGGCTGGGATTAGCCTTCTTGGCGAGGTCAATCGTGTGCGCGCGTTTGATAATCAGAGGAGAAGTGGTGCTGCGATTGCGAGGTTCGAATCGTGTTGATTTGAGGTCGGATCGATTGTGTGTCGCATCTCCACCAAATCGAGAGTTATCACGACGTGACGGAAGATCGGAAACCACATACGCCAAGTGGTAATCAGAGCTTCAGGTATACCGTCAGGTTCACATCTATCCTTTTTTATTTTGCATTCATCCTATCATCCACACAAAAGTCGCAACACAAAAAACTTATTAGATCGTTAGGTGTTCTCCTGTCCAAGCCGTGTTTAGCCTTTGCATAATTTTATTTCAGAGTCCGTAGTGTTGAGTTTGTGTTTTTACTTTGTGTTTTGGTTGCTGAATTTCGTGATCTTTTTGTATCGAGGTGTTTTCCTTCATTGTTCATCCACATCGTGTTGAGATCAGTTATCGTGTCACATCTGTTAATTGATTCTTTTGCATTAAAATTTTATCCCACCCACCCAACCTATATTTTGATCCCAACCCAATCCACCCTTCGTAGATCTACCTCTTTATATTTATCCATTGTTCAATCATTAAAAAATTGTGCACAGAATTCGCACCCAATTTAAAATTCAAATCTATTTTCAGCCTTTCAAAAACATTTGATTCGACAATCCATCATTAAAATAGTCATAACTTTAGTTTCTAGACTCCAAATTAGACATATAAGTACTTTTTCGATATCTAAAGAAAATTTCCCATCCTCTAACTGTACTAGATTCAACAAATTCAGAACAGAAGTTTCTTTTTTCGCGCTCTGAAGTTTCAGCACAGATTTACCAGAATTTTGAGATTTTCTCCGGGCCACATCTTTCATCATATTGATCTGAAATTTGGTGGTGTACCTTATTTTGTACTTCTGGTGTAGTTAAAAATATCAGAAAAATAAAATAAAAATAAAAAAATTTGAAGACCAAGAAGCCGGGAATTAACCGTTGCTGAATTTTCAAGTGCTGACCAATATATTGATTTCTGGAACCTTATCTTTTGTGTTGTTGCTGCCCTTTGATATCTTCATTCATATTCTTGTAACATTTGGATTTTTCATAAAATTAGGCCAGCAACTAAAACATAATATTTAGAACATTTATTCAATATTACTATCTGTTATAGAATTGTGTTCTACTAATTATTATTTCAGTCCTTCAAGCTTCACATATCTACCTCAGATCAGCACTATATTTGACCTTGCAATTGTGCAATTATGACTCCCTGGTTTCTTCTGTCACTGGTTGCAACATCCTTTGCTTTGCTTTGGTAAAAATCTTGCAAAAGCTCGGTAAGGCGTTTCTTTTTGCGGAATTTTCACCACACATCTCACTGTAGTTGCAGGAATAATATTTTTTTACTGTCTATATGCTATTTTTCTAACCATGACAGGAAGAAAAGGTGGTGAATACAATGTGAGCCCAGCTTTGCAAAGAGTCCTTGATAATTTAGAGGCAAACTGTAAAAAACGCATTGAGTTTTTAAACAATTGGTCAGCAAGCCATAAGAGATGTAATCCACCGCAAAGAGATGTCGCACGTGAATCAAGAGACGCATAAGGTTCAAACCATTGCTACATCATCTCCTTCCACGAGTAATTATATTATTTCATCTCTACCTTTATATATGATGGTTTATATTCTATTAAATATATTGTTTGGAAAAAAGAGATGGATAATCTATTTGGATAATGCCGTATGAGTGAAAGGAGAAAGCTTTTAAATGTTGGTCGTGCATAAGTTGATCATGCTTTAACTTTATGGCAACATTTAATTATAACAAAAAATATCTTCGAACATAGAGTGATGCTAAAATTTTAATTAGAAATTTTTTTGTTGATATATCTTTAAAATTTATGTTTAGTTGTGATGAACACTCTTTGGAGGAGGAGGTTTCTATTGTACCTCCTATTGCATCTAACATTTTGCTGGAAATTGAGATAAAACAAGAAGATGAAAGTGATACATACATAGAGAAAGAAGAGATACACAATGTTCCTTGCATAGCCCAAGATGAGACTGATGATAACATGCCAAAAGGTATTGCTGAAAATGAGAAGAAACTCATTGAACATCGATCTACAAAAGATGACAATATTTTTGTTGTGCTGAAATTTCTTATCTATCCTACTTTTGTAAAGCAACCGCTAGTATCACCTTTTATCTATTTATCTTTGTCAATATTTGATTTACCCACTAGTTTTTGTGATAAGGAAAAGTTGTATGCTGATATTTCTATTCTTCCTAAGCAACAAGAAGTGAATGAAAATGATACTCCTAAATTTTATCCATTCACTAGTGCTGAAATTAAACATTTCACACCTATTACTTGTGAAAATGATGAGCTGAAATTGCTATCTTCTCCAAACACTGTGGGTTGTATTGAATATAATTCTTTTCGTGACCTTGCTACAGTAGAGAGGACGATATTTTCTAAACCTGAATTGACTTTGTTAACTAGAACCCATTTTTATGTTACAGGCAACTCTGATCACAGAGGTGTGTTTATGGTGCATAGAGTTTATATTTACTCAAATTTGAAATCCTCTTGCATGGTAAAAATAAATGACAAACTAGATGATGGAAATACAAAATGTCGTGCCATGTTATGTTTATCTAGTTTTTCTAACAAAACACACTTTATGGCTTCTTGTAAGAATGATCTTGCTGATTTTTATGATAAAAATACTCAATGTGATGCTTTAGTGTGCAAAGATGTCATGTTTGCATCTCATGATCTTTCTAGCTATTTGTGCGCTTCTGTTACTAACCATTTGCAGAAGTATCATGATACTCAAGGGAGCAAACCGAAGATGGCTTTTCATCAAGAAGGGGAGAATGATAAGATTATAAAGATCTTTGAGTCACCAAGTGATTGCGTTCAAATACTCCTGTGGCCTCCACCTTTTCATGCAGGTTGTAGGGCACGGTAGAGTCGAGATCTCAACAATGAACTTGAGTCGAGTATGACTCCAAAACAAGAAGTGGAGGATGATGAGGACATCTCTCCTTTAGATACATACAAGACTTCTCAAATTAGTATTGATGAAACACACCCACGACAGTTGAGATTATAGGTAAGCTCGTTCCTAAACACATGTCTTCCTTCTTTTGAGAATAGATTACTACCTAATAACTTTATCATGACTAGGAACATTAGAGAGAGTCAAAGAAAGCATGAAGAAGGACTTGAAGATGCTCAAGATCAGAACCACACGTTCGACCCTGGAGGAGATCCAAACAACCCGAGTTCGAGTCAGACTCGGACTTCAGGAGCTGCCTGCACTAAAATGGATGCTCCGGTCTCATACGAGCTCCGTTTCGGACGTTCTAAATATGGTTGGAAAGCTAACAAGATAACCTTTCCAACGGAATGAGTCTTATATCCAAATTCGACCGAAATCAGCAGAAATTATTAAAACAAAATGACATCCAGAAACTGCCCCGGGTGTTGCAGCACTATCTTTTGGCCTTTGGGCCGTGTATCTTTTTAGGCCTATTAGTATTAGGGTTTGCCACTAAGGTCATTCTAAACCCTATATAATCAGTACCAGCCGTCATTAGACATAGGTTTTGGTTAGTTTTTATCTGTTTCCAAACAGTTTCGTCGTTTGACGGTTTGTTGGTTTTCTAACTTCGTGATTAATTCAGATTTCGCAATTGAGTTGCATTCTTCTTTGTTCTTGTGTTCTTCAATTTGCAGGCTAGGATTAGTATTCTTGGTGAGGTCAATCGTGTGCACACGGTTGATAACCAGAGGAGAAGTGGTGCTGCGATTGCGGGGTTCGAATCGTGTTGATTTGAGACCAGATCGATTGTGTGTCGCATCTTCACCAAATCGAGAGTTATCATGACCTGACGGAAGATCAGGAACCACGTACACAGCATGACATAAAGTACGAAATATTACAAACCACACGTCCAAATAGTTCACTCCAAAGATAGATAAAGATGAGTAGGTAGATAAAGAGCTTATCCACTTCTCCCCCTTTGGCATCATGACACCAAAAAGGAAAGAAGAGAGAGAGAGAGAGAGAGAACAGTCACTATCCTCAGCATCATCATCACTCGCTGTCTCCTCAGAGTCCTCATCCGGCTGCTGCCCAAAGTATGCAAGCTCCTCATGAGTAAGATTTGCAAACATGTCATAAGTTTGAGGAACTTCTTCTTCAATGTCTGAGCTGTTCGGTGACCCAGGTATCCCTTGATGACGTTGCCATTCTTTTGTAGCTCTAGTGTTCTTCTTCCTGGCAACCCTCTCATTGTAGGCACGAGAATCAATGTTCTGATAGATCTGGAAGAAACCCTTAAGAATCTTGAACAGACCGCTTCGACCAGTGGAGGATGATGGAGGTGAACTGGTAGGAGCCCTCCTAGTAGCTGGACGGGTAGGAGGTGGAGCTCGTGTGATTGCAGCCGTTACTTGAGGTTGAAGCTTCTTGTGTGACTCCTCCTTCTCAAACACCTTGTCGGTGACTTTCTCAATCATACACATAATATAGGGGCATAAGCGCACGTCTTATTTGGCTTTTGTGCAATATCATGAATCTTCGATAACATGAAGTCAAAGGTGTTAAACTTCTCTTGCTCCCTCAACCACTTGAGGAGGTTCCTTCTATGACCATGAAGATTGGATGCATCACCTTCTCTAGGAGCCAAAGTCTTCCTAAGAATGCGATACATCACCTTATAGAAGGGAAGGAACCCAATAGTGTTTCGTGGAGAGAAGTGAGAGGAGGTGTCATACATGAAATTCATACCATTGACATCAAGTACTGGCTCATTGTGAATCCTGGCTGAACAAGAGAAACCACTACGGAACTCGATGATGTTGGCAAACTGTCTCACTGTAATTGAGTACTGATCTGACCTTGTCATCCAAGAAATTCTGGCCTCTCCTTCCTGATGGTAATAGAGAGTCTCATAGGGCTGAGCAATCACTACCTTATTTCATGGATACTTGAAACCCAAGATGTTCTTAATCCTATATAAGGTGCAAGCTTCAATAACTTCATTGAAAACTAGATTGTTCTTATTGGTCATGTACTCCCAGTCTACCCATTGCATGTCAATAACAGGATTCTTCATCTTCAAGTACACTGAGTTGTAATAGTCTGCATGAAAGAAACTCCAAAACCTATATCAATGCACTGCTTGCCTTCAAAATAGCAATTTTTCCTCTCCTAATGACAGCTGCTGATGCATTTCTCATATAATCAATGCCTTCTCTGCCTCTTTCATGATCCAATGGCTTGACTAGCAGCATGTTGATCTCCTGAGGTTCCTCCAGAATATCATCACGATCCACAACCGGAAGATGGACCTTTCTCTTCTTGCTACAAACTTTCCTGACTACACGGCGAAAACTGCCTTCACCTGACATACTGACAGCTGACATAGAGTACATGATTAGAATAGAATGTGAGGATGATTGACCAAAATTGATCGAATTTGTTCAACATGGTCTGCTTCACAGTGGACTTGTCCAGAGCAGCGGACTAGTCCGGTCATCCGGACTTGTTCGGAGCTCGACAGTACACACGAAGAACAAATTTTTACAACTTTTAGCTCTGAGCACAACTCCTAGCCATATTGCATACAAAGCACTTATAGCATCCTAGGAGTGACCTCACGGAAAGGATTTGAAAGTTATGAACGAGAACAACCACATTTCAAATTCAAACCCTAGAGAAGCGATTACCTTCAAAGGAGTATGAAAGAGGAGCGGACTTTCGAGGTTCCCGAGTAGTCCGAGGGTGAAGCTTTTCCACGGAATGGATTCACTTTCCACCAGTCGAAATGCCGGATCGCCATGGGAGTCACGAGCTAGGGTTTGGCGCAGGAGAGAGAAAGTGGACTAGTGGTTTGGGGAAGAAGACTCAGAGTTTAAATAAAAACCGGTGGTCCGGACTTGTCCGAGTCCATGTACTTGTCCGCTGGAGGACTAGTCTGGGACTGCAGACTTGTCTGATCCTCGCAGTCTTGAATAACGGAGCAGATTTTTGAGATTAATAGAAAGTGAACCATTGGACAATTTTTCAAAGAACATCATTATGCCAAGTGTAATAAAAAATAATCAATCAATCAACTATGATTACACTTCCCATAATTAAATTTTCTAAAACCTTTTTAGAATTTCCAAAACAAAATATGCAAGAGAATTTGCAAATCTTTTATTTTCAATACTATCCTATGTCACATCAGATGTGCAACATCTCAAGCCACGTTCTGAGAATCAAAGATATTCAGATCATTTCTAAGCTCACAAAAGCATCTCTAATCTAAAGGTTTGGTTAAGATATCGGTTAGTTGCTTTTGAGTGGATACATGGGAAATTTCTATGTCCCCTTTGATGGAGTGGTCTCTTAGAAAGTGGTGCCGGATGTCTAAGTGTTTAGTGCGGGAGTGCTCACAGGGATTGTAAGCAAGCTTTATGACGCTCTCATTGTCACATAGAAGTGCAATACGGTTCAATGTGTAACCATAGTCCTTTAGAGTTTGCCGCATCTATAGAAGTTGAGCATAACAACTACCGGCTGCGACATACTCCGCTTCGGCTGTGGAAAGGGCAACGGAGTTTTGTATCTTAGATGACCAAGACACTAGAGATCTTTTCAAGAACTGGCAAGTCCCTGATGTGCTTTTGTGGTCCACTTTACATCCGGCATAATCTGAATCGGAATACCCAATGAGATTGAATTTGGAGCCATTGGGGTACCATAGTACTAGATTTGGCGTATGAACTAAATATCTCAAAATTCTCTTCATAGCCACTAAGTGGCATTCTTTCGGATCGGCTTAAAATCTTGCACACATACACACAGTAAGCATAATATCCGATCTAGATGCACATAAGTAAAGGAGGGATCCAATCATGTATCGATATACCTTTTAATCGACGGATTTGTCCTTCTTGTTGAGATCAAGATGGCCGTTGGTAGGCATGAGAGTTTTCATAGGCTTTGCTTTTGCCATGTCAAACTTTTTTATCATGTCTTGAGTATACTTGGCTTGGTAAATAAAAGTCTCTTCTCTTAATTGCTTCATTTGAAATCCTTGAAAGAAGGTCAGTTCTCTCATCATAGACATCTCAAAACGTTTGGTCATAAGCTTGCTAAACTCATCACAAAGAGATTTGTTAGTAGAACCAAATATAATGTCATCGACATATATTTGGCATACAAAGATATCATTAGAAACATTCTTTGTGAAAAGAGTAGAATCAGCCTTCCCTATTCTAAAGCCTTTTTTGATGAGGAAGTCTTTCAAACATTCGTACCATGACTTTGGTGCTTGCTTCAGCCCATAGAGAGCTTTGTGAAGCTTGTACACATGGTACGTGTACTTTTTATCTTCAAACCCTGGTGGTTGCTCAACATATACTTTTTCTTTGATTGGATCATTGAGAAAGGCACTTTTCACGTCCATTTGAAACAGCTTGAAACCATGGTGAGTAGCAAAGACAAGCAATATTCGAATTGACTCAAGTCTAGCTACAGGAGCATAAGTTTCATCGAAATCAAAACCTTCGACTTGAGAGTATCCTTTTGCCACTAATCTTGCCTTGTTTCTTACCACAACGCCATCTTCATTCTGTTTGTTGCGGAACACCCATTTGGTATCTACAATGTTTTGCTTGGGTCTTTTCACAAGTGTCCATACTTCGTTTCTTGTGAAGTTGTTGAGTTCTTCTTGCATAGCCATTATCCAGTCTGAGTCGTTTAGCGCTTCTTCCACCCTAAGAGGGTCAAGATAAGAAACAAACGAGTAATGCTCACAAAATTTAGCTACACGAGATCTAGTGATTACTCCTTTATCAATATCACTAAGTATTTGCTCGACGGAGTGATCTCTTTGCGCAGTTTGGTGTATTCATGGATGTGGCACTTGTTGTCTTATCCTTTCACTATCCTCTTCATTGTGTTGATCATGAATGGGAAGCTTGTCACTTTGATCATCTTCATCATTGACCACTTGTGGTGCTTCTTCATTTGATTCATCATCTCCCGTCATGCCATATTCCTCTTGACTTGTGGATATTGATAACTCTTGATTTTCTTATGTCGTGATTTCATCAAGTGTCATCCTCTTGATTGCAACTGACAGAGCTTCTTCATCATCTGTAATTTCATTAACAACTTGCCCCTCTTGGGAGCCATTAGATTCATCAAACATCAAGTCACGTGCTATTTCAACACAACCATTGGTTTTGTTGAAAACACGGCAGGCGTGAGCGTTTGATCCATAACCAAGCAAGAACCTTTCATCAACTTTAGAAGAGAACTTATAAGATTTGGGTTTCTTATTTAGCATATAATATTTACTTCCAAAAACTCGAAAGTATGAGATGTTAGGCTTGTTATCGGTAAGAAGCTCATAGGGGTGTTATTCAAGAGTCGATGTAGATACAAGTGGTTGCTTGCATGGCATGCAGTGTTGACAGCTTCAGCCCAAAAATGATCGGACGTCTTGTACTCATCAAGTATTGTTCTTGCCATTTCAATGAGTGTTCGATTCTTCCTTTCAGCAACTCCATTTTATTGAGGGGAGTAGGGTCCTAAAAACTCGTGCTTTATGCCTTCTTCATCAAGGTATTCCTCCACTTGAGTATTCTTGAAACTCGGTGCCGTTATCGCTCTTTATCTTTTTGATCTTCACTTCATACTCATTTTAAGCTCTTCTCAAGAATGTTTTGAGCACATCCTTTTTTTCACCTTTGTCATGCAAAAAGAATATCCAAGTGAAGCGAGAAAAATCATCAACAATAACAAGAACATATTTGTTACCACCAATACTAATGTATGCCACGGGGCCAAATAAGTTTATGTGCAGCATCTCCAACGGTCTTGTAGTTGTCACTATGTTCTTGGTTGGATGACTTGCTCTTACATGCTTTTTGGCTTGGCATGCACTACAAATTTTGTCTTTCTCAAAGCAAACATCCGTTAATCCTAAGATGTGACCCTTTTTTTGGAGTTTATGAATGTTCCTCATGCCGACATGGGCTAGACGACGATGCCACAACCAACCCAATGTGGACTTGGCAACAAGACACGTATCGGGTACTACTTCATTTGTAGAGAAATCTATTAAATAAAGTTTTCCCTTCAAGTAGCCTTTAAATGACACTGTACAACTTTCCCTTTTATAGATGGTCACATTATAATTAGTGAGCAAACAATTGTAACCCATCTCACACAATTGTGAAACGGATAACAAGTTGTAGCTCAAATATTCAACCAAAATAACATTCGTAATGGGTAGGTCATTAGAAATAGCAATTTTTTCAAGAACAATTACCTTCCCCTTTTTGTCATCTCCGAAGGTAACACTGTCATCTTTAGCCTTATCCTCTTCAATGGATGAGAACATCTTCTCCTCTCCGGTCATATGATCGGTGCAACCACTGTCAGTCGCCCAACTTCTTCCACCGGAGAAGTATTCCTACAAAACAGATTAAGCTTTGTTTTTAGGTACCCAAATTTGTTTGGGTCCTTTCATATTAGTAACAAGAGGTTTTGACACCTACACACAAGACTTTGTGTTCTTGTGGCGTGGCTCAACATATCTAGCAATAATTCTACCAAAACCATTCTTGGTTAGCACATAAGAAGTATCAAATTCATGAAAAAGTTTAGCACAATGAGATGCATTAGAGTTCTTTGGAGAGAGCGTTGAAGTTGCTTCATTCTTTGTCTTGTGGCTTTCTCTTTTCATGAACTTCACGAACTCCTTGCCATTGTTGTTTTCTCTTGCATTGTAACTCTTACCCTTCACATAACCAATGTCATCTTTGACATGTGGACGTCTAGTGTTCATGTACGCTTCTCTTGCGTACTTGGCCTTTTGTTGCTCGATGGAGATCTTGTTTTGTTGGGCCTGTGCATTAAGAGTCTTGACTTGTTCTTGAAGTTGTACAATCATCTTCTCGTTCTCAATGAACTTCTCAATCTCCACATCTTTGCACCTATCACAAATAATAGGTAAAGGGGGCATGACGCTTCTTTTAAGGAAGATGCTTCTCTTTTAAGTTTGCAAACTTGCACTTTAAGTGAAGAGTAGAGTTTTTCCAAGGTATTAAACTCCTCTTGAAGTGCATCATTAGCGAACCTAAAGGTTTCGCTTGCATCATTAACTTCAGCGAAGGCTTTAGTTAATTCATCTACTTTCTTTCTATCAAGAGCTAGGATATTCTTGAGATCAAGGTTTCTTTTCTTCTCAAGAATGAGCAAGTCTTCTTGCTTCTCAAGAATATCCTCTTGCCTCTCAATTTCTTCTCTTTGTTTCTCAAGTATAGCCATTAGTTCAAGCAAGTTAGGCACATCATCATCATCTTCTCTATCGCTAGAGTCAAGTTGAGATTTTGATACCTTTGAACCTTTTGCCATGAGACAAGTGGGTGCAGCTTCTTCTACATCACTCAAGCTTTCGAAGAGAGAGATGTTGGTTGGAGTGATGCCAATCGACAATGTAGCAATTTCTCCTTTGTCGGAGCCAGAGTCGGAGTCGGAGTTTCATTCTTGTCCTATGTGAGCTTGTTTGTTGTACTTCTTGCCTTTGTCCTTCTTGTACTCTTTGTCACCCTTCTTCTTCTTCTCCTCCTTGTTCTTGGCGTTGGGACACTCTGCAATAAAATGATCTTACTCTCCACATTTATAACAAGTTTTCTTAGACTTTAGTCTTATCTTTGTTGAAACTCTTCCTGTGGAATTCGCCTTTGTTCATAAACTTCTTGAACTTCCTCATGAGCAGCGCCTTCATCATCGCTTTCTTTTTCGCTTGAGCTTTGGATGTACACCTTCTTCCCTTTAGCTTTGAGGGCTATGCCCTTTTCTTCGGAAGTGGTGTTGCCAATTAGAGAGTTGACCCTTTTTGCTTCTTCATCTTGATCTTGTTGTGCAAGAAGTTGTCCGAGTACTTCATCTGTGGTGAAGTTCTTGAAGTTTTCCTTCTCCCTAATAAGAGTACATAAATGTGAGTTCTAAGATTGAAGAGCTTGAAGTAACCTTTTGTTGAACTCGATGTCTTCAAGCTTCACTCCAAGTGCTCTTCTCTTGTTGACGATCTTCATAAGACGATCGTGTACTTTTTGAGGTCCCTCATTCTTCTTCTTAATGAACAAGTTGTATTGTCCTCTTAAGAGATCTTCTTTTACTTCTTTGACGGTGTTCGTCCCTTAATAGATGATCTTAAGCTTCTTCCAAATCTTGTGGGTATTTCTTATCCCCATCACTTTGGTGTACTCATTCGAGCTAAGCGTCGAAATGATCACGAAAGCAGCTTGAGCGTTGCGGTGCATGTTGATTTCATCCTTTTGAGTAGGATTTTCTTCGTCCTCAAAAGTGAAGCCCTTCTCCACAATCTTCAAGATTTGTTGCCCCATCGACTCAAGGTAGGTAAGCATCCGAAACTTCCAGTGCTCGTAGAAGGTTCTATCAAAGATGGGAATCTTCTCTGAGGCTTGTCCAGTCTTCAGCTCATTCTTCAACTCGTTGTAGTCGAATTGGACGTTGGTGTAGTTATCCTTGTTGGCAGACGAATCACCGGTCTTCTCGGTATACATCTTTAACTCTCCAAGCTGTTAAGCTCTTGAAAAGAGAGTCTTTGCTCTGATATTAATTGAAAGTTGCCTAAAGGGGGGTGAATAGGCAACGACCTAAAATTCGAGTCTCAAAAACAATTTGATTAGTAAAAATAGAGTGCAGACTAGTCCGGTCAGTCGGACTTGTTCGAAAGAGGACAAGTCCGGTGCTTGCAGATAAGTCCGCTAATAGCAGCGAAAATAGATAAAACTTAAAACCAAAAGGAGACAAAAGACACAATGATTTTTGATCGAAGTTCAGCTCCACACAGAAGCCTACGTCTCCGTTAAGGAGTCCACAAAAGACCGAGTTTCACTCAACCCTAAACATCTCCAAGTGACACAAAGATCAACTTGGTTTTCATTAGATCAATGAGGGGTGATACAAACCTCTCGGATCTCACCACAACGATCTTGATGGATTTTGAGTGACACCTAACCGTCTAGGAGATGAATCTCCAAGAGTAATAGATCCTGTAAAACCTGCAATAAAAAGATCATGTGCTCAAATCGGATCAAGAGATAAAAACACTCACGATCTCCTCTTCCTTCAATCAAAACCCTAAAAGATTCAATGAAGAACAAAGGGAGGAGGAGAGGTGGATCTCAGAGAGTCTCAGGGCATGATTTGAAATGATGTGCTAGCTTTTGGTAACTCTAAGACGTTGGGGCAGGGGATTATATAGATCAATCAAGGATAACTTTCCAAAAATATCAGGAGCGGACTAGTCTGGGGTTTCGGAAAAGTCCGAACATCGGGCTCAACGGTTATATTGTCATCTCTCTAGAGTTCGCAGAGGGCACAGACAAGTTCGGTCAAGCCGAGGTGTATCCATTCTGGAGCCCGCCCGCCCAGCGGCTAAGTCCGCTGACAAACAAGTCCGAAGAATAACAGGGTGCTCCTTCTTTAGAATCCGATGGCCATGACGGACTAGTCCGGGCCCAGACTAGTCCGGAGGGGCGGACTAGTTCGGATCTGTCGAAAAGAACAGCTCTCTGGAGTTCGCAGCTTGATCCAAACATGTTCGATACCGGACAAGTCTGGACACTCAAATAAGTCCAGGGTGAGCTACGTGCTCACTCTCTGAAGTCCGGCCATTGGGCGGACAAGTTCGGAGCCAGCAACAGGAAACAGAAGATTTTGAATAAGATGGAGCAGGAAATGATAGAGCACTTAACTAGTTTCAAAGCAGAAAAATGTTAAACCTCCTTGATAGTACGGTGGTCCTATGACTCAAGAAAAATAAAAACTAGAAACTTTGGAGCCAAGGAACCAACATTGCTATTTTCCTTTTTGGGGTCGATAGAATTCCATTTGCTTAGTCCCTACACACATACTCACTAAATGTTATCAAATGCTTCTATTGTTTGTCACAATTCATCCTAAAATTCACAAGGGATCCTAGATGCACTTTCAGTCATAATATTTTAGATATTTAATGTTCTGTACTGAAAGGAGGAACAGTTTCAACCTGTCTGTAATAACCAATCTGTGTATCAATTAGATATTTTCAGTTGCTAAACATGATTAGAAATTTGAAATACTAGTAGAATGCAAGGGATTCAACATATGTATTTTGCTCGTGTGTAGATTCTTAGTATTAATGTGTTGGAGGATTTTTGGTGACCGAGAACAACCATGGGCGGAGATCCCATGATGCCTGGGTATTCACGTGAATACCCAGCCCAATAAAATAACCAATACAATATCACAAACCCCAAAAAAGATTAAGAATGGATCAGAATTTGTAATTTCTTTACATATTTTGTAATTTCTATTATGTTTTTAATTCAAACTACCATATTAACAATTAATACTTTAAATTCATGCTATAGTGAACATTTATGTTTTTTTAAGACAACAATTCATTATCTTATGAATACCCGACCACTAAATCCTGGCTCCGCCACTGGGAACAACAGACCAAACAATAGACGAGGAGTATTTCAAGATCTACAAAATATTTTATCAGGGATCAATATAGCAGATCAAAAGGATCTTTGGTGACAAAATGGAACTTCAAATCAGTATGCTGCGGCTAAGACATAAAGCTCTTATGGGACATCAAACAATTCGCTCGGTATATAGATGGTTATGGGCAACATCATGCCAACCTATACAGAAGGTTTTCTCCACGCTCTTAATAAAGGATAGACTAAATACAAGGGGATAGTTGAGAAGAAAGAATATGGAGATAAGACTCATATGTCTGTGAATTTTGTATATGGTAAAAAGAGGAAACACTTCAACATTTATTCATCGAATGCAAGTTTGGTAAGACATGCTAGCTCTCGATTGGAATAGCTGCTCCTAGTTTTCAACCTTTACAGTTCTTTCAATTCTTAGCCATTGATTTTTAAAAATTAGTATCAAATTCACTATTTTTAGTACCGAGTCCACCATTTTTAGATTATATTTGTTTCACCTTCTCAACTAGCTTTTCCAGCTAGAAAAGCTGAACATCAGAATCAAAAACAAATAAGATTCTAAAAAGCTTACTTTTGAAAAACTAAAAAGCAAGCTTCTGATGAAATAAACTAAAAGTTGAAAAGCATATTCTGAGCTGCTTTTCTAGCTTTGAATGTGCTGAGAAGCTAAAAATATACTATTAAAAAAACTAATATTCAAATTTCATCAGCTAACTTTTTTAACTAGTCACAAACCAGCTTTTCTAAAAGCACAAAAACAAAAGCTCAAACAAACAAGCTCTTAATATTTAGCTCACTATTTTGATACTTTTGATTAGATACCTCTTTAATTTTAACCATCAAATCTGATTAAATGGATGTTTTGTGATTACCCCTGAGCATTTTAACATCTCTCATTTTTTATATGAAAGTAATCATTTTAATGTGTTCTCCATTACATTACAGATGAACGAATATTCTTATCCGGATCTATTCGATGCTGGAATTCGACCGTCCTCGGTAGGCCGATCCTAGAAATGACAAAAAGAAGCTTGAACAGGTTAAGTCACTGGTGCCAGCGAATAGGCGGCAAATAAAGTAGGAGTTGGCATGAAACTCATCACTATCTCGTAAGGGCGTCCACAATGGAAGAATATCAGCCAGTAGTCGGATCTGTTGCCAGTAACATTTTTCGTGAAGGTCAGCTTTAAGGTCGGTAATAACTAAGGTCAACACTAGCGCTACTATAAACGCGGACTTTTTCTCGAGCCCCGTGGCTCCGATGGCTCGTGCTGCCCACTCGATCATCGCGCGTCCGGCTATGATCTTGGGCCGAGTATAATTGCAGAGGGCCTATGATACAGAAAAAAGCAGGGAAGCTCTGGGCCCGGATTTCGCTTTAACTCGCGCTACTACCGGGCAATTGGAGTTAAAATATTGTATTTTCTCTCTCCAACCATCTTTTACTCCTCTCAAGAACGACGGCTAGTACTGGTCTGGTGGGGATTTTTACCATTGGCGGGTCCCACCTTTAACGCTTCACATTGTGAACTTTGAATTATCTATTGCCGACTGGCACTTGGGCCCACTTCTCCTCCCAGGTTTGGCAACAAACGTTGCTGTTGCCGGGCGTTGAGACCATAGGCTGTAGGAATTCTAAAAATAAAGACGAATTTGGATCCTTTGACTCCCACACAGAAAGAAAGAGCGTGGAGCCCCGACCCGACCAAGTCCGCTAACGTAAAGCGAGGAGTTGAGTCTGAACTGGCGAACCAAAGTAAGTTTCGAACATACCTTCTACGCTCCATTCCTGGGGGAGTATTTGGGTGACTAGGTTCAATCAAGAAGATCCAACAATTCAAGATCTGGCAAAGGTTTTTGAAGGAATTATAGCTAGTCTAACGCATAGAGCAAAGCAGTATTTAGCAGACGAAATGGAACACGGTTTCAGTTCTTTCTTAGCTTCTCTCTTTGTTTTTTTTATCCCTTTCTTTTCTTCTTTTTCTCCCCCTTCTTTATTTTTAACTGTACATACTCTTATATTCATTTTACATATTTATTCTGTAGGGGTATGCCCTTACAATTCAGTAAAAAATATGTCTATTTTGCTTTGTCAGAGAAAGCAGACTGAATGCATACGGCACAGCTTTTGTGTTCCTATATGGTTGTATATATGGTAGATTTTAATATAGACCAAAACAAATATGGGTCGTCCATTTGCATAGATACCGAAGAGGAAATGGATTTTTTACATCCTATGAGATACAAGTTCACTCATAATAATTAAGTACTATATCATTTAAATTAGGAAGTAATCTCTTTATTTTGGATAATAATGCAAGCAAAACTTTAGAAACAAGTGCATTTTGTTTTTTCTAATTCAAAATGAATGGCTCAGATTAAATCAATTTGTTACCTTACTAGGTATAAGCCAACAGGGGTTGATCTATTCTAAAAGAGTCCTTTTAAAATATACATATTATTTCATCTCCTAAGAGGTGAGACACAAATTCAATCTCAACCGTTGATTTATATAAGAAAACATGCCCTTGATTACCATCACATTTCAAAATTCATTGATTACTTTCCAAATTAAATTATAAAGAAATAAATAGAGTAATTATTAAAAAAATTACCTTCTAGAAGGTAAAAGAATAATTTAAATCTCGAGATTAGTATAAATGAATGGCCCACATTCATTTAGGTCTATTTTAAAATATGCCTTCTAAAAAGAGTCTTATATGTTCTATCAGCACAAGAGGCTAGGATATGCATCTGTCTTTTTATTTTTTGAGAGGAGATGCAATTTCAATTCATTACAGCATGTTTTATCAAAATATGCTCCATACCCCATTGGCTTGCTGTCTTTACTCCATTTATGTATGTGGCCAGCTTAGCATGAAACGGAGCATGAGTATGTGGAATTTTACCACGCCCAGCACATATCAAATATCCTTGATGATCTCTGATTCAAAACCCCATGCCTGCCCTCGACTCCCTGCAATAGGCTCCATCGCAGTTTAATCTCAGGACACCAGTATATATGCAGGAGCTTCGTCCAATCCATGAGTCTTCCTTCTGTTTCAGCTTCAGAGCTTTAGCGGCATAGCACTGCACTGCAACGACCAATATTCCCTCTGGTTGTCTAGGGCGCAGCTGGGCGCTCCCCCTCCCTCCGGGGATCTTCCAGTCCGTATAGGGTGGAGGGCAACCTCCCTCCGCCACCTTTTTTTGGCTTTAAATGGATCGATTTTTTGTGTAAAATCTTTATTGCTCGTGAATTTATATCCTAATTTTTCTTCTTCTCCACCTTCGGCTATAGAAATACGCGTCGTTCTCGAAGGCGACGGCAGTGGGAAGGGCGGCCGCGCCACCAGAGCCGGGCGGGAGGTGCAAGCGGCGGGGTGAACAGGAGAGGCGGTGGCGGGGATGGCGCGGCGCTGCTGGAGCCG
>BCLF01000085.1:587183-600967 GCA_001602275.1 Zoysia japonica | reverse complement strand
CCGCGCTCGCTGCCTCCCGTCGCGGGCCCGTCGCGCCGCGCGCCGTCGCTACCACACCCGCCGACCGCGCCTCCCCTGACGTACGCTCTTTCTTCCCTCCTCTGGCGCCGCTACAACCTTTCGACGATTTGTCGGTCTGAACGTTACCATTTCCGTTGCTTTTTTTTTTTTTGTCGCAGCTTGCAGGAAGGTTCACGCTGGATTCCAACTCCGAGCTCCAGGTACGACTCAAGGCGCATAGCTACACTCTAATTGGCCGTTTTTACTATATGGATTTGTCCTCTCTGACACGATTGGTGCTCTACGCGCAAGCAGGTCACGGTGAACCCTGCGTCGCAGGGTTCCATGGTGGGGGTCGATCTGGTGGTGACTAACACCAGCGGCTCCCTGATTCTGCATTGGGGAGCCCTTCTCCCAGAGAGGAGGTGAGATTGGCCCCAATGCTTTTGTTGGTCATGCTCAGATAATATATGTCACCTGTACTCTAATGCTATTTTGCTAACTCAGCTGCTTGGTTGTAGAGACTGGCTTCTCCCATCCAGGAGACCCGATGGAACGGAAGTGTACAAGAACAAGGCGCTTAGAACACCATTTGTAAAGGTCAGTTTTGCTATAGCCTATAAGGCATTTCGTAGTGTTGGCTCGAAATGGTACATTTTGCTTGTAATAATGTGCATACCTTTGCAGGCTGGTGACAACTCCACTTTAAGAATTGAGATAGATGATCCTGCGGTTCAAGCTATTGAGTTCCTCGTCTTTGATGAGGCACAGAACAAATGGTGAGTAGTGCTATTTAGATTACTGTGTAACATGGCTTTTTGAACTCTGAATGTGTAAGCAATGCAAGAGTACTTTGGACAGGTTCAAAAACAATGGTCAGAATTTTCAAATTCAGCTCCAGAAGAGCCAATATCAGGTGCAGGGTGCATCTGTTTCATCATCCTCGTCTGCTGCTTCAGTGCCGGAGGATCTTGTGCAGATCCAAGCATACCTTCGGTGGGAAAGAAATGGAAAGCAGTCATATACACTTGAGCAAGAAAAGGCAAGTTAGAAAATACTAATGCCAACTTCAGGAAGACACTGTGTGATAACTGTGACAATTGCTGCATTTTTGACCAGGAGGAATATGAAGCAGCACGAGCTGAATTAATAGAGGAACTAAGCAGAGGTGTTTCATTAGAGAAGCTCCGCGCTAAATTGACAAAATCACCTGAGTCGAATGTCAGTGATTCTTCTGCAGCTCAAACTATTGAAGCTGAAGTTCCAAAGGACCTTGTACAAGTCCAAGCTTATATACGGTGGGAGAAAGCGGGCAAGCCAAATTATCCTCCTGAGAAGCAACAGGTAATGCATTGATTAATCAGCTTGACATAGCTTATTCACTTAACATTTGATGGAGGTTCTCGTATCACATTTGGCAGCTTGAATTCGAAGAAGCAAGGAAAGAGTTGCAGGCTGAGTTGGATAAAGGGATCTCAATTGATCAGTTGAGGAAGAAAATTTTGAAAGGAAACATTGAGAGTAAAGTTTCCAAGCAGCTTAAAAATAAGAAGTACTTCTCTGTAGAAAAGATTCAGCGCAAAAAGAGAGATATCATGCAGCTTCTGAATAAGCATAAGCATGAAGTTACAGAAGAGAAAGTAGAGACTACACCATTACAACCTACTGTTCTGGATCTCTTCAGTCAGTCTTTACAGGAAAATGATGGCTGCAAAGTTTTAAGCAGAAAGCTTTTCAAGTTTGGGGACAAGCAGATACTGGTAAGGTTTCTTGAGAGCCGTTTTATGTTTCCACATCTTGCTTCCACATGCTAATTGACCTTCTCTCTTCTGAAGGCAATTGCCACAAAGGCTCTAAATAAAACAAAAGTTCACTTGGCAACGAACCACATGGAGCCACTTATTCTTCACTGGTCACTGGCGAAAAAGGCCGGAGAGTGGAAGGTAAAAGTTTTGAAACCCCCCTTTTAAACAACGACCCTTAACAGCTAGTGAAACACCATTGCTGTAACAGTTGTGTTAATTAACTGTGCAGGCACCTCCTTCAAATATAGTGCCCTCTGGTTCGAAATTGCTAGACTTGGCATGTGAAACTTCATTTAAAGAATCTCAGTTGGATGGTTTGCACTACCAGGTGGAAACAATGTCATCAACCTGTCATTCTTCCTTTCTTTTTAGACACCCTGCAATCTGAAGTTTCTTGATGTTCAGGTTGTTGAGATAGAGCTTGATGATGGTGGATATAAGGGGATGCCATTTGTTCTTCGATCTGGTGAAACATGGATAAAAAATAATGGCTCAGACTTTTACCTAGATTTCAGTGCCCATGTTACCAAAATTACGAAGGTAATTGCACTTCCACTTTATATTGTAAATTTCAAACTGTTCCATTTGTTTTGACTCTGGTGCAGGTCTGTTGCTAACGAACTCTTATATCTATTGTTTGGTAAAGGACACCAGTAATGATGGGAAAGGCACTGCAAAGGCTCTGCTAGAAAGAATAGCAGATCTGGAGGAAGATGCCCAGCGATCCCTCATGCACAGGTCAGGCACTGAACTATATAAACTGATACAACTAGCTCTTTTGAACAAAAATCTCACATGAATTCTGTTCTCTCTTTTTTTTTCTTGAAAATGTACAGATTCAATATCGCAGCAGATCTTGTTGACCAAGCCAGAGATGCTGGATTACTAGGTATAGTTGGACTTTTTGTTTGGATTAGGTTCATGGCTACCAGGCAACTAATATGGAATAAGAACTATAATGTGAAGCCCCGGTATGTATCTGTTTCATATCATTTGATTCAAGAAATATTCATACCCTCCTTTAACAGTTATTGGCATCTTCTTTTTATAATGGAGCACAAAACATAATAGGACTCTTGTGTTGGAATCTCGAAATTATTATATTATACATTAAATAACTTAACTCACATTTTTTCTTTGATATATTATATGCAGTGAGATAAGCAAAGCACAGGATAGGTTTACAGATGATCTTGAAAATTTGTACAAAACCTATCCACAGTACAGAGAGATATTAAGAATGATAATGGCCGCTGTTGGTCGAGGAGGTGAAGGTGATGTTGGTCAGCGGATCCGCGATGAGATACTAGTAATACAGGTAAAGCCAATGGTTCTTGGCATATATGATGTATCTGCTAATTTATTCCATGTTTTACTGACTGACAATTTGTAATTATAATACAAAAAAGGAAAAATAGATAATTATTTCCTTTGGTTGCTGATAAGGATGTTTTACTACTTTTACAGAGAAATAATAACTGCAAAGGTGGAATGATGGAAGAATGGCACCAAAAGCTGCACAATAATACGAGCCCAGATGATGTAGTAATATGCCAGGTATGGATTTTTTAATTTCTTGATACTGTAAACATTTAATATTTGATTGAAGTCCTTATAATTATTTATCTCCTTCGACAGGCACTAATTGATTATATCAAGAGTGATTTTGATATTAGTGTTTACTGGGATACCTTGAACAAAGAGGGCATAACAAAAGAGCGTCTGTTGAGCTATGATCGTCCTATTCATTCAGAACCCAATTTCAGGAGTGAACAGAAGGAGGGTTTACTCCGTGATCTGGGCAACTACATTAGAAGCCTGAAGGTATCTTAAACATTGTTCATCATAAATAAACCAAAAAAATAAAAATCAAACGTTGTTTTTTTTTTTGCTAAGAACACTCTGAAAGCCACATAATACTTTCTTGTTTCTGGAAAACAAAACGAAATGATAGATCACACATGAAATAGCTTTTTCAGCTAATGTTATGTGCTCTTTTGCCCTATGTATGCTATCAAATTATTAGCTTTGACTCATAAGTACTTGCACTATTACAAAACGTAGAAAATCTTGTTTCCGTCTGTTTTTTTTTATATTGATGTAGTATCTACACCTTTTTGAGCTGCTATGCACCAACCAGTTGACACCAAAAGCTTAAGCTGATGGGAAAGGCGCGCAATTCACTTATACTTCAACAAAACTAGCGTAAGGGGTTACTTGGATGGTAGTTAAGGGGGTAGACTAACTAGTTTTGCAGGTGAGGAATAAGTAGCCATCCTTAAGTATGTTGTGGGATTATGTAGATTTATTCTCAAAATCACCACTCAAAACCGGCGTAGGGGGTTATTTTGATGGTTTGGCATAGTTCGGATGATAAAATATCTGATTTCACAGATGAGGGGGTTAAGTAGTCACCTTTGAATAGGTGAGGGGTTATCTGGACTTAGATGCTAGAATCACATTGGCAGTTTACAATTGCCAGTCATCCTCTGGAATCCCACCTGATGCTGTTGGTCGGCATAGAAGGATAAGTGATAAAGTCCAGTTAGAGTTCCCTCGCTTTTTTATATTTCTTTGTTTTATGGTATTGTCCAAAAACTATTGCAGTCTGTTATGGAAACTGTTAGAAATTTCAAGCGGCTGAAGCAATAAGTATACATTTGTGTTCTTTGCTGAAGGGTGCTCACAAAATTGATAAAGTTACAATAAACAGATGAATTTTATTTGTTAGAACCTGGATACGTATTATGTGGTTCCACTAGTAAGTATGCAAAGGCCCTAATGAAAACGAATAACGTCACTTGCAGGCACATTGTGCTTTTATTTTGTGCCAGAAAATAAGATATTATATTTTCTAATCTTTTTTGCAATTGATTGTTTTTTTTTGGACTGAATCTATGAACCTTGTTCTGATTTGTTAATTCTCTTAGGCTGTGCATTCCGGTGCTGATCTTGAGTCTGCTATAGCAACATGTATGGGATACAAGTCTGAGGTGCTATTCTCATCTGTGATCTTTCCATTTGAATATTTTAGATACACGTATTCTTGCCTTATGTAATATGTAGTAAATTTTCTGGGTACAGGGTGAAGGTTTCATGGTTGGTGTTGAGATAAATCCAGTGAAGGGTTTGCCATCTGGATTTCCTGTAAAACTGCTCACCTTCAAAACACATGTACTTTCTTAGTTTGACATTGTAAAAGTTGCCTTTTGACTTTCACTGCTCTCATAGGAATTGCTCGAATTTGTTCTTGACCATGTTGAGGATAAATCAGCAGAGCCATTACTAGAGGTGAGAAATACTACATCAATGGTCCTGTTTTCTATGAATTAAAAACTTAGAATGCCCGGATCCTTTCGTTGAATGTAGAATGCCAGGATCGTTTCTTTGAATCAAACTTGGGATTTGCTTAACTGACTGATTTCGCTAACTCTCTCAGTTTTGGGGTTGTCTGTGTGAATGCTTGTTAAACTAACAGCTGTCTTTGTAGGCCTTGTTGGAAGCTCGAGTTGAACTACGGCCTTTGCTTCTTAGCTCACCTGAACGCATGAAGGACCTTATATTTTTGGACATTGCTCTTGACTCAACTTTCAGGACAGCAATTGAAAGGTCATATGAGGAGCTCAATGATGCAGCGCCAGAGGTTTATTACACAAGTACCGCTATAGCTTAGATTATTATATTGTATTTCTTTCATGTCAGCTTATTCGAATGTATTGCCTTCTATTACTCCCAGAAAATTATGTACTTCATCAGTCTTGTCCTTGAGAATCTTGCCTTGTCGACTGACGACAATGAAGACATCCTATATTGCTTAAAGGTACACTAACTATTTATTATCCTGCAAAGAAAAGGTTAATTTTGAATAATGTAATTTGTTTGTGGATTGCTAATCAAATTTTATATTTAATATTCCATGTCCTTCCATGTTCACAAATAGTTGCTCCTTTTTAGTTGTCTCTTAGGGTTTCATCTCTAGCCTACCCCAACTTGCTTGAGACAAAACGCTTTGTTGTTGTTGTTGTATCCTGTTAAGCATTCATGGTTGAATGGTTAGTCCGCTAACTCGTAATTGGTACATTGTTTTTACTATTATAACTATGGATATGGACACTGTTTATGAAAAGTCCTTTTTACAAGAAAAATAGTTACATGCCATGATACTAATGCAAATATGGAAACCATATAATTAACTATTAAGTGACACTCCACATTGCTGTTGAAATTGTTAGGTTGGTCACTGCAAAATAATTGGGACAAATTGTTTGACTTGGCATGGTCTTCAACAATCTAACTCTATATTATAGTTATATAATTTTTTTATCTTGTTGGACGGAATATATTATAGTTATATGATTATAGTGTTATTTTGTATCAGACAATACCTATTGCACTTTGTTGTTATTAATTCTGCCATAAAATCACTGATGATCAAAATTTGAACTATTTGAGTGACATGGGTATAGAAGTACAGTGAAAATTGGCTTGGATATGAACCACTCATGCCCAATTCACCATTAATTTGTCTAATCTGATCTTCAACAATCAACTCTATATTGTTGTTATACGATAATAATGCATATTTTGTATCAGACAATACATATTGCACTTTTATTGCTATTGATTCTGCCATATTAAACACACTGGTGGTCAAAATTCAAACTATTTGAGTGACAACTGACAATGTGACATAGATATAGAAGTACAGTGCGTAAACTGGCTTGGATATGAACCGCGCATGCCCAATTCACCATTCATCTGTCTAATGAGGTGCCAGACTGGTGCAGGTTAGCAATGACATTTATGCATCTTTTGAGCAGTTGAGAGAGTTGGTCTTGAGAACTGAAGTATTGATACTAAAACTGTGCCTAGCCCAGTTTCTTTACTATATACTCCCTCCTTTTTAGATTAGATTACATCCTACAGTTTGTTTTTTTTTCTCCAAAATACATGATGTCCACAGATCCCATTGTAACTTCAGAGCGAGGTTTCCATTGACATGCTTACCTGATTAAATGATGGCATAGCAGCAGTCTTGGGCTTGGGTGTGCTGCTAGCTGAAGGTAGCCTGCATAGATGTGAATAGCTTTGAATGATGGTAGCAGAGTAAAAGTAGCACAACTCCTTGGTTTCTCCCCTCCTCTTAGAACATCATGTAAAATGAAAAGAAAGGAGTATATATATAAATGATGCTCCTCTGAACACAAATTTTGGTTTGTACTTATTTGCGATTTCTATTTTCTGATCCTTAACAATGGGGGTGTTAAATGTTTCTCCTGAAGGGATGGAATCAAGCCATGGAAATGGCTAAGAGAAAAGATGACCAATGGGCTCTCTATGCTAAAGCATTTCTCGACAGAATCAGACTTGCTCTCGCAAGCAAGGGAGAACAATACTACAATCTGATGCAGCCCTCAGCTGAATACCTTGGCTCATTACTTTGTATAGACCAATGGGCTGTGAGTATTTATATGAACTTCAGATCTAGTTTGCTGTATGCCCATGTAGGAATTAATATTAAGTATCATTTTGACAGGTTGACATTTTCACTGAAGAAATTATTCGTGGGGGATCAGCTGCTACTCTTTCTGCTCTTCTAAATCGATTTGATCCTGTTCTAAGGAATGTCGCCCATCTAGGGAGGTATAATTTAAATATTATAACTATGGTTGAACTTACTTTCTAGAATTGATGTGCATGAGCATGTTATTTGAAAGTGTTACTATTGATTTTTTTCAGAGTATTATGTGAAGTGCTGAAACTAAATATATATATTCCATTTGCGCCTCACATTTTTCTCCTGGTAACAGTTGGCAGGTTATAAGCCCAGTTGACGTATCTGGTTATGTGGTAGTAGTTAATGAGTTGCTTGCTGTTCAGAACAAATCTTATGATAAACCAACTGTCCTTATAGCAAAAAGTGTCAAGGGAGAGGAAGAGATACCGGATGGAGTTGTTGGTGTTATTACGCCTGATATGCCTGATGTTCTGTCACATGTATCAGTCCGAGCAAGGAATTGCAAGGTTCTTTTTTTTTTCTCTTCACAACTATATTGCAGTTTGTGTGTGACTCCTATTGTACTGATGTTGTCATACTATTTTTTTCCTAATGAAGGTACTGTTTGCGACCTGTTTTGACCCTAGCATCCTGTCTGAACTGGAAGGACATGGTGGGAAGCTCTTTTCCTTTAAGCCTACATCTGCAGATGTCACCTATAGGTAAAGTTATTATGTGATTTCTTATGCCTGATGAAGTTGCATACACTAAAAAGGGCAGCCTGGTGCATGTAGGCCGCCACTTGCATAGGGTCTAGGCAGGGATGAAAACGAATGGAAATTGTCAGGAAAATGCCCATTCCATTTTTGTTTTCATATTTAATTAGTCGGACGGAAACGGAAACGGGAAAGTCGGGATCGGAATACAAGATCGGAGAAAACGGATATATCGGAACGGAAAAATATCGGTAACGGATGGAAAATGATAATTCAAATCGGGAATATAATAACATTGAGTTGTATAGTTATATAGAGTTAAACAATTCTTAACTATTAAATGTGGTCTTAAATAATAACATAGATGACTTAGACAGTGAATTGCAGTGCAATGAGGACCGAAATCGTGATCACTTGGTAGCTGACTATGACTACGTGGAGTGTTGTTTATCTAATCGATGGGATTAGGGTTCAGCACTTCAGATAGACATGCTTAGGTTGAGTTTTGTAACGACCGTGTTTTCTTACCTTTCGATAAGACCCGATTTTACGTGTCTTCGCCAATCTCAGGAGGTTGGCACCACGTTTATCACAAGTGATCAATCAAAAACCATAACAGAGTGAGTAAACAAGGATAAGATAAATTAAATCAACGAGATCATCCATAAGACTTACTGAACTTCTTAAAGCAGAACAAAACTACCGAGAATCGAAGAACTGAAACAGCAGCGGAAACAACGGGCGAGAGCAAACACCAAGACGAACCACTTCCTCCACAGGCAACTCGAGTGCAGGATCGAACCTCAAACCACAGCCGGAAGATAGACGAGAATGATCTTCTAGCTGACCTCTGAAAAAAAAGGGCGTGAAAAGCTGTGAGTACATGAATACTCAGCAAACCGCGCACTACCTATCAACAATGTATGCATGCAAAGGATAGTTTCAAGGATAAAAGCTGGCTCAATTGCTAAATGCAAGTTCAAAACATTTTATTTTAAAGATGCAAGAAGTTTTATTTTAAAACAGTCCAATTTTATTATCTTGCCCCGCAGGGATCTTCGTTATCCCGAACGAGGGTTCATTTTAAATGCCGGTGTAATCTCCACACTCGGCCACAGCACTAAGGCCGGAGTCCAAAACATTTTGAAATAGGAGAGGAGGAAGAAAAAACAAAACTACTCAACGAGGAGCACAACTCAGGAGGGTGTCCTTCCAAAAAGTTTTGGACGTGGCAATGCGCATTGAATAAAACTTTGCAGAGGTTATGCACCTGGACCCACGAGAAGCGTCATCAGGAACTACCGTCGTAGTCTCGACGAACAAACAAGACCCGTCCACAAGCTTTAACTGGCGTTATCCGTCCTCCAGGATAGAGATCCCAAAAGGCTATGCAATTGAGTCCTGTAGCTGTGAAGAGTCTACTACTGATCAGGTGGGGTATCTCGATCTCATGTGGGGAGTCAGAGCTCTACATCACACTAACACAACACCGCCAATCCACGGGTAAACAACCAGTCTCGACAAGCTTCAAGGTCAAGCCAACTGCCCATAGAGGGTTACATGGTGTGCATGGTTGTCAACTGAGAGTACAAGGCTCGAAGGACTCGGTTCTCAATTGCCGGGGCAGGCACCATCTCCAACCTCAACGCCAACAACAAGTCTCACGAAAAGATCTCAACCCGGATCTTCCCGTTGTACCCGCAACAGATACGTCCACAGGGACTTCCCAAAAGTCCTCCAGCTCCTCATACTCCATCTTGCCCCCGCTAAATAGTTATGTATAGTTATTTGCAAAACTCACATTTGAAGCACAGTTCAAAATCATTTAACACAAATTTCATTTTTTATAGTGATAGGTGTGAGATAAAAATAAATGCGACTAAGCATAGTTAAGCATAAAAATAAAATAATTATTCTAAAGCAATCCTAGGGCTCATATTTGTGGAACAGTAAATAGGCACGGCTTAAAAATGTTGCTAGCATATTTTAAAATAGTTGGCATGCAAATTAGAGTTGCAAACAAAACATGCAGTTTAAAATACTGAGTACAAAGTGATCAAAGAACGCGGCTTGCCTTATGAGTTGAGATCTCATCCGAAATCTAGGTCATCGTGCAGAACTGTCTTCAAAAGCTCAGCAACTACTCCAACTGGATAAACGGCACGAAAAACGGGTGATAAACTAAAAAGATCGACTCGACAACTATTAGAAGGGACCCTACTAACGGATACACAGATCAGACACTAGGACGTGATAATTTAAGTTTGAATAATTAAATTCAAATTTAAATTACTAAGCTAAACGTTTTCGAATGGACTCTGGACGGTTCTACACGAAGATCTCGACGAGAGAGATTTAACGGGGCACTTGACTCCGAAGATTAGCTGATCAAAAGGATTTTAGAAATTAGAAAATATTCTAAAATTCCTTTCAATCTAGCTAAACACTGACCGACAGACATACACTGCATGCTATCAAATCTTCAACATCTTCAACGGTGACCAAGTTCCAAGGCTCCTAATCCTGCTCTCACTTGAAACATTTCTTTGCTACCCAACACAGAAATCTGATCATCGATACATCTGTGCATGGCACTGGTCACATAGGAACAACCAGACCACTTCTACACTTGACGGAACAGCTAAACAGATTGATCGCTCTCAAATCAAGCTGCTCAACCAAGTAATAAACAGATCCAAGAACTGCGCGACTCTGCTGCCCAAGGTGGTGCGAGACTGCTGCCCTCGACACTCGTGTGCTGGCCAAAGCAACGACGGCCTGTAAGCCACCAAAACACACGGCCAAAACTCTGAACCGGTCACGACTACCACGAAATCTTCGAAACTTGACAATAAAAACAGCTCCCTGACTCGCACACCAGTACTGGACCAGGCACCAAAGCTACACCAAAACTTGCTCCAAGCTCTCAACCTGTGCAGCAGACTGCTAGAACACTGCTCTACAGGACCATGCAAATGGCAACACAGATCAACACTGCCTGACAACTGATACTCAAGAACAAACCTGATTCAGAGATCTAATCCACTCAACCTGAGATTCCAAGGAATGGTGCACACTGATCCAGGCAACAACTGAGCAAAACCTCACATCAGAACCTCTGCACACAAGACCAAGCACGGCTTCTAACACTCCATCGCCCCTCTCTCTGCTCGAGAACCAAAACAACGCTATCAGCTCGCACTAGACAACACATAGAGCACACGCACTGGACTACTGGGAAGGCGTTACGAAAGACAGCTCCTAATCTGACCGCTCCTAAATCGACCACAGAAAAACCCAGCGACGAAGCACGACGACGGCGAGGCAGCACGCTCCAACACAGGTGCTCCACAACACGCTACGACAGCGCTAACACAACCGACGGTTGGAGCTACGCAAAACCGGAAACGTTGGACGAAGTAAACGGAGCAGCTCACCATGGGTTGAATGAAGAGACCGCCGCGAAGCTGCTGGACTGGCCAGACTCAAGGAGGCGACGAAGACTTAGATGCTGAACGGTGCGGACGAGCAGGAGACAGCTGCCACCAAGAGACCCTCCACAACGCGCCCCCTCTGACCAAGGCATGAACGGGTTAGATCCAGAGGGCCAGCACCGCAAGGAGATCGAGCGAGCAAGGAATACCTCCACTGAAGCAGCTCCTTGTCGAGCGCCGAACGGACGGGAAAAACGAAAACGCGCGCAGCAAAAATACCAAGGTTCTACGTCTACGATCTATTGCAGTTAACATGGATAAGCACAAGAGGGAAGACGTAGTTGCTCTCACCAAGGGCTTGAACTGAAGAGGATGGCGCTGGGCTGACGGATCGACGAAGGGTGGCAAAGACGATGCAGACGACGACGAGCGCCGAGGATGCAGAACCGGGTCGGCGTGCGCGGACAAGACGGGGTCAACGCGGGGACGGTGCGTGCGGACGGACGACGGCTCGGGGATCGACGACGACAGCGCGCAGGCGGGGCCTCGCGGTCGAACGGAGACAGGGAACGGCGCGACGCGGAAGCAACGAAGGTCAGCGGCTCTGCTCATCCGATACTGGTGGCGAAGGAAGCGGTCGACGCTTGGATCTAGAGCATCGCTTAAAAAGAAGCTCGGCCAGCTGGCTCCTGCGGTAGGTGGCATCCGACGGTTCTAGCGGCTCGGTTCTTTCGTGGCCGACGGTTAAAGCGGGAGATGCTGACACGTCGATGATTTCACTGGCATCATACGTGAGCAGGTCGGCCAGCTGCTTGGCATCCGAACTGGGTCGCGCGGGAACAGGTGCCAAGGCCCAAAAACACCGAGCAGCACAAAACCAAGAACTAAATGTCCAAACAACAGATAATCACGTGATTTAAACTTAAACTTTATTCCCAATTAGATAGTTCAAATCACGGGATGTTACAAGTTTGACTGACAAAATCTTTTTATCCCGGATTTTAATTTTGTTGTAGGTGTAATAAAACGGAAAAAAAGGGAAAATACGGGAAATTACCGACCAAAAAAGGTAAATCCGAAAACGGTCGGAAAAACGCTCATCTCATTTCCGTTCCTGTCCCAACAACTCTGATCCCATTTTCGTTTCCGTCCCGTCTAAATTTTAATCAGATTGAAAACGGTCGGGAAAAAATGGTTTCGGAACCGGGACGAGATGGGAATTTACCATCTCATTTTCATCCCTAGGTCTAGGGAAGGGTCTGACCGCTTTGTGTCTTTTGTATACAACTTTTTCCCGCGTTTCTGCAAGAGACTGATTCTAGGACTTGAACCTGTGACCTCGTGTTCACAAGGCAACATCTTTACTGCTGCGGCAGGATGAAGTTACAACAAGGGTCAAGGGCACATGTATGTAGATTAAAAGAAGGAAACTATAGGACTAAGATATGACTCTACTTCCCTTGACCATTATAGTATTATACCCTTAGCAGCACTAGTAACCATGCTCCTGTGGCACGCATGAGCAAATATTATCTACGCATTACAAAGATAAATATTGGTGACTATCATTGTTTCCTTTCTGCTGTTGCCCAACCCTATGATTAATCAAAAATGGAAACAATCCTCACCCATCACTTTTGACAAAAATGGAAACAAATTGTCATTGATTTTAATTTAATACCATTAAAATGAATCTTTCATCTAAATCTAGAATTACGATAGCAACACCACCACCACCACCACTAGCAACAACAAAGCTTTTTTTGTCCCAAGCAAGTTGGGGTAGGCTAAAGATGAAACCATCGAGAGATAGACCACAAAGGATTTTTTTTAAAAAAAAAAGACGAAAAAATGAACTCAACCTCTCCCTTTAAATGTTCTCTCAACAGTCATCTCTTATCCCCCTAAAAAAAGTCATCTCCTATTGGCATTATCCATTGTTAGAGAAATATTTCCTCTCCTATAATATCTCATTGCATAAAAAGGTTATTGCATATTGTACCACTACCTGTACTCTATTTATATGAAGCTATTGGCCTCATAGGAAAATAATCTTATTTCCCTAACATGGTATAACAGCGAGGCTTAATCTAGTTTTTTTTTCCACCGCTGCCTTCTCTCTATAGAGTGCATGGTTCCTTGCCGCTGCCTACATGCGTGTGGCTACCTGCCGCCGCCTCTCCCTCAGTGTGCTGCTCCCTGCCACTGCCTCCCCTCCCCTGGCGTGCGACTTCCTCGCCGCGCCTCCCCTCACTTGGCATGGCCTGCGTCCCCTCCTCTCCCCTAGATCCATCGCTAATGACGACTTACCCACTGTTCAGCTCTACTTTTT
>BCLF01000085.1:545895-586914 GCA_001602275.1 Zoysia japonica | reverse complement strand
CCCCCCCCCCCCTCAAACTCATGGTGGCTCACTAACATTGAGTTTGGAGAGGGAAAATCTATGCTGGGGCCGAGTCTGTACCTTCGTGAAGAAATCAGCCAACCGCAACTCTGAAAGCACATACTGAGGAGCAACAATCCCATCTTAAATCTATGCCTGTTATAATAAACATCAACACCAATATGCTTAGTGAGCTCATGCTTAGTCGGATCATGGGAAATACTGAGAGCTTCTATACTATCAATCAAAAGAGGAGTAGCCACTGACACTGAAACACCAAAGTTCTCAAACAGGCATCGCAATGAAGTAACCTCTACTGTCATCAGAGTCATAGCCCGCAACTCAACCTCTGCACTTGAACGAGAAACTGCTATCTGCTTCTTAAGTCTTCCAAGAGATGCGAGAACCACCAAGAAAAATACAATAGGAAGAAAGAGCAATGACCAGAGGAATCACTAGCCCAAGTAGCATCAGAATACGTCTCGAGTTGTAAAGAGCTGGATCAAGACAAGAATAACCACCTACAGATAGTTATTCGAATGTAACGTAGAACTCAAAGAAGGTGGATATAGTGAATCTGGGTAGGAGTAGAGACAAACTGACTCAAAATATGTATAGAGTACGAAATGTCAAGAGTAGTGACACCAAGCTAAAAGAGACTCCCAACGACATATCTATACCGCGTGGGGACTGAAAGAGCCTTACCATCAATGGCACAAAGATGGACATTGAACTCCATGGGGGTCTCAATAATACGATCATCGGTGAGAGAAGTACCATCAAGAATATCCTTAATATACTTTTGTTGAGACAAATAGAAACCCTTTGGAGTGAAAGATATCTCTATCCCAAGAAAGTACCGAAGAGGACCAAGATCCGACATGAGAAACTGCTCACTGAGCCTTGCCTTAACAAATGCAATATAGGAAGGATCATCTCTATTATCATTGATGTGAAGAAGGAGAAGAGTCCGACCACGTGGCGAAGTGTGAACAAAGAGTGTAGGGTCATGATTGTTGGCACAAAAGCCAGCAGTAGCGATCACAGATGCAAAATATTGAAACCAAGCACGAGGAACTTGTTTCAGGCTGTAAAGAAAGCGACGAAGAAGATAGACCATGCTCTTAGGAACAGAATACCCAAGTGGTGGCTGCATGTAAATCTCCTCTTGCAACTCACCATTAAGAAATGCATTCTTGACATCTAGCTGAGAGATGGACCACTGACCAACTGAGTCAACAGCTATCAAGGTGCGAATAGTGGTCATATGAGCAATTGGCGTAAACGTCTAATCATAGCCACGACCATGCTATTGAAAAACCTCGAGCAACAAGACGGGCCTTATATCGCTCAAGAGAATCATCAGAGCGGGTCTTGGCCTTTTAAACCCACTTACATGTGATAGGACGAACACGTGAAGAAAGGGGAACGAGGTCCCTAATACAAGTGCGCTCAAGAGCAGCAATCTCCTCTGCTATAGCATGTTGTTATTCCTGACGAAGAATGGCATTACGATAAGAAAACGGTTCAAAAAGAATGGAAGCTGCAAAGGCAGTCGAGATGAAGAAGTCAGTAGGCCAACGAATACGATGCATCAATGGGAGAAGACACATGAGGGCTCAGGAGGAGGTAGGGCATCAGAAGAAGGCACAACCTGCCTAGTATAAACCTGAGTCACTGGTGGCTTCACAGCATAATCAGGAGTCACAACAGAGGGCTCCGAAGAAGAAGCCACCAAATGCTTGGTAAGGCGCGAACTATGAAGAAGGCATAATAGGAAGAGGTGCCAAAGAAAACACCAAAGGTAAAGAAACAATAGGAGCATCAGGAAAAAGTAAAAAAGAATAAAGGCTCAATCAAGGAAACAGGTGAATCATGAATAGAAGGACGATGATAGAAAGGTCTAGACCCAGTGACATCTCGAGACATCCTCATCCTACGACCAACAGAATCGCAACAATGATACCCCTTATGCTCAGCACTATACCTTAGAAAAACACACTCAATAGGCTAAGTGGTTAGCTTAATGCGCTCACGAGGAGCAAGCAACAAATAGCACACATAGCCAAAAAGACAAAAGTTGGAGTAGCCAGGCATCTTGCCACAAAGACGCTCAAAAGGTATCCCACCTCGAAGAGCAGAAGAAGCTTATATGTTAATCAAATAGATGGCTGTGAAAATAGCCTCAACCCAAAAATGAGCAGGAACAAAAGAAACCAGCATGAGAGCGTGAGCAGTCTCAAAGTGATAACGATGCTTGTGCTTAGCAACTTCATTTTGAGCATGGGCACCTGGACAGAGAAACTGGGCAAAAGTGCCCTGCTTAGAAACTGACTAAGGGCTCCAGAGAGATACTCGTCTGTAGAATCCGCATGAAAACACGAATTGGTGTCAAAATCTCACTACGATCCTCCATACTAGCAGCGATAAGAGTAGTTGCACGAGCATCCTCATCCGACCACGTCCCATAAGTAGACAGCAGAGACTTATAGGATGCCAAGACATCATTATGATCTTCATCTAGCTTCTCAGCATCAGTAGCACCTTATGGGGAAAGATGAGTATTGCAACAGGAGCGGGGCAAGGGGGACATGGAAACTCGCCTGTGAGAAAATCCCAGTCGCATGTGAAGACGCATCTAGAATACCCCATCACGATAGTTGGTGCCATTAAAAAGTACCGGTCATTGTAACATTGGAACCCTACGAAAGGTGTCAATGAAGAAGACAGCGATGGGGAGAGCGCAAGATGGGCCTCGGCAGGCGACGATGGGAGGGCAGAGAAAGCGATGCGAATCATTTTTTTTTCTCTGTGACTATTCGAAACAGTGACATGGATTGTCATGGAAAGTACAGAATAAAAGTTTAGTTTTTTTACCCTTGAATTACAGGCCAACCTTATTGGGCCTAAGGTAACCAGGCCCAGTCGATCAGATCGAAGCAGACGAAAGACCAAATGGGGCGTTAGCCAAAGGTGGCAGCATCTTGGTGGCGGCCGATGCCGACGGCCTGGAGACCATCGGGTGTTGCGGCTGGGGGTGGCCTGACGACGGCCGGGGGCGGCCGAAGATAGCGACCTGAGACATGGCCCAGCCGAGGGCAGCGGCCGAAGACGTCAGCGTGGCCTGGCCAAAGACGACGATCTGATTTGGATGCGGCCGAACCTGATCTGGGTGTTGCGGATCCGAGTGGGGGCCCCTTCAGATCCAAAGATGAGCCTCCTGGAGCACACTGGGTCAAGTTGACCGGCGACCAAAACGGCGGCGAAGAGATGGCAGTGATGGCTATGAGAAGATAGCGGCGCTACAGGGAAGGCCAACGCCGACGATGTTGACTACAGAAAAAGCCGGCAGCTTGAAGGATTCTTGATGGGGAAGGAGAGCTCCACGCAAGTGCAACGTAGAGCGAAAAAAAGACCTGGGAGAAAGAAGAGAAATCCTAACCCTAAAGTCTAGCTTTGTATACCATGTTATGAATAGATATGTATTTATATAGAGGTACAGGTGAGGGAAGATATACACGAAACCACTCAGGGAAAAGAGAAAATACACAAAATATTTCTAAAATATACACATATCTCTAACATAGTTCAGTTTCTAAACTATCACTAATATTATCACAGACAACCTTGAACACTCGTCAATTGCTCACACTTCGTATCTACTATTGGACAGGGAAATTTCAGAGAGTGAACTTCAACAATCAAGTTCCTCTAATGCAGACGCTGACCAGGCAGTACCGGCTGTGTCATTAGTCAAGAAGAAGTTTCTAGGAAAATATGCAATATCGGCTGAAGAATTCTCAGAGGAAATGGTAAGTTACAAGTGTGTGTGTATGTGTGACTTTTCTTTCTGAATGAAGACCTCATGAAACCAATTGTTCTCCTGTTTGTCCTTTAGTCTTGTGCTAGTAATACTCACATTTCTGATGTCAGGTTGGGGCTAAGTCTAGGAATATAGCATATCTGAAAGGTAAATTACCTTCATGGATTGGTGTCCCAACATCAGTTGCAATACCATTTGGAACCTTTGAAAAGGTTTTGTCAGATGAGATTAATAAGGTTGGTGCTTCTTCATTGACACTTGCTACCCTGACTTGTTTACAACATTTTTTTGGAGAAGCATGCTTGTTCAACATATTGGAAATACACAAGCATAATTGTAGCAATATTAACCTTTAATACGTTCAAATAAAAGATTTGCTGACATGCTTTTACCTCATACTCTGATACTAGCATGAAGTAAATTATCTATTATTACAATCTCGGCCTTGTGATTGATTTTTTTCTTAATGGCAGGAAGTAGCACAAAACATAGAGAAGCTTAAGAGTAGACTTGCTCAAGATGATTTTAGTGTGCTAGGCGAAATAAGGAAAGTTGTTCTTAACCTTACTGCTCCTACTCAGCTGGTAAGATTATTTTTATATAAGGTGTTCCTTTATTCTTTGTGGTTCTTAAAACTAGATAGAAGCTTTATGGGTCTCAGTTTTATATTAATTCAATTATGTAAACCAAAGCCTTATTGAATTTATCTCAGGTTAAGGAGCTGAAAGAGAAGATGCAAGGCTCTGGAATGCCCTGGCCTGGTGATGAGGGCAACCAACGTTGGGAACAAGCATGGATGGCAATTAAAAAGGTTAACTTTCTCTACATTTAATATATCATTGATCTGTACTTAGTATCTTTCTAGTTGAATTTTCCTCAAAGTCACCAGGAACACCATACTCCCTCCATACTTCAAAGAGCCTGCACGAGCATCCTATCCAGGCTAGAAGATGCTATGAATCTAGACACTCAGAAACGTAGTCAGGACTACAACCTTTTTAGCAATGGAGGGAGTAGGCATTACTGTCTAATTTGGATCTCCTCCCCTTTTTTGTGGGGGGGGGCTTTTGATCCCACAGATCGTTTACCTATATCATTCTGGGACTATTCCCCTGAATTCACCACTCACCAGGAACACCACAAGCTTTACCTTTGATTTTGGACATCGTCATCCATCACTTCTATTTTTGGGGCCATTTGTTCCACAGATTGTAGATCTATCTGTAATAGATAATGAAATTTTTATTTTATGTTAATAGGATTTTGAAATTGCTTTCAGGTCTGGGCTTCAAAATGGAATGAAAGAGCTTTTTTTAGCACACGCAAGGTGAAGCTTGATCATGACTACCTTTCCATGGCTGTTCTTGTGCAAGAAATTGTGAATGCAGATTATGCTTTTGTCATTCATACTACGAACCCGTCATCTGGTGATTCCTCTGAAATATATGCTGAAGTGGTAAAAGGGCTCGGTGAGACCCTTGTGGGGGCTTATCCAGGTCGTGCCATGAGCTTCGTATGTAAGAAAGAGGACCTCGATTCTCCCAAGGTGAAAACTCCTCCAAGTCTGAGTATATTGTCTTATGTGCAGCCCACCCTTTTGGATGCAAGCGAACAAGAAATTTAAAAAACAAGTGATCATTCAGTTTTTTATATTTTTTTTATCCTCCCCCCTTTCCTTTTCATTTTGATTTGTCAGTATTTCATCATTTTATAACACATAAATTAGTCTGACTATAAATCATAGGTCATGGAATTGAGTTGTGGTAGATTAGTTTATAGCACTCGCGGAGCCTGTAATCAGCCAGCGTGGCCCATGGCCCCCCTCCCCACGCTGAAGAAATTTTTTTAACGCTTAGGTAGTTAGGTAAAGTCTACAAAGCCAGGTTATGCAGGCCATTATAAATGTAAAAAATCAGCATGTTAGGAGTCAAATCCATCGTATGTCCATTAGGGATCTCAGCAACAGCTTCCCTCGCACAAGGGGAACAGAGGAGCAAGCATAAAAAATATTTATTCCTTGCCACTAAGTACTTTTTGACTTTGTGTCTTTGTTTATTGCCAGCCCCGGCTGTGTTTTTGTGTGTATGGCTCCGCTACTGGTTTATAGGGAAATTATTCATGTTCATTTGGTGCCTCGTAATTACTCCTATATAAAGTTGTTGTACAACTGATATGTCAGTCAGCCAGATCTAATCTGTAGCCTATTTTATAGTTATTGGGTTACCCCAGCAAGCCAATTGGTCTCTTCATAAGGCGGTCAATCATTTTTCGGTCTGACTCTAACGGTGAGGATCTGGAAGGTTATGCTGGAGCAGGATTATATGACAGGTTAGTGAAAATCCTTTATTGAAACATCTTTTAGGTGCTTAAGAGTTCTTTTGAATTTTTACAGCTAAATTGTTTGTTTTCTTCTTCAGTGTACCGATGGATGAGGAGGACGAAGTTGTTATCGACTACACAACTGACCCCCTCATAGTAGACGGTGGATTCCGCAATTCAATCCTCTCAAGTATTGCACGGGCTGGCCATGCCATTGAGGAGCTCTATGGGTCGCCTCAGGACGTTGAGGGAGTAGTGAATGATGGAAAAATCTTCGTAGTCCAGACAAGACCACAGATGTAGTATCTACATATATAGCCAGTTCAAATAGGCCACTATTATCCATATAGGAGGATATAATCAGTCGCAAAGTGTATAGTTATATATCTATAAATCCATGTATTTTCTCTATATACACTGAATAATGTCTAGTCATGTACTGAACTCCGTTTGCCACCAATAATTAATTGTCAATTTTATTACCAGGAGATTATAAATTTTATTACCAATAATGTCAAGTATCAGTATCGAGCTTGCTTTTTTAGTCCTTTCGCTCTACTCCCAAGATTGAGATTTGAAAAGTACTCGTACTATGAGGTGGCTTTTGTTAAATGGGAAATAAGAGGTGAGTTTGGAATTGCAAAATAAATGAAAAGTTAAGATGTAATGGAGTAAATAAATGAATGGTTGAAATTTTCTCCTAGCAATTTCCTATCCAAATCTCAAAACTATTTCCAACTCTCCAAACGGCACTGAGAGTTCCTACATGTATCCGCTCTATGAAAGAGTCGGTACTTGGAGATACTGTCGTACCGGCAGTAAATATATCAAAAGAGCTGCCCAATTGCTCAAGAGAAGCGGAGAAACAGTTGGATCAGATCACCAAGAAAAATCTGTTTAGACCAAGGAAGTATAGGCTCTGTTTTGGTACAATTTTTTTCAACACATTTAGATTATAAGCTAAGCAAAGATTTTTTTTTTCGCTTTTTGGTTATCGTAGCTCAAATCTGTAAAGTGACGGTCAAAAAAAGTAAAAATAAAAAAGATGTTTGGTGAAATTATCATTTATTTTGACTGATAAACCACTTATAAGTAGAACCAAACAGGTCCATAAACCAAGCAGTTTGATAAGTGTTGCAGCGCGGCCAGGAGAAGGACAAGGAAACTACTGCTACCAAGTGCTGGCACTCCACATCTCAGGAGATCAAGGAGGCTGAGAGGAAACTTCGGAAGCAGCAGGGCAGGCCGAGGCGAGACGCTGTTTGTTCGAAACCAGTTATGTCAAATGTGATGTTTAAAAGTTAAAAGTTACTGTTATTCTAGGATGAGGGGGTAATAACTTTTAAGACCAACAACCAACCAAATTGCCCCCTGCTTTATATTGAAAAGCAGCAAATATTACTGGGATTGCCGATTTACATAGTTTCAGACACTGTATTTTGATTGACACAGTCACAGCCAGGATAACAACCTTAAAATTACCTCTAATACCGTATTTCAGTCTGAGTCAAGAAAATTACACTGCATTTTCAGAAAACAAAAGCTGCTCCAACAGCATCATAAACAGCAAGGACCTTAGAAATCATCCGCTCGCAAACTGTATTATTGAGGTACTGAATCGGGCGCCACCTCGAATGTTGAGACCACCTGCAGCCACTCATCGAGTACATGTTTAGACCACCAGCAACCAGCAGAGGTCGATGCCGACGGGTGACCAAACGGAGGAGACAAATCCAAGTGCAGCAGCAGCATTGCAAATATATCAAGCTCACTTGGTGTAAACTCAAGGTGCGCACATCAATGGAGATGGCGAGCCCTGACTCCCGGCCGCAGGTGGAGCAGCACTTTCTGTTCGTGACCAGCGAGCTGCAGGGCCACATCAACCCAGCGCGCCGTCTCGCGGAATTCGTCGTGGCGGCCAATCCCAGCGCGCGCGTCACCTTCTCCACCGCCGTCTCCGCGCACCGCCGCATGTTCCCCTCCCTCGCGTCGCCCGACGAGGAGGTCATCGACGACGCCGACGGCCGCGTGCTGTGCGCCCCCTACTCCAACGGCTTCGACGAGGGCTTCGACCCCAAGGCGCACGACACGCGCACGTACGTGGTGCGCTCGCGCGACGTCGGCCGCCAGACTCTCTCCGGCTTAGTGGCGCGCCTCGCGGCGCGGGGACGCCCCGTGACGCGCATGGTGTACACGATCCTTGTGCCGTGGGCGCTCGACGTCGCTCGCGCGCACGGCATGCCCGCGGCGCTCTATTGGATCCAGCCGGCCACTGTGTTCGCTGTGTACTACCGTTGCTTCCACGGCCACGGCGAGGCCCTCGCCTCCTGCGCCAGCGACGACAGCATCCAGCTGCCGGATCTGCCGGCGCTCAAGTCCGACGCGCTCCCGTCCATTGTGTTGGCCACTTCGCCGGAGCATCCCATGTACTCGGCGCTCCAGGCGTATCGCAATCTACTCGCGGGTGTCGAGGAGTACCGGCCAAAGGTGTTGGTCAACACGTTCGAGGCTCTCGAGCCGGACGCGCTCCAAGCGGTGCCCGAGCATGAGGTCATAGCCGTTGGGCCGGCCGTGCCGGACGCGGCGTCTTTGCCATCGAGAGCCGAACTGCCCCGGCTGCAGAACGAGGCGAAGGAGGACTACATGGCGTGGCTCGACACCAAGGCCGCGCGCTCCGTCGTGTACGTGTCATTCGGAAGCTTTGTTCCTATGAGCAACCGACAGGAGGCAGAGATGGAGCGGGCCCTGGACGCCGCTGGCCGGCCGTTCCTGTGGGCTCGGAAGGGCGGGGAGCGAAATAACGACGCTGGCAGCGAAGAAGAGAAGGAGCAGGGGATGGTGGTGGAGTGGTGCGACCAGGTGCGCGTGCTGTCGCATCCGGCCGTGGGGTGCTTCGTGACGCACTGCGGTTGGAACTCGGCGCTGGAGAGCATCGCGTGCGGGGTACCCGTGGTGGCTGTGCCGCAGTGGACGGACCAGCCGACGGTGGCGTGGCTGTTAACGGAGCGTGCAGGCGTCGGCGTGCGCGTGAAGGTGGCCGGTGACGGTGATGGCGTGGTGGGATGCAGCGAGCTGCAGCGGTGCCTGGACACGGTCATGGGCGATGACCACCGTGCGGCGGAGATCCGAGCACGCGTCGACCGGTGGCGGGAGCTGGGCAGGGAGGCCGTCGCGGCAGGCGGGAGCTCGGAAAGAAATCTGCGGGCGTTTGCTTTTGGGGAATAGGCTGTGTCCGACCTATTAGACCTGCCACAATGGTTTGGTGCTTGAGGGAATTTGTCCCTTCAAGCACCGATGCCAACATTGTGGTTGCCGGTGCTTGGTTGAAAAAGGCAGCCCCGGTGAAAGCTTATACATCTAGTGCTTGAGAATAAAATATTAATTGAAGACCAAACGGTCGTTGGCAGGATTCACATTTCAACAGTCATTTTAACGGCCGGTTCAAGTGAGCCCATTTCAATGGCCAGCTCACATGAATCATTGTACATAATTCTATAAATACAAGTACAATACTACAAAGACCCACAAGAAACCTACAGACATGGACAACTCTCGTCCACCTAGTTTTACCAATGTACTCAACTCCTCAAACAATAGTTAAGATTTGAATGATCCGAACATCCAACACCCATACAATTTTCATCCAGCCCTCTATCTCACAAACTATGGGCCTCATGGGATGCACCCAAATATTCACTCTCCTTATCCACCAAATTTCAATCCCTTTGCAAGCTGCCTTGAAGGTTCTAGTATAGGACACTACCTGTCTGAATTTTTTGATGGCTTTGGAGGAAGCAATCCGTCTTCTCCACCGATGGCTGTCTATGGAGCTAGTGGAGGCAAGAGCTCACGAGCTGATGCGAGCAGTCCTGCTGCTTCAGCTTTGCCGATGTTCGGAACGCAGCCTTTACATCAAGATCTTGTCATTCAAATTCATGAAGAGAGTGAAAGTAGCCTAGATGATAATGCAAAGAAAGGAGGGCGTCAATTCTAGAGTAAGGATCAAAATCTCCGGCTAGTAGGTGCTTAGCTGAAAAATTCAAAAGATCCGATAAGAGACAATTCAAAGAAGATCAATAGTTATTGGAAAGAAGTTACTGCACAGTACGCCAAGTATTCACCCATGGAGGAGAGAAGAACAGTTGTGCAGTTGAAGAATCATTGGACCAAGATTATCCCTCTTATTAACAAGTTTAATGAAGTATACAATGAAATGAGAAGCACATACGCAAGTGGTCAATCAGAGGATCAACTCATGGACAAAGTTAGAGAAAAATACAAGACAATTATGAAAACAAAAAGGCCATTTGCATTAGAATATTGGTGGAGAAAGATGAAGGACGAACCAAAATGGAACAGAGCTTATACACTTGAAGAAATGCACAAGAGAGCTAGGCTTAATGAATCAGGGGAGTACAGTTCATCAACTTAAGATACTGAACCTAATCGACCACAAGGGCAGAAGGTAGCCATAGCTGAAAGGAAATGAAAAGCCAAAGTCAGCTCACAAAATTCTGTAGGCAACTACTTCTCAGATGAGAGCATGCAATTGTTCAATGAACTAGCACTACAAAAGTCAATAACTGCAGAAAAAATGGCTCATCAACCCAGCACGAATGTGGCAAATGAAATCTCTTGCTGATATCATGTACGCATGCATTATACTGCACAATATGATTGTTGAGGATGAAAGAGGTTCATACACAGTTTGCTATGTCCGTGATTATGATAATGAGTATGACCAAGGTAGCTCACCTACAACATTGATATGGACATGGGCCAAATCATGAGTTTTCTACATTCCTACAGACATAAGATGATATTTGAGATACACAAATGCATCGTCGTCTCCGAGATAATTTGGTTGAACATATATGGCACAAAATTGGAGGAGCATCATCATCCCAAGCAGAAAATCAAGCTTGATTGAATGTATTCTAGACTAGTGCAAATTTAGTGTTATCACTAGATTACAAATAACTGCATTTCTATTATTGATTTGCCATTGTGCATGTTGTTGTTCCTCTGTACTCAATTTATTCAAATCAATCTGGTGCCTCTATCTTATTTCTCCAATTTAGACTAGAAATTAGTAAAAAAAAAAAGGAACAGCTTGCAAAATCGAAGCATCAATAATCTGAAACACCATGAATCAAAGCATCAAGCGCTCGAACCTTTTATACCGTGAGTGGATAGGTCATATGCTAGCTTCATGACCATTGAAGCCCCTCAAAGGTATAAATGATTTTGGTGATTGAATGAGAATCATGAACTAACTCGTTGGATGTAGGTTCATCAACAATATTCTCCACTTCTACGAGTTGGTTGCTTTAAGGTTGTTCGGGCCCCGGCGTGTTTTTCAATGGAGGAGCTGGTCCAAGGATAAGGATGATATAGAGCCATGTGTGGCTTAGTTTGTAGGCTTTGAGTCTATAGAAAACTCCGGTACTATTAAGAGGGGTCGGGTCACTCGTCTCGGTCTTATAGGAATTAGGGTGTGTGAATGCTCTAGATTCTCTGAGGCACTTGAGTGATCAGTGAAAGCTTGAAGATGTCAAGAGTTGCAGCAAGAAGCATGAAGATCTTGAAGAAGTTAAGTTTCAATAGTCATGAGGTCACCGGACAGTCCAGTGAGGGCCGTGCCAAGAGTCCAGAGAAGATGGTTTCTAGAAGCTGAGGATAGGAGGTCACCGGACAGTCCGACGGGTGTCACCGGATAGTCCGGTGAGTGCAGGAGCTCGAAGTCGAGAGAGAGATGTGCTCTGGAGTCAAGAAGAGGAAGTACAGTCCGTCGGTTCAGTGACCGGACAGTCCGGTGAGCCCAGGAGATGGTGTTCAGAAGAGGTGTCTCTGGGAGTCCTGAAGAGAAGTTCACTGGACAGTCCAGTGATGGTATGAACCGGACAATCCGGTGTCACATCGAATGGATTTCAAAGAGGATGTTTTCTGCCAGATGAAGACCAGAAGTTACCGAACAGTCTGGTGGTCTCAATCGACTGACAGTTCGATGACTGCAAAAAGCAGTCAGCTTTTTGACAACGGCTCCTAACGGTTGTTTCAGAGCATGGGGCCTATTTAAACTGTTAGAAGAGCTGTTGTAGAGTTTGCTCGCGGCCAGAATAGTTAGAGATCATTTGTGAAAAGCCAAAGTCCACCAAGGAGAGCACAAGAGAGCATCTAGTGAGATCTTGAGTGCTTGTGAAGAGTTGCAAAGAGCATCCGTACATTCGTAAAGCTTGTGAGGCTGAGAGCAGTGTGTTTGGCTTGTTACTCTTGGTCTATGGCAGCGTAGACCGGTTAGGCGTCGTTGTCCGAGCTTCCGAAGATTTGTGGAAGACGACATCAAGCTTGTTAGTGGTTTCGGGTCCTTTGCTCGAAAGAGACACCAAGAGTGAGCGTCCGAGCCTTAGAGACTTGCTCTAGTGCTTGAGTATTGTTTGCTTTAGCTGAAGCGCCGGTGTCTTCACTCCGAGAGTGAAGCGTACCCTTGTGAGCATCGTTCCGAGAACGACGAGAGGAACCAAGACTCCGACGGGAGTGGTTCAACGAAGATTAGGGGAAGGCGCCATTCTTCCAGGACCTTGGGAAAAATCGTTGAGCATTTCTATCACCCTTCTCTTTACTTCTCGCATTTACCTTTTTACGAGTAGTGTGATAGGTTGTCTAGTTGCTTCTCTTGGTGGCTCTCATGCCGGCTTGCTTACTAGCTTGATAGGTTGTCCTCTAGCTTGTTTTACTCTTCCTTAGTCCTTACTTGCTAGGAGTTGATTGATAGTTTCGCTAGAACACAGGAAGAGTGAGAAATCAGCTTGTTTCGCTAGAAGACAGGAAGAGTGAGAAATCGGCTTAGTAGTGTGAGTGACCGATTCAACCCCCCTTTCTCAGTCACTTGATCCTTTCAAGTAGTATCAGAGCCAAGTGCTCAAATTAGAGCTTAACTGCCTTTGAGAAGTGATCGAGAGTGATGGAGACACGTTTTCCATCGGGGTTCGGTAGTGGCTCATGAAAGAATCGCTTGTTAAGCTACCTATATGCCACAAAACCGGGGAATTCGAGTGCTAAAATGAACAACTCATCAAACTATTTATTAAGCAACTCCTTAAGTGCTATCATGATTGAAAATTCTATTTATCTTGGTCTCATATATGCTTATACTCCTTAAATGCTATCATCAAACTATAGGTGCTACCATGCTACGATTGCATAATCTTGTTGAAAAGATCAATTTCTTTGAAGGTGTACTCAAAATTTCTCATGATGAATCTATCAAGAAGTTCCTCTCAAGAAAGGATGCTAGTGCTTCTCTCTCTTATGAAGCTTCGTCAAACCAAAATAATCTAAATGCTTCCACCTCAAGTGAGATCATTGGAATGCACGCTCATCACACTCCTGAGCCATCGATTTGCAACAACTCTACTTCTACTAGCTCTCATTTACCACTTAATTATAATACTATTTCTAGTAGTTTGTTAGAGGATTCTTATGATGTTCTATGTGGTGAGTATGACCATGTTATTGTCCTTCCTAATGAAGCTCTAAAAGAATTATGTATTCGCATTGATAAGCTTATAGGTTGGATCAATTATTATGGGAAGCGTCATATCACAATTGATGAGGCAAACAAGAAAGTTGACATGTGGAAGAATCATCTCAAGCGCTTTAAGGAACTAAGTTCATCTAAATAAGTCGCTCTTATTGTTGAGGTTAGTATGAATGAATCTAGAAATATCTTGGATACTAACACCTCTTGTCTCATGGCTTCTAGCAAGGTGAACTACAAAAATAGTGGCAAACATTGGGTTTTTAATAGTGGTTGCACTCAACATATGACTGGCAATTATAAAATGTTCACCACCATCAAAAAGATGAGGATAAGAACAAGGTGACTTTTGGGACAATTTTAAAAGAAGAATCAAAGGGTTGGGCAAAGTCATCTCTAATGACTTGTCCATTTCTAATATCATGCTAGTGGAATCCTTTAGCTTCAATCTTCTGTCGGTTGCCCAATAATGTGATCTTGGCTTCACATGCTTCTTTAATGAGAAGGGTGCTGAATTGATCAACAAGTCTTTGGTCTCACATTCAATGGTTTTCGGCACAATTACCTATATATTGTGAATTTTTTTTCAAATGAAGTTGCGTCGCAAGCTTGTCTTATTGCTAAGTCCTACAAAGGATGGTTATGGCATAGGAGGCTTGCTCATATTGGAATGGGACAATTGAAAAAGGTCACCAAGAAGGGCTTAATCCTTGGGATTTAAGATGTCATTTTTGAGATGGATAAATTATGTAGTGCTTGCCAAGCGGGAAAGCAAGTGGCCACTCTTCATCCTTGCAAGACCATTATGTCCACATTAAGACCTCATGAGCTTCTTCATATTGATCTCTTTGGACCAACAACTTATAAAAGTCTTGGGGTAATCTTTATTTCATAGTGATTATTGATGATTTCTCTCGATACACATGGACTATCTTTATTGAAGACAAAGCTCAAACTATCACCAACTTCAAGAAGTTTGCTAAGAGAGCTCAAAATGAATTTGAAGTTAAGATCAAGAAGGTTAGAAGTGACAATGGAACCAAGTTCAAGAACTCTATCATTGAAGAATATTGTGATGATCTTGGCATCAAGTATGAGTTCTCGGCTACTTACACCCCGGAGCAAAATGGTGTTGTGGAGAGGAAGAATCGGACTCTCATCGCTCTTGCTAGAGCTATGTTGGATGAATATGAGACTTCGAAGAAGTTTTGGGCTGAAGCTATCAACACGGCATGCTACACTTCAAATCATGTCTATCTACATCGCCTCTTGAAGAAGACCCCATATGAGCTATTGGTGCGAAGAAAGCCAAATGTAGCCTACTTCCCTGTCTTTGGATGCAAATGCTACATTTTCAAAAAAAAAAGGAAAAGGCCAGATAAGTTTGAGAAGAGGACCGACATTAGATTTCTCGTTGGGTATTCCGGTAACTCTAAAGCTTATCGTGTTTTCAATGCAACCACCAGATTTGTTGAGAAATCATGTGATGTGCAATATGATGAAACTAATGGTTCCCAAGAGAACAAAGAATCTTATATTTGTGATATAGATGATGATGAACCCTTGTAGGAGGCAATGCGGAAAATGCCCGTGGAGAAGTCCAACCAACAGAAGATGACTCTTCTACACCTCCACTGGAAGATTCCTCCACGACACAACATGAGATCACTACATCAACAACTCAAGCGCAAGAATCATCAAGTGTACAAGCACCGAGAGAGCTATCTCAAGTGCCTACTACCCCGAGAAATCAAAGATACATCAAGTGCTACACCACCTTGCCCAACAATGACATCAAGAATTGAAGAAGATTGCAGCTCTCCGCTCCGACAACAATACACCATTATCTTCAAGGAGCAAGCCATTCAAGATGCACAAGATGTCTCTCCACCGCAAGCTCCACCACATCGAGATGCTCCAAAGAGGCACAACCCCATTTCTTGAGATCACGGAAGTGACTTGATTATTGGGAGTCCCTCTCAAGGGTTAAAGATAAGGAGAAATCAATATAAGCCAAACTATACTAATGATACTAATGATGATGCAGCTAACATTGCTTGTGAGAATTTCTCTTTTGTGTCTTTGATAGAGCCCAAGAACATCGATAAGGCGGTGGAGGATCTCAAATGGATGTTCGCTATCAAGAGGAGCTCAATAACTTTGAGAGAAATCATGTTTGAGAATTGGTGAAGAGACCGAAGCACAAGAACATCATTGGTGCCAAATGGGTCTTCAAGAACAAGCACAATGAAAACGGGAATATCGTTAGGAACAAAGCAAGACCCGTGGCCAAGGATTACTCCCAAGTTGAGGGGGTGTATTTCGGCGAGACTTTTGCCCTCGTAGCTCAACTTGAGTCAATTCGAACCTTGCTCGCTTATGCTTCACATTTTAACTTCAAATTATATCAAATGGATGTGAAGATCGCATTTCTTAACGGTTATATTAATGAGCAGGTTTATGTTGAGCAACCACCCATGTTCGAGGATCCCAAGCACCTCGACCATGTCTTCAAGTTGAAGAAAGCATTGTAGGGACTCAAGCAAGCATTGTAGAGATCAATCACAAGATTTTACCTGCGATGTCGCGGCCAGTCCAGAAGAAAACGAGAGAGCAGGATGGGGATTTTTCTCACACAAACTGAAGGTGAGAGAGAGTGAGTTGTTTTCCTCTGATGGGGCCCACCATATTTGTAGGCATGGATGCCCCCCACTGCGGACCGACGTTGGAAAAAGCAGCGGTGCCTCCAAAAGCTTGATTTTGACTGTTGAAGAGCCGACACACTGTGCTTGATCTTACTAGGCTTGTACTTACGTTGGTCATTGGGTGGTACCTTGATGATCAACATTTGTAACTGTATTTCGAATTTCGACATGAACTAAAAATGTTGGTAAGTCTAGGTGATGTTTGGATGCCTACTGGATTGAGGGTAAAGAAATAAGACCGGCCACAATGGGCCGGTGCTTCAGCCGTCAAAATCAAGCATGTGGAGGCAGCTATGCATTTTCTCACATTGATCAACAGTTGGGGCGGCACTGATGCCTGGAAATATGGACCCCAAAGAGGAAAGCAGCTTTCTTTCTCTCATGGTTCAATTCTCTCTTACCATATGCTATTCAATCATTATTTTATTTTTAAACAGTAGATGCAAAAACTTTCATCGGTACTAACTTTTTTTGCTTCAAGAACCGGTGAGAATAATTGAAGCATCAGTGCTTGAAGGGAAAGATTCCCTCAAGCACCGGTCAATTGTGGCTGGGTCTAAAATGGGAAATGTTGGACCATTTTGGGTTAGGGATATGAAATTTTCTTTTCAATCCAATGTTTGGATACAAGTGTTGGGGTAAGTTAAATGGTATGGGCCCCATGAAGCAACGGGTGCACGGAGGACCAAGTGAGAGAGAAAGAGTAGTCGGAACTTATTTCCCAGCTAAAACCAGCCCTCCCACTGGGTTGTGATTTCCAAAAAATCAATATAAGAAATGATATCATCACCCTTTATTTCTCTCACCTACTTGTTATTTTCAGAAATTCAAACGGGGCCCTAGAGGTACTAGAATTTGGTAGAGGATATGGCAATGGATTGCGAGGCTACCAAACTATGAACTCGAACCATTGCCCCATAGATCATGCGACTGCCCACAATGCAGAGGCATGCCTAAGTGACTACTGAGTATCAATGCTACTTGTTAATTGGAAAATTGGGAATGAGAGAAACATGGGGATACTTCCTCCACCTCCAACTTCACTTGGCTCGAGTGCCCTGCGGCCCATGCCTCTTCCCTTGGATTTGTCTACCCCTCTCGGGTACAGATCATAGCAGATCACTATTTGCATAGTGAAATAGGTCTAGCCCTACAGTGTCCATGTATTAATTCTCATAAGTAATGATGGGCTACTGTTCATGGCCACTATTCATTACTGTTTACCAATATTGTATTGCTAAATCTAATGCGTCTACTTATCTCACTACAAGAATTCCTTTATTCCGTGACGAATTCTTGGTGATGAATATAGAAAATGTCATAGTAGGGTAAACATATGTGACAATGTCCAAATGGCCCAGGTTTGGACCCGGTTTCTGTGACGAACCTCACAAAATCGTCATAGATTTTTAGTTGGATTTTAGGTAACTAGTTTGAAATGATTCCAATTTAGTTCAATTTAACTCAGAAATTTATAGCTAAACTAAAATAATATAGAGAATTTTATTGCATCTTTTGCGCTACATAGAATGGGTATTTTAATTAGTTAATTGGAAAAATGAAAACATTTTTGTGTTACATATAGAAAATAGTAAATGAGTTCACTTTTTTATACAAGTTACTTCAAAAAGTGTTTTTTCTGGTAAACCATTAAACAACACTAGGTGGAAACATCATCTAGTTTGGCCCATTTAGCTCAAATCATATTATCTAGTTATCTTCATCCATCGAATCAAATGGAATGATTTAGATGGATTCACACCTCTTTTTCTGTCGGCCTCCCGCTGGCTCAGTTCAAAATTGTATACAGGTGTCATATAAATGTCTGGTCATGAAAGATTGTGATGATTTAATTCATGACAAAAGTCCGGGGCATGGTTGGGCCCGGGCTATTTTGTGACGATCTGAAAACGTTACAGATGTATCAATCTGTGACGAAAAATTAAACGTCACCCAAGTTAATATTTGACGTGAGATACATGATGAAACATTTTTTCGTCACAAATGTTGTTTAGTGATGATTTTTCTTTAATCTATGATGAAACATGAACGTCATAGATTATCACTTTTCTTGTAGATCTGACAGCCCACACGCGATTAAGTCACTATTAAGGCAGTAGGGGACTAAGTCAACGGATCCGAGTACCCCCTCTTGGGATCTTTAGGTTTTCGTTAGAAGTCTAGCAACCTCAGCTCATATGATTCAAAATCACTACAGCCAGCACATTCGAGTTCCTCTTGCCTTCCCATCCTTGATTTGCCATGCATCAACACTACCTCTAAATCTGTTCATATTTTGGTCTTCTTTTGAATCTTCTTACGTCTCCAGTAATTCATCCTTTCCAAATGTAAAAAATAGTTTTAATTCACTTTGAGTATTGAAACAAATGATTTTCGTGCTCAGAAAATTTTAGTTTATAGGATTGATGTTGTCCGTGGTGAAAAGCAACATGAAGAACGTTTGATGAAATGAGCTCCTTAGAACCTTCTATCCATTTTAGGTCGGGATCCGTTAGATTTCATTTCCCATCAAACATGCAACCAAACGTCTAATTCCTCATGTGCTGGTTTTCAACTCTCCTCTAACCATCCCACATGGACTGGGACGTATTCCTGTCGATCCTGGCCCAATAGAACGAGGCCTTAATGGGCCACATTCTGAATTCCATGGCTCTGCATTATTGAGAATGTGTTGGGACTTGGTGTGGGTGAGAGCGTCCATGTCTCTTTATCAGGGGCGATGTGGCATTTGAAGGTCGTTGAGGGTAATATAAGGTGGATTTTAAAATAGACTTAAATGACTATAGATCGTTCATTTACACTGATCTCGAGGCTTAAATTGTTCTTTTAACTATTAGGAGGTAAAAGTTTTTTAATAATTACTAATTGCTAAAAAATTGAATTTAGAAAGTTATTAGTGAGTTTTCGTAGGTGACGGTAATCAGGGACATATTTTCTTATATAAATTAACAGTTGAGATCGAATTCGTGCCTTATCTCCTAGAGGTAAAATAACATCACTTAATTTATTTTAAAAGGACTCTAATATAATTCCCACCAGGTTCACGACATACCAGAGAGACGACACACCAATTTACTACATGCCTCTTTAAGATAAAAAAAATATACTCTCTTCGTTTTTTAATTGATGTCGCTGTTGACTTTTAAATTCAACTTTGACCATTCGTTTTATTTAAAAAATTTAATAAAAATTTCATATATTTTTATATTATTATCAGAGTTATTTAAATTATAACTTAAAATTTTACACGTTCGAACAAATTTTTTAAATAAGACGAATGATCAAAATTGATCGTAAAAGTTAACGACGATATCCTTTTAAGAACGGAGGGAGTATATATTTACCTCGGTAACCATTTAGCTCCAACCCCATCTTCATTATCGTAGCCACGTGAGGAGACACTGGAGGAAAAGAAACCTAGAAGCCCGTAAGGCAGATCATTACGCTACAAAATTAAGGAGAGCACTAGCAGAGCCTCCCCCAGTCTACCGTGCTTCCTGTTCCCGCGACCAAAGAACACCACCACGAAACGAAACCGGAAAAAAGGCAGTCGCAAAGGCGCGTGCACGGCGGCAGAGCCCACCACGCACCAATTCACCATGGGCGGAAACATATGAAAGTGAAAGCGTGGACGTCCGTCCATCACCGTTCCTTTATCGAAGGCCGCGCCGCCATGCCTTCTCACTTGCAAGCCGAGATTCCTCCTCCCTCCCTCCATCCTCTCCCACGACACAGCACCGATCGAGCAGCACTCAGCAGGATGCTGTACCATTCTCTCTGGACCTGGAGCGTTCAAACCGTCAAAAGCTCACTACCATAGCAATGCAACAGGGTACTCCTATGGCCGATGCTGTAGCTTTTTGTGGCGTGAAAAGAGAAAAAGCGGCCATTATCTCGGGGTCCGGATCTACCGGCCGGGCTTATTAGTAGTTGGTCGGGTTGGCGTGTTATGGGTCGCGCACTTGGTTATTGGTGTCCTAGCTATTCATAGCTATGCATGCGAGGCCTTTCGCACCCCCACTAGAGCGCGATGTCGCCCGCCATGCACTGCATGTGCGTGCCGCACTGAGAGAGAGGCAGTGACCACCGGAGAGTACGTGAACCAACGCTGAGCCAGAACAGAGTGACCACTGGCTAGTGTAATCATCACTACAAACGGTACGACTAGACTGATCGCCGTGTCTTGTTGCACTGCGATGAGGGTGAGGAGAGGGGTACGTGATTGAATGTTGGCGGAATTTTACAGAACCAATTTAATTTTATAAAAAATATATAGTAAATAGAAAAATTTTCTCCATTTCAAAACAAGTCTACCCGCACTGACTTCTTATGGCAATCAAACCTATCCACTTCTTTCGATTGTCGATCACCGATCCTCCTTTTTCAGCCTGACGATCCTGGATCCGTCCTTCGATGTTTCATAGTTCTAATCCAAAAATGGATTTTCCCACGAACTATTCACTGGAACAGGGTACACTCCCGCAGGATTCCTGGCGCTAATGAGTGACTTTGGAGGAAATGTCCGCGTCAGTCCATCTAATGCTCCTCAAAACACTACCTGCATCGGCAGAGAGCAGGACTGCTGTCCGCGTCAGTCTGCGTGCGTCGCGTACCCTGATGTCGCCGGTCAATCAGTCATGCATTCAGCGACCGCGGATCGGTGTCATCGGCAGGCCAGGAGCCAGCCAGCCATATCCGCCGGCGAATGCAGTCCCGGAGAGGTAGAGGCGCCAGAGGAGCAGAGACTCCATCGGTGGATCTTATATCTGCGTGATCGATGGTCCAAACCAGGTGGCGTAGGAAATTGAAAAGGGCCGGTGATGGCGGCAATTAAAGGAGAAGGCACTTCGGAGTATCGTTTTGGCTAACGGTGGAAGTGTGGATGGGAACCTCATCCCCCCACCCCCCCAAATAATCTGTCCATCATGCAACTACTACTTGCGTTCGGCCATCGCATGGACCAGTCCAGTGGCGATCTGTATAGCAACGAGAGTTTGAGGCGAAGGTCAGATTGAGACCAAGTGTGAGTAAGTGGTGAAGAATAATTAGCGGATGAACCCTAGTTTGGATTAATTATAAAAGCATTTATAAACAAGAAATCTAATTTAGCACGCCGATCTGATTTTGTTAAACAAGATCGGCGTAGTAAATCTCAGCTGCTGCTTACGGTTTGGAACGACAGACAAGGGAGTAGTCCTACCTTTGAGCATCACCGACCCTTGGACAAAACTTAAATGACCATCTGATTACGGTTTTGATCGCTGACTAGTCTAGTGGAATGCAGTAAGTCTAGCTTGCTTAGGGTCCAGGACTCCAGGCCCAGTGATCGATGCCCAACCCGAGGCCAAGGGTCCCCATGCTTTTGCTGCACGCTTGGCTGGCATTGCAGGGTTTTCTGGCGACCGATAAATAAGTGGCACCTAACTTTGGGAACCACATCGATCTATTCTCTCTGCCCATTTTTCCTTTCCATTTTTCTTCTTCTTCTCGCCGAGGTGGTCGCACATGGCACTGTACCACTCCTACATGTTTTAAACTCCAAAGCCCATACTAGCATCAGCAGTGAACACCACAACTGAGGTCACTCCCAAACAGAGCTCCTCAACCTCAAGCCAGTGAAGAGAAGGCACCAGCGAGGAAGAAGACAACGCGCGCACTACTACCATTGCTTCCCCAGCCAGTGCGTGAGTGCGAGCGCGCGGCTACGACAAGCAGACAAGCCGCGGGAGGGAAACCGAGCATGGCTTCTCCAGCTCGCAGCAGCAGCAGCAGCTTCTACTTTATTGCCTTGCTCCTGATCTTGCCGGCGCTCGTCGTCTCTTCCTCCACCTCCGCTACTGCTGCCGCTGCATTGGTCTCCGTGCCCGGCGCCGGCGATGCTGGTAACGCCACGGCGAGGTTGAGGCCTGGCAAGGAGCTGCTCAGGTACCAGAGCGTAACGGCCATGCTCAAGAAGCTCAACAAGCCTGCCGTCAAGACCATTGAGGTACTGGAGTAGTGTAACTGCTGACGACGGCTTCGTGGTTAACATGCTGATGCTGAATGTTTGTGTCTGTTTCGCAGAGCCCGGACGGTGATCTCATAGACTGCGTCCCCTCTCACCTGCAGCCGGCATTTGACCACTCTAAGCTCAAGGGTCAAAAGCCTCTGGTAATAACAACGCATCTCCTTTCTTCTGCCATTCGCTTTCATTGTCTTTGTAGTCCGTATATGTTGACCCAGTTTTGATGCTCATTGATCATTCAGGATCCACCGGAGAGGCCCAAGGCCTACAACTTCAGCGTTGTCGGCGGCAGAAGCGGAGCCGGCGATGAGGTGGTGGCGCAGGCGTGGCACGCCGCCGGCGAGACGTGCCCGGACGGCACGGTGGCGATACGGCGGACCACGGAGAAGGATCTCCTCAGAGCCAGCTCCCTCCGGAGGTACGGCAGGAAGCCGATGCGCCGCGGTGTTCGTCGTGATTCCGTAGGCGACGGCCATGAGGTTGGTCTCTCTCTTACTACTCCAAACTAGGCATGCTCTTCGTTACCGCGTCGGAGGGGTAAAAAAAGTGACAGGAATAACTCCATCATAAAGTTTGGTTTTTACCTTTTACAGAAGAGGCATGTACTATGCCACTGAAATGCAATTCGTTTGTTACAGATATAGGAGTAGCACTTTAGAAAAGATAAAACAGCTCTGCAACAGCAATTATAATTTTCAGATATTGTAGAAAATTCAAATCCAAAATTGTAAATCATGTAGAAGCATAAACCAAAACTATCTCGAAAAGAAGAAACAGAAATATGAAGGTTTGCACTGCTCATGTCAATTAGTAACCTTTACTTATAGAGAAGCCAAAACCTGGAAAGATACAAAAGAGAAGCCCGTGCACATTGGAATAGGATAACAGAGCAGCTGCTACATGCATGAATCCCTGTTTCAAACGGAAGAAAACTACTTGCATGAATCTACAGAAGCTTCACTTCGAAAGAATCCAGATGAGAAAATTTACTTTTCTACCAGGATCAATGCTTGCCTTTTGTTCTTAATCTGTAGACAAAGTAGTTTAGATCCACTGGCACCCTACAAATTGCAGTGTACTCTGCTCTGCCGCTTGACCACACAACTGTCAACTGGCCACTGAAAACCACCAGACCCCTGTCTACTGGTAACTCCCATCTTCAACTGGCAGCATGTGCACTCTCACCTCGGTTTCAGAGTTGTTTATTTGGTGAATCAAGGACATAGGTTCCATACTGACAGCGGTGGTTTAAGTAAGATGTTAGGTTTCGATGCTTGCTAAGTACTAGGTCAATGACAGAGTTCTCTAATCTCTAGGGCCGGTCCGAAACATGTTGTGGTCATTAAACAGATAGGCCAAATGGTTCCAAAGAACCATGCGGTTGCACTGCATTAAGAACTCGGTTCCCTGTGCAGCTAGTGAAGCTTCAATTTGGCCTCTTCAGGGCAAGAGCGCTAACTATTTGACTACACTCACAACCTTCAACAGTCAAAGTGTTTTGTTCATCTCTATAGTTATGAATAAAGCTCTAAACTCTGACCCAAGTCAAGACTATTGATCTGCATTTTGTGTGTGTGTGTGTGTAGGGGGAGGGGGGGTCATATCGGCAAACATCCTAAAACTTCATTTCCTAAGCATGTTAAGCATGTACAATGCAACAGATTTTTACCGTTTTGATCTAGTAGTACGATAATCCCATTACCTATACCATCTGTAATACATTATCAATATAAATGTAGTCCTTGATGCATATCAAGTTTTACCACACATGAAACGTTAGTGAAGACGGCAGTAAAACTTCAGAGCTGTCATAAGATTCTCATCTTACATAGGGGGTTGGAACTGGAGAGTACTATTACTCAATTGAATTACTGTTCGAGAAAAACTACTCATTTGAGTTCACCAAGAAGCCACTACTCATTTGAGTTCACCAAGAAGCCTACTCCAGCTATAATTTAACAGAGATGCCCAAGGAGCACAATACAAGCAAACACCCATGTGGCTGTACCAAGCACACAAAGTTATTTTGTACATCTGCAGAAGCTTCAGTAAGCTAATCCAGATGCTTCAATCAGCGTTTCTTGAATCATAAGCTTGTTTAACCTGACCAATAATCTACTTGGTTGCTCTGTCTCATGTCTCACGGTTCTTACTGCAGCCGTACTCTTTATCTTTCTTAATTAAGCCAAAGATTGTACTAGTGAAACCTAACCGGTACTTCTTGTTGGAGCTGTATGTTGATGTGATTTTTTCTAAACTTGGTCATACATACACAGCATGCAGTCGGATACGTGAATTCGGAGCAGTTTTATGGGGCCAAAGCCAGTGTTAATGTGTGGTCACCGAGGATAGGTGACCCATCTGAGTTCAGCCTGTCACAGATCTGGGTCATCTCTGGCACCTTCGGCAATGATCTCAACACCATTGAAGCTGGATGGCAGGTAGTACATGACAACCGAAAACAAACTGAAATGTTTTCTATCTTAAGCAATGATAGATGAATCGTTCTAATTGCAAATCATATAATTTTCTTTCCCTGGATTTTTAGGTAAGCCCTGAGCTGTATGGAGATAGTAACCCAAGGTTCTTCACTTATTGGACAGTAAGTGTGCTTACGGACAAGCAAAAAAAAGAAATGCAATACTGATAGCCTCCTTATTTTTCGCTGAGTGATTGTAACAATTGTGAAATTTGTAGACTGACGCCTATCAAGAGACCGGATGCTATAACCACAACTGCCGTGGGTTTGTGCAAACCACTAACAAGATCGCGATAGGGGCAGCTATCACTCCGAAATCGGTGTACAATGGGAGGCAGTTCGATATTACTCTGATGATATGGAAGGTAAACAATCAATCAGTTGACATTTTATCAATTCTATAAACTGGCATATATATTTATGTTCATATCATAATAAAGCTGAAATATAAGTATATGTATTATTCATTCTGTTATTAATTCCCTGACAAGCGAGCATGGTTTCCAGGATCCGAAGCACGGGCACTGGTGGTTGGAGATGGGTTCGGGCCTGGTCATCGGCTACTGGCCGTCGTACCTGTTCACCCACCTGGCGCGGCACGCCAACATGGTGCAGTTCGGCGGCGAGGTCGTGAACACCCGGCCGTCGGGGTCGCACACGGCGACGCAGATGGGCAGCGGCCACTTCCCCAGCGAGGGCTTCAACCGCGCCGCCTACTTCCGCAACCTGCAGGTCGTGGACTGGGACAACAACCTCATCCCGGCGGCCAACCTGAAGCTCCTTGCCGACCACCCCGGCTGCTACGGCATCAAGGGAGGCTCCAACGCGTACTGGGGCAGCTACTTCTACTACGGGGGGCCAGGGAGAAATGTGAAGTGCCCGTGAGACAGATATGGGTGGATCGATCTTGTTTTCTTGCATTTTGAAGGGTTTTGATTGTCTGGTTGTTTGATATTATTTTCCGTGAAGCCTTTTCTGAAACGAGGTGGTTTAGCGTTTGTAGGATACGGCTAGTTAGGCGTTAGATCTGATCCCTATTAACAGAAGAATGCATCCGAACAATACAGACTTGAGAGGATTTGTAAATTTGACAAGTACCCGCCAGTTTATGCATTCAAATTTAAGTAATTAACACGCGGGTGTCTAAAATACCCGTGGAGCAGTCTTAACGTATTAATACATAGCTCCCCATCTAAAAAGAATTAGGCCTCTTTGACAGAGCTCTCAGCTTCTGATTCTTTGGATTTAAATTTGATTTTTTTATGAAGTGATTTTGATTTCTGAAAGTGATTCTCTTAGATAAATTTTTAGAATCACTTCACAGAATCAGAAGAAGTTATTTTTTCCGGCTCTCAGCCTTTTACTTCATTTCAGAGAATCACTTCACATAATCAAACAAGAATCACTTTTACTTAAAAACAGCGGCAGAGCTCCTTTGATTCTACCCTGAGAATCAGAAGCTGAGAGCTTTGCTAAAGGGGGCTTTAATCCGGAGATGGTATAGTTATAACAAATATTATATGCGGATCAGCACCCATCTAAACAACCAATATGGGACTTATCCACAACTAGTACAATCTTATAATAAAAAATTGATTGCAAAGGTGAAATTTGCCAATATGCCCAGGAGCTTGATTAACTAATATAAATTAGTTTTTAAATATTTGTACTTTATGGAGTCCAAGGAACTCTTAAGCATATACTCCAACGTTGTATATATCAACCTTGATCAACCAAAATGTTTCATCTGATTTGGTCTAAAGATTCCACTTAGGTTCAGTAAGGAAAAATCTATTGAGTGATTTTAAAATTGAGGAAAGTGATGGTTTATGCATCAACTTATGAAGCGCCTCGGATATTCCTGGTGCAAAACACTTTACTATATCAGTCTCTGAATTGGTAACTGTTACATTAAGTCTTATAGCAGGTGATATCACAGGTCGCGTCCGAGAAGCAGCAGAGAAACAAACGACTGAAAAATACAAGTTACAAATAACAAGATTACAACTACAGCCCAAACCAACACATCTAGAGGCGAACACATAGCGGCAACTACTAGGCAGCGACACTAATCCACAGGCAAATAAGCAAGAATGAGTACAAAAGTACTCGGCAAGTATCTACCCTTGCCCTACTATCAAGAGGAAGATGAGTGAGTGCATTTGGCAGTAGCAAGGTTTAGACCATAGTTATCAATATTGTCGTAAAGCTAATTTTTACACATGCAGAGGTTTAATTTTATAAAGCAAGTTTTTATAAACCTTATATTACAATATTAGTTGGTCAAGCTTTAACGTTGTCGGACACCCCGTCCACGACAACATTCGGCAAGGGGTTGGTCCTAATACTAAAAAATCACTCACACCTCAAGGATCATCCTATGCTAGTTGTTGTGACCGAACCATAGCCCGTCCATGACTGTGGACTCAGCTATTCGAATAAATTTTAATTCTGCAAAGATTATACACTTTACCCACACGCTGACCAATAGTTCTGTCTTACAAAGCCATTACCCATCACAACATCATCCTAACTAATTATCCATGAAAGTTACCATGGGTTCATGACTTTGAAATCAGACCTACAACCGGGTCGCCGAGTCTGCACCACTTGCACCTTTTCCATGAGCTTCCATTGCTCTCAGCCTCCAGATGATTAACAGACTAGTTGGCAGGAGTTAGGCTAAACCCTGCCGCATACAGGGTCATGTGGATGCACATAAAAATGATTAGGTAAGAGATCACCCCAACTTGATCCATAATCAAGCCAAAACAATTATCTCCACCATAAACCTACCACAAAGGTAGCGTTTATTCTCATAAAATAAGCCTACCACAAAGGTAGCGCTTATCCCACAGAATCATCTCGATTTATAATCAAATTCATTATCATAGTATCTTTAGTTATTACCCCACCAATATCCCACTCAACACCACCAAAGACACACATTTTTCTTTGTAAAAACTAGTGATAATAAATATATAGATAAACCGAGAGATATCACAGTCTTAAGCATTGAGCTAAACAAGGTGATCATTCAGACATAATTGTTATGCCCTAAATGATTAGCCTAAATTTATCACGAAATAAATAGGATATATAATATAATTCAATTGTCTTGGTGATGCTATAACAATGGTTTTCAAACAATCGGTTGAGCATTTTATGCAGTAAAATAGCTTCTATGGTTTGTAATTGAATCATATGATAAATATGATCAAACGGAAACGGATTGAGACTTGCCTTCGTTAACATCCTCGAGAGGGTCCTGCTCAAACTCCGCGGCTCACACTACACCACAGTTCACTATCAGCAACCTGTGATTGGTTGCTAAAAGCGGCTTTAGCGAGTTAGGATCAGTCGGTAAAAGGCTTAATCGACCCATAATGTTGATCGGTATAAATGGTGTCGGTAAAACCTTTATCGACACACAACCTTTTACCGACCGATCGTCAGTGGCCCTGCTGGCACCTTTACCGACCCTTAGTTTGATGCTATTTTATACAATTACCGACCATCAGTTGGTCGCCAACATCTCATATGTTTAAAAAAATATATATTTATTACAAAATATTAATTCTTATTATTAATATTTAGTCCACAGTATTTCCAAAAATCATCATTTTAATGGCTCATCTCCAAAACATAATATTGCACGCCAGAAATAAAATAGTTTACTCAACCATTAAAATAAATACATATTATTCTTAAATAATAACACTATTTGAAGTACAAGTTATAAATTTACAATAGCTGACTAACTTTTGATTCAAACATTTTGAATCGTACAATGCTAAAAACCTAAATGAATGCACTCAAGATGCTTGTCTTTATCAGCTAACACTTAACTTGTTTCTCATAGCAGTAAGAAACAATCTGGAACTTCTTTAGCTGAAAACTAGTTACAACCATTCGGTTCCTCAAGCGCACGACTGGGATCTACCTCCCCTTGGATGCAGCATGTGCACCACCGACTGGGATCAGAATCAGCACAAATCAGCACAAAAAGGTAGCTCTTTCTCTCCACACATATATAATACCTTTGATTCAAATGTAGATATCGTTTTGTGACATAAATTTCAACACTTTTTTTTCAGTTGTAGGACAGTCATAAAAATTCTAGTACCAGCTATACTATGCTAATCAGATGATTACTTTTAAAAAGGGACAGACATATGATTATTTTAAAAAGGGACATACATATGATGTATCAGTATCTTCTCCGTAGGATTAGGCCCAGGAAGCAGGAACACGAATTAAGCAAGACAAAAGGCCAGAAATAGCTCATCTGATAAAACACCTAATAAAATGCCTCTATATATTATTGTAAATAAATCTCCCTTCAACTGCTGCAACAATCGTGCTAAGAAACAAATCGAAAAAGTGAAGAGCCAAATTGTGCAGTTTACTTACCATGTATATTTTCCACAAAGGATCAATTGCGATCTTCTTTATCGCCATACATTAGCCAAGAACCATACGAATCTTTACGCACTGAAAAAAGAAATATGATAGACAACTTTTAATCACATGTAACTTACAGATGTTGGTTATATTGCATATATCAAAGGAAAAATGATAGACAACTTTTAGTCACATGTAACTCGAGAAGCTTCCTCCTCTTGGTTTTATTGCATAGATATCAACAATTTTCATGGTAGAATGCATGAGAACTTTCAATTTTTACTGGAACTCTGGTCCATGGTGCACAAAGCTCCCAATTTCTATATGAACACCAACAGAATAGGATAAACTAATTCTTCTGTAAGGTCTGAAAAGGGCATTAAAAAATACGCACCTCCATTTTGATTTGGAATCAGTAGAAACTGAAATCTAAGTCATATAAATCAACTCAGTAAAAATGAGCATGTTGTAGTAAATATGCCAGTAATTATTCTCTGATTCAAGGCAAAATTTTAAGGGGTGATTTCCTCTCTTAAGATGTGACTCAACTGATAAAGGTATGTACTATAGAACATCAGATGGAATCCACGCTAGAAACTATTAGACTAAGCCATATGAATCAATAGAGTTAAAAAAAAACTTCTGTCCTTAGGAATAAGTGGATTTTGGTGAGCGCATGCCAAAGATCTTAAATTCATACATGTGGTTATTTTTAAAAAATTTAGCTTCAACCATTCCAGATTTCTGCATGCATACATATGTAATTCGAGTGTGCATTTTCCCAAAACAAACCACGTACAAAGTGACATTGGCATACACGAAGCCTGTAAAACACTATTGAATTAATCAGAAAATTTAACCTGCAAAAAATTTGCGTTAGCAAAACTGACCAGCAAACAATAGACTGGAAAACATTCCCATTGTCTGCAGATTTATCATGCTAGCCAAGAAAAACCAAAAGTAACAGAGCTTTCTCAATGAAATAGCCAGCAGACATAGAGAATCTGTGTCAAACCTCAAGTCAGAACCTAGTAAACAATGTCATACCAATTTCAGATATACCATTTAGATACCACTAATCTTCTAAAAGAAGTTACAAGCTCTGACTTCACCGATTCAGGGATCCCTCAGGTTTCAAAGTGATCTGGAGCTAACACATGTGAATGTTCAGTGGGTCAACCCTAGGGATGGAGGAGGAAATGAAGCAACAATCAGCAAAGAAAAAATGGAAAGGATTGCGGGCGTACCTTAGAGGACTGGACAGGGCCGTCGCGGGACAGCTGCTAGCCGGGGGGTGGGTGGCGGCTGGTGCGGTGGCGCGCTGCGCTGCCGAGCAGGCTGAGGAGCCGATGTGCGGGGACATCTGTTTTAAATTCCTATGGTTTTCAAATGTTTTCCATTCCTATGTTTTATTTATTTCTACATTTTTTTTTCATATCCCTCTATTTTTTCATTCCTTTATTTCAAACGGCCTGACTGGTGAGGCGGGGAGAGATGAAAAGATTTAGGATTTTGCCGCTTTCTAAATTTGTTTCCCTTCTAAAGCTTTTCCTGACCCATCGGACGGTGTGGGAAATTTTTACCCATCCATCTTCAGTTGATAAATCTTCTAAGTATTCCTGACTCTTTGTCTGTCTGTAATTAGACTATTACCGACCTTTTATAAGTCGCTCACTTTTACAGACCAATAATTAGTGGCTAATATCGGTTGAACCGTCATGTAGTGTCAGGTTCCTCCTCTTTGAATTCTCTGTTTGCTAATTACGCGTGATAAACAGACAAATAAATAATACAAATAAATACTAGAAAAATATTTAAAAAATTATAGAAATTATAGGACTGGTTTTAATGAATAAAAGAGGATTTTACATTAATTTAGGAGAAAAAATCAGATCATTTGGAGCTCGGATGTCGGAGATACTGATTTTTATAGTGTTGCCTGGAGACTAATTTCGAAATTGATTAAACTAATGGTGGGTGGGTGTTGTTTCACGGCCTGGTCCACCAGATGGACCACTGCTGCTGCTTGGGCTCGCGTTGGGGCACATGGGCCTTGTGGCCTAATTTCTCTAGAAACTGGATGATTCTTCGACGTGTTGTCGCGGGAATTTATAATTGCGATGATGATTTATTATGGTACAATGAAAAAAACCTCAAAAAATAATAATCATAATAGATAAAAAATTAAAACATATGAGCACTATTTAATAAAATTCATTTGAGCTCACAGGATATGATGATTAATCATATTTGCATTTATTAATGAAATTTGAACGAAATGGGATGATGCTGCCGTGGATCAAGTAAGAGGGTATGAGTCAGATTGAGCAAAGTGATTGGGAGGCGAGGATTAAATAGAGGTGGCAGCTGATGGAAGATGAAGGGGAAGGGAAAAAAGAAGTTAAATAAAGAGGTTTAGAATAAACTATCAGGATCAACTAAAGCTTTATGATTGAACGGTGCAAATAAAAAAGATGATGTGGCTCGATGAGAATCCAGCTTTGATAGTTAATGTGTTGTACAAATATAGATATTATAGATAAGTCTTATCCACCTACATCAACTATCACGGCTGTTCATTTTTTTTCTCTCATTCAGAATATCATATATTTTGAACCACCCTGGGCGGTTTCGAGGGTGGTTTAGTCTTACGTGGCAGGGTGACGTGGCGTTTTTTTTTCTGACATGGAGTGTTGATGTGGCACAAACTGCTGACGTGAACACACGATTTTGTATGGTTTAATTCTAAATTAGAAAACAAATACTTAACAACTTTAAAAAATTATAAAACTTCGCAGATATTTAAATCATTTTACAGGAAAGAAATTTTATTATAGGACCAATTTCAAATTCGAAACATATTTTATTTAAAAATTTAGAAAGTGAAATCAGATGGATAAAATTTTACTTTTTTAAATTCATATGATTTCAAGTATTTTCATTGTTTCACATCTATTTTATTTAGAAATCTATAAATTTCACATTTTGAACTTGAATTCAAATTCAAAATTCAAACAGGTAGCTGAGTGACTGTTCGTTATAAATCAGTATTCCCAATTTTGCATAAATAAATATGTTTCGAATTTGGAGATAAGTCCAAAACAAACATTGTTTCTAATGAAGATATCTATCATCCTCCAAATTTTCAAATTCATCCAAATCCGGGAAGTCATGTTTCTAAGGCAAAACATAGGGCTGCTGCCGAGTCGCCATCTCATTATAAATCTATATTCCAAATTTTGTATAAATAAATTTATTTCGAATTTGAAGATGAGCCCAAAACAAACGTTGTTATTCATGAAGAGATCTATCATCCTCCAGAGTTTCAAATTCAACCGAGTTTGGGAAATTATGTTATTCATGCAAAACATATGGCTGCTGCTGAGTCACCGTCCCATTATAAATCTATCTTCTGACTTTTTTAGAAATAAATCTGTTTCAAATTTTGAGATGAGTAAAAAAATTGTTGTTTCTCATGAAGGGGTATATCACCCTCCAAACTTTAAAATTCATCCAAAATTGGAAATTCATATTTTTGAGGTAAAACAAAACGCTGCTGCAAAATTCGGGGAAAATCAGAAAAAGAAAGAAAAAATGGCCTTCTGTTTTTTAAGCAGCAACCTTCTATTTTGCCTCAAAACCATAACTTTACAAACTAGGATGATTTTGAAACTTTGAAGGATAATAGATATCTTCATGACGAACAACATTTGTTTTGGACTCATCTCCAAATTCGAAATAGATTTATTTTAAAAAATTCAGAAAACAGATTTATAACGGACGGTGACTCAGCAGCAGCCATCTGTTTTGCCTCAAAAACATGACTTCCTGAACTCTGATGAATTTGAAACTATGGAGGATAACAGATCCCTTCATTAGAAAAAACTTTTGTTTTGGACTCCTCTCCAAATTGAAAATTGATTTATTTCTACAAAATTCGGAAGATAGACTTATAACGGCACAGTGACTCAACTCCATATTTGAATTTTTAATTTGAATTCAAGTTCAAAATGTGAAATTTATAAATTTCTAAAGAAAATGGATGTGAATAGTGAAAATACTTGCAATTATATAGATTAAAAAATAAAAATTTGTCCACTGGTTTCGGAGGTCTAGATTATTTTTTATAGTTATTTCCCTTTCAAAATTTTTAAAATAAAAATTTTAAAATAAAATATGTTTTGAATTTGAAATTTGTCCTAAAACATAATTTGTTCTCTGTAAAATGATTTAAATCTATGCAAAATTTTATAATTTTTTGAAGTCGTTAAGTATTTGTTTTCTAATTTAGAATAAAACCAGATTAAATTAGGTGTCACGTTAGCAAATTATGTCACGTCAGCGGTCCATGTCAGCAAAAATCCACATGGATAGCAATGTGTTTTCACCGAGGTGGTGAGTCAGCTAAAATGGCACGTCACCCTGCCGCATAGGATAAAACCGCCGTCGAAACCGTGCAAGGAGAAAAAACGAATAGGTTGAAAAGTTTAAAGAGTCAATATCTAAGTATTCTGAATGAGAGACCAAAATTGAACTACCGCTACAGTTGAGAGAGGTTAGAGATGAAAACGGATGAAAACCATCGGAAAAACACCGGTACCATTTTCATTTTTATATTTATTTTACATCCGAAAAATGAAAAATTGGGACGGTAAATTGGAAAGATTTCGAGAATCCAAAAAATAAAAAATTCGTACGGTAATACGTCGGTATCGGTCGGAAACCGATAATTTAAATCAATAAGGCCATCAACATAAAACTAATGATGAGAGAAATATTTTTATTATAATATGTCTGCATAGTTCTGTGTGCTAATAATCGAATAATTAGAAGCTTTTATCCATTATCTATTCTTTACTCGCTCGAGTTCAAACCGTGGTCAACGAACTGCTGTGCTTGCCGTCTCTTCCATGTTCCACTAGCTCATCACGCCAGACGGTGCACTCGGGAGTCGGGACCATACATCAGACATGGCGTGGTGGCGGCAAAGTACACGGAGTGCTGGTGGTGGGCCTGGCAGTGAGCCGCAGCGCGCGCACGGTGAGCCGTGACGTGGGCCGCGATCTGGGCCACTTTTCCGTATTTAAGTCAAACGGGTTCAAAAACAGGATCATTCTCTTTAAAAACAGGATCCCGTCTAAACGGTCAAAAACTATCTACCTGTTTTTTATCCTGTTTCCCTTTTTATTTTCTCGTTTTCATCCCGTTCCGTTTACCAGTTTCAAAAACAAAAGTGAGTGAGAAAATTCAATTAATATAGTATTTGAAACCTGATCCGGACGGGATTTTCTCGTCCCATTTTCATCCCTAAGAGAGGTCAATAGGACTTCTTCTATTTCTTTAACACTAGATTAATGAAAGCTACTTGCCAGACAGAAGCACGAACAGAGTCGTTCGTCCTCCTCGACACTGGCTACCATGGACGAGCTCTGGGAGCTCGATCTAGCGCGGAAACCAGAGAGGGTGGTTAGGGAGGGAGGAATCTAAGACCCTACCCCTCGCGAGTTCAATCTAGGTGGAGATTTGGATCGGAACCAAGAGGATCTGAGGCTGCTCAGAGGGGGACGGCCATGGCGGCTGGACCTCACCGGTGGCTCGAGGGAGAAAGGGAGAGGGCTCGAGAACCAGCTGGGGAGGCACAGAAGGTGGTGGGGGTGCTCACCTCGATGATGGCTCGACGGGGATGGGTCGAGATGGAGCTCGGCCGTGCCTTTTACAGGCAGAGGCGCAAGGGCAGCTGGTCGGAGTTGAGCAGCGAGCTCGTCGGTGTAGCGGAGATGACGGTTCGATGTGCGTCCTGCAAGCGTGTAAGACGAGGTCGGGCTGGGCAGTGCGTCGGCTAGCAGGTGATGGCGCTCAGACAACACGAGGGCACGGGCGGCGGCTCTGCTGCACAGGAACGACGACCTGCGTGCGAGGAGTGGCGACGGTGTGCTGGGCTGCCACGCGTCAGGGCAGAGGTGCGTCTTCTAGCAGCTTGGTGCGACGCCGTGGATGTAATGGCATGGCTGCAGCTAGGCATGCTTGAGCAGCTTTGAGCATTCGAAGCCATTAACGCGGGTAGAGCTGCGCTTGGTGGAGCTCGAGTCATGATTCCAGGATGAGATGGCTAAGTCAGGTTTTGGCGGCGGCGAGTGATGGAGAGGGAAGGTGTTAGGTGAGTCTTCTTCTGAGAGGAAGGAGGGAAGGGGGCTGCTAGGCAGCTCCGGAAGCCTATCAATGGTAGAGATGATTAGGAATTAGAAGAGAATGATAATTATTTTCAAAATTCCTTTTAGTTTGTGAATTTGAATTTGAACTTTGAATGGATGAATTTTCAGGTGCTACAAACCTACTCCACTTGAGATGAATCGTCCTCGAGATTCGGGCTCATCTTCGAAGAGATGGGGAAATTCCTTTCTTAGGGCATCCTCTCGTCCCCAGGTGGCTTCGGCTTCTGTGTGTCGGCTCCACTGTACACGACACAGGCGAACGGTTGATCCTCTTGTTTGACGAACGGTGGTATCCAATATTCTAATCGGAATCTCTTGATAGAGATCATCTTGTCAAGGTATCTACAGAGACATGCTCCTCGGGTATTCTCAAACATTTTCTTAGTTGTGACACGTGAAAGACATTGTGTACATCAGCTAACTCTTGGGGTAGCTCAATCTTGTACGCCACAGCACAACTTTCTTTATCACTTTGTATGGCCCTATGTACCATAGTGCCAATTTTCCACAGACATGAAAACAACGTGTTCCTCTTATTGGGGAAACCGTTACTTCTCTCTAATTTCTACAACTCTATCTTCTGCATCTTTGATGATTAAAGGAGCAATTAAGGAACATTCTCCAACTTCGGACCACATCAAAGGTGTTCTACATTTTCTTCCATACAAGGCTTCAAAAGATGATACTTTCAGACTAGATTGATAACCACTATTATATGAGAATTCAGCATAAGCTAGACTCTTTTCCCAATCTTTTCCATATGTGAGAGCACATGCCCTTAGCATATCTTCAAGGATTTGGTTTATTATTTCTATTTGGCCATCAGCCTGAGGGTGATAGGCAGTGCTGAAATCTAGTTTAGTTTCTAGAGCAGTGTGTAGGCTTTTCCAAAATCTTGAAGTAAATTGGGTGCCTTTGTTAGAAACAATCTATTGGGTACTCTTTGCAATTTCACTATATTGTCAATATAAAGTTGTGCTAATTTATCTCCTCCATAGTTGGTCCGTACAGGAATAAAGTGGGCGACCTTAGTGATGCGGTCCACAATTACCCATACAAAGTCATATCCCTTTTTTGTTTTGGGGAAACCAACTATAAAATCCATACCTACTTTGTTCCATTTCCAGACAGGGATTGGTAGAGGTTGAAGTAGTCCGGAGGCTTCTGGTGTTCTTCCTTGACTCGCTGACAGACATCACATTCTGTCACAAACTTGGCTGTATCTGCCTTCATCCCATTCCACCAATATTTTTATTTTAAGATACATCTTAGTATCTCCCGGGTGGATGGAATAAGCCGAATTATGAGCCTCATCCATGATTAACTTGCGAAAATTTCCTTCTCTTGGTACACAAATTCTTTTCTCATACCATAGGACTCCTTTATCATCCACTCTAAAATTTGGGGCTTTATTTTCTCCAGTATGCTTCTGAATCTTTACTAATTGTTGATCTTTGAGTTGGTTTTGTTTGATTTACTCATCTAATGTAGGTTGTATACTTAGGTTAGCAATGGAAGCTTCGGGTACCATCTCCAAATTTAGCTTCTTCATTTCACTAAGCAACTCAGGGTTATGAATCATAAGGTGGTTGGAATAGGCCTTTCTACTCAGTGCATCTGCAACAACATTTGCTTTTTCAGGATGATAGTGAACCTCTAAGTTATAATCCTTAATTATCTTTAACCACCTTTGTTGCGTTAAGTTCAAATCTGGTTGAGTAAAAATGTACTTTAGACTCTTATGATCAGTGTAAATCTCACATTTGTTGCCAATCAAGTAGTGTTTCCAAATTTTGAGGGAATGCACAGCTGCAGCTAACTCCAAGTCATGGGTTGGGTAATTCTTCTCATGAGGTTTAAGTTATGTTGAGGCATAGGCTACAACTCTACCATCTTGCATCAGGACACAACCGAGACCAAGCCTTAACGCATCACAGTAGACAACAAAGTCTCTGTGTATATCTGGTAAGACTAAAACCGGTGTGGTTGTTAGTCTTTGCTTTAACTCTTGGAAGCTTGTTTCACCGGACTTAGTCCACCATACTTTTTGTCTTTCTTGAGAACCTCTATCATTGGTCGTGCTATCTTGGAAAATCCCTAAATGAACCGACGGTAATATCTCGCCAGTCCAAGAAAGCTCCTGATTTCTGGCACATTAGTTGGTTGTTTCCAGTTAGCGACATCCTCAACTTTCTTAGGATCTACAGCAACTCCTTATGCTATCAAGATATGACCAAGGAAGGCGACTTTCTCAAGCCAAAATTCACACTTGCTGAATTTGGCATACAAGTTGTGTGCCCTGAGCTTTTTTAAAATTACTTTCAGATGTTGCTCATGTTCTTGGGCACTCTTGAAATAGATTAATATGTCGTCAATGAAGACAATGACAAACTTATCCAATTCCTGCGTGAACACCTTATTCATGAGATTCATGAAATAAGCAGGTGCATTGGTTAGTCCAAAGGACATAACTGTGAACTCATATTGCTCATATTTGGTCACAAAAGCTGTCTTTGGTATATCTGCTTCTCTAATTTTCAGCTGATAATACCCAGATCTTAAATCATACTTAGAGAAGAACTTGGCTCCTTTTAACTTACCAAAGAGATCATCAATTCTAGGCAAGAGATATTGTTCTTGATAGTTACTTCATTTAGGGATCGGTATCTACACATATCCTCATACTTCCATCTTTCTTCTTGACAAAGAGAACTGGTGCACCCCAAGTGAAGAACTTGGCCTAATATCGCCTTTTTCTTGGAGCTATCTTAACTGCTCCTTTAGTTCAGCTAATTCTGCAGCCGCCATGCGATAGGGTCGCTTGGCTGTGGGGGCTGTCCCAGGGATAAGGTCAATGATGAACTCGATGTCTCTATATTGGTGGCATTCCTGTTAATTCCTTAGGGAGTAGGTCTGGGTATTCATTCACTATGGGTATTTCTTCTACAGCCTCGGCTTTCAGAGTGTATACCATAGGGGAAGGATTGTTTCCAAGGGCTTGACAAACTACTCGGGTCCCTTCATGATTTACCAAGGTTACTGTTCTCTGACCTTATTCTATGACACCATTATGCTTAGTTAATCAATCCATTCTGAGTATAAAGTTTATTCCCTTAGACTTTAGAACCACTGGGCTAGCTAGAAATGCTACCCCACTTAGGGTGATTCTTATCTTGGAACACCCCAAGTGACACTTAATGTCACCTCCAGGTGAGTCATCAAGGGTCTCTTAAGAGGTACTGTAGGTATTTTGTGTTTTTCCACAAAACTTGATAATATGAATGAATGTGATGCTCTAGAATCAAAAAGTATGGTTGCAAGAGTGGATTCTACCAAGTACTCACCGAGCACAACTCCTGGGGCATCTTGGGCCTCTTGAGCATGGATGTGGTTGATGCGGGCTCGTCCAAAGGACTGTTGCGACTTCACTGGCTGGTTGGGAGCACGTGCATTTTCACAGGTGGCTTCGGACTCTATGGTCCTTGGTCCATTCACAGTGTTTGGACTGAATGGAACCAGCTGGCTTATTCTTGTAGGGACAGTTGGCAATGAAGTGTCCAGTGTTTCCATAGTGGAAGCAAGCCTTGGTGTGGTTGGTCACTTGCCCACCACTGTACTGCTGGGTCTTGGTGTTGCTCTGGCTTTTCTGAGGGAAGCTAGGTTGCTGAGAGATGCACACTGGAGTCTTGAACTGCATTGGTGCCTGACTCCTTTGTCCTTGAAAGGAAGATAACTTAGACTTCTGTGACCTGTCCAACTGCTGGTTTTGACTAGAAGCAAACTTCCGGTTCTTGTCCTTGGATAGCTTAGTCCTTGCTTCCTCAGTTAGGTTGGTCATGTTCATCATGGTGTTGAAGTCAGGGTAATTATGGAGAATCATTTGAGCCCTTAGCTTGCTCTCCAAACCTTTCTTGAACTTGCTCTGCTTCTTGTCAGTGTTGACCTCGTCAGTGCATAACGGGATAGTTTAATGAACTTGTGAATGTATTGATTCACCATCATGCTTCCTTGACTCAGGTTGCAGAACTCATTTGCCTTAAGCTCAATAGTTCCTTCCGGGATATGGTAGCAGCGGAACTCTTCCACAAATTCCTCCCAAGTGATGGCAGAGGCATCACTGCAGCTTCACAGCAGTTCTCCCACCAAGCTAAGGATGCACCAATGAGCTGATGGGATGCCAGGAGAACTCTGTCTCTACCAACACAGTGGATAGCATCCAACTTCCTTTGGATGTTCCTCAACCAGTCATCAGCTTCAAGTGGGTCCTCAGATCCTTCAAAGGTAGGTGGCTTGATCCTGACAAACTCAGCCATCTTGCTTTGGAATTCCTATCCGTTGTGTTGCCGCTGCTGATTGCCTCCATGCACAAGTGCTTCCAGAAGGCGAGTTTGAGCTGCCATCACCTCCACTAAATTGTTGAGAGGAGGGCCAGGCAACTCTCCATGGTTTGAGTTCTCCGCTTGTTCTTCAACTCCGTCTTGGTTCACTTCTTCTTCCACACAATTGGCTGGTGCAGGCTATTGATGCTCACGATGTTTACGGATCCTTGCAGAGCGCTTTGGAGCCATCTGTGAAGATATGAGTGGGAGTAGCACCAGTTAGAAGTAGTGTTTAAAATTTCTCTCTCTTTTTTTTTTGTGTTTATGCTCTTTGTGTGAGTTCTTTTTTAAGATTCGTAGCTTAGCACCCGAGAAGAATTCACACAAACACAAACAATCACATTCCACAAGCGTCTAACACAAGGCGTACAATACTGGAGGACAGCTACAGAGGATGGAGCTACTAGTACTACAGTTACATGGGGTAGACTACACCGTAGATACTAAGGGGGGTACATCTTCCACCATGCTCTCTTGAATATGTGGAATGTCGGACCGGCGCAGCTTCATCCCGTAATGATGGTTATCGCCCTCATCTTAAGTAGATGTTGCTGGGTCATGGGCATCCATCATGTTGGTGGGTCCTCTGTCTTCTTGGTCGGGGAAGTCTCGTGCGAAGAAATGGAGATGCGGTCTTCATTCTCCTTTGAGAACAGCTGGGTCAACAGGAGAGGCTCTTCTTCTTCCTCCTCCGTCGTAGTCTCTTCTGAAGGAGGTGGAGCAGGAAGGACTTTAATGAACCTCCTCTTGGCACCACCTGCTGGGTAGATAGGGATTGTAACGACCGGGTTTTCACTTACCTTTCGATAAGTCCCGATCTCACGTGACATTGCCAATCTCAGGAGTTTGGCAATCACGATATCACAAGCGATCAATCAAGAAACCATAACAGAAATATTAAACAAGAATCATAGTAGAAAATAGTAGATCAGAGTGAAGTTATTAGAATAAAATCCTCCAAAGGGGGTCCATCGGCACGCAGGCCGGATTATCTCAGAGCAGATATATCACTATCGTGAATCCAACAAAAACGACAGCGGAAGCATCTTCCTGGCAGCGGTAGCGAACCTCCTCCACACAGGCTAGCTCGAGCGCAGGAGCGGACGTCACGGGCCGTCAGAGACGTAGTCGAA
>BCLF01000085.1:525150-545883 GCA_001602275.1 Zoysia japonica | reverse complement strand
TAGGGATCCCATCCAAAATTGGATTTTCACCCTCCCCAAGGATATGCAGGGTCCTCCTATGGGCACGTCCTGTGAGTTATGCTTGGTTGGCTAGCCTGTTGTAGCAATTCTCTGCGGCCTTCAACTTCTCAGCAGCAATGACAGCACAACTTTCTGCTTCTGCTTCGCGTGCCTTAGCTTCGGCTAGCTAGATATGTATGGTCCTAACCCTTGTCTCAGCCTCCTTGGCCCGAGTGATACATTTATGGAATCGGGCATCCAGACCATCACGCAGCACATACAAAGTGAGCTGGTAATGAGTCATGGCCACCACAGTTGAATCCTTCTCACTCATCCCAGACCTTCAATAGTCTTCATCCTTGCAAGCCAAGTGGGTCGGTTCCTTTCCAGTGATGGAAGAACCTCATTGGCGTGCGTCCAATGGGCTTCTCATACATCTGGCACAGGTACCGAAGAGCTTTGCATGGCACCGCTTGGTAGGTGTCAGAAAACCTTGACCCAATAGTGGTGACACTCCACGGCTTTTTCTCCGAGTAGCTCTCAATACTTCCAATATGTATGGTGACTTCACAACGTTGGGTACCAAACTCCTCATACTCTCCACCGACACAATCTGCGAGCATGATGCCAAGCCTAACCATAGCTTCATGCAACACCTTGGGAAAGCCCTCAATCTCCAAGCAATAGTCGATAACCCATCCGTCTTCTTCCATCTATAGGCGAGAAGTAAGAAAACGAAGGAGAGGAGTTTTAGCAAATAGTTTTCAAGTCCAAGCCTAGGATCAAATCCTACAAATCAACTACGGCTCCGATGCCACCTGAAGCGCCCCGAGTATTCCCGGTGCTGAACACTTTATTATACCAGTTCCTAGATCAGTTGTTAGTCCAACAAGTGTTACAACAGGTGATACCACAAGTCACGTCCGGGAAGCGGATGAGAAACAAACGACCAGAAAATACAAGTTACAAATAACAGGATTACAACTACAACCCAGACAAACACATATAGAGGCAAACACATAGCGGAAACTACTAGATGGCAACACTAATCCACAGGCAAAGTCGAGTACAGACGAGACCAAAGCTTAAGCGTCTTACTCACTGTCGACGTCGACAAAATCAAGATCTTCCTCTGTAATCAATAAGCAAGAATGAGTAAAAAAATACTTAGCCAGTCTCGACCCTTGCCCTACCATCAAGGGGAAGATGAATGCATTTGGTAGTAGCAAGATTTAGGCCATAGTTATCAATATTGCCATAAAGCTAATTTTCACATGCAGAGGTTTAATTTTATAAAGCAAGTTTTATAAACCTTATATTACAATATTAGTTGGTCAAGTTTTAACATTGTCGGACACCCCGTACACAACAACCTTCGACGAGCGGCTGGTCCTAATACTGAAAAATCATTGACACCTCAAGGATCATCCCATGCTAGTTTTTGTGACCGAACCATAGTCTTTCCATGACTGTGGACTCAGCTATCCGAATAGATTTTAACTCTGCAGAGATTGTACACTTTACCCACACGCTGAGCGCAGCATCATACCGTGACCAGTCGTGTTGTCTCACAAAGCCATTACCCATTACAACATCATCCTGACTAATTGTCCATGGAAGTGACCACGGGTTCATGACCATGAAATCAGGCCTACAACTGGGTCGCCAAGTCTGCACCACTTGCACCTTTTCCATGGGCTTCCATTGCTCTCAGCCTCCAGATGATTAACAGACTAGTTGGCAAGAGTTAAAGCTTAGCCCTGCTGCATACAAGGTCATGTGGCTGCACATAAAAATGACTAGGTAAGATGTCACCCCAACTCAGTCCTTAATTGAGCGAAGACAATTATCTCCACCATAAACCTACCACAAAGGTAGCTTTTATTCTCCCAAAATAAGCCTACCACAAAGGTAGCACCTATCCAACAGAATCATCCCGGCTCATAATCAAATTCATTATCATAGTATCTTTAGTTATCACCCCACCGATATCCCACAACACCAGTAAGGACACACATTTTGCTTTGTAAAAACTAGTGATAATAAATATATAGATAAACTAAGAGATATCACAGTCCTAAGCATTGAGCTAAACAAGGGGATCATCATGCATAATTGTTATGTCCTAAATGATTATCCTAAGTTTATCACGAAATAAATAGGATCGATAATATAATTTAGTAGTCTTGATGATGCTATAACAATGGTTTTCAAATAATCGGTTCGGCATTTTATGTAGTAAAATGGCTTCTATATTTTGTAATTGAATAAAGGATTGAGACTTGCCATCGTTGATGTCCTCAAGAGGGTCCTGCTCAAACTCCGCGGCTCCGGGTTCCTCGTTACCGACAAACAGGCAAATAATAAAAATAAATACCAGCAAAAATGGTAAATAAATTACAGAAATTATGAAACTGGTTTTAATAAATAAAGGAGGATTTTAGATGAATGTAGGAGAAAGAATCAGATCATTTGGAACCCGGATGTGAGAGATACGGATTTTTATAGTGTTGGCTGGAGACTAATTTCGAAATTGGTTAAACTAATTGTGGGTGGGTGTCGTTTCACGGCCTGGTCCACCAGATGGACCACTGCTGCTGCTTGGGCTTGCGCAGGGGCATATGGGCCTTGTGGCCTAATATCTCTAACACTAGATTAATCAAGCCTGCTTGCCGCACTACTGTAAAAAGCATTTATCTTGATACCCTCTCACGGCCAATGCAGACGGTTGACAATTTAAAACCACTGACACTAAAAAACAGGTGAGCCCCAAAGAAACAACAGTCTGTGGAGAGCTCCTAATGCAGACGGCTGTCAATAGAAGCCGCGAGCGGCTCCTTATGTCCGCTGCCTGCATTCAGTTCATTTTTGCAAGTGGTGGATTGGAACAACCGCGTAAGGCAGACAGCAGTCCACGGCCACGCTGGCAATCCGCAGCTCGATCCTCCTCTACCCATTTGTTCACCGTTCGATCACGACAGAAGGAACACACTTTTAGCCTATCCTGACCGTCCACTGCTGCAGTCCCTATGCCTCAATCCCCGTGCACTTCATTCCATTTCATTTTCCTGAATCAAGTCCCTAGGCTCCACTCCATTTCCTTTTCCCTCGATATCCCCTTGCTCTCTATCTCTCTCTCACACACACAGGTCCTGAGGTGGCCTCGGCGGTTGTCAGTGGCGGAAGCGCGGGGGCGTTGACGGCGGCAACTCAGCGGCGCACTTGGGCCTGCGTGCAGCGTTGCAAAGGATTATAATCCCATTAGCCTGTGTCATAGTGTCTGCAAAGAAAAAAAAGAATTAGGCCTTGTTGAATAATTGTTCATGTTCAACAAACTAAAAAAAATTCAAGAATTGAATTCAGAACATGCATGGGAATGCTTTGTTTGGTCTTAATACTGTAGAAGGTGTGGATGTTCAGAATAAAAATACGGAAAACCTGGTTAGCAGGACTGACATATATTTAGAATGAATCTCATCAACCTCGGAACCAATGATTCTTGATCCTTGGAAATTAGTACCGTAAGATTCAAGCTAAAGGGACACATTTCCAGAACTTCTCGCGTATCTGCTGAGTGCAAAATCATCCTCATCAGAGCACTTAACTCTCAGGATCCATATATTCAGTAGAACACCTGGGTTCTGCACACACTGAAACGAAACATCTATAACAAGTGAGTCGCAACCAAATTTGAATGAACTACAAAGCTAGGAAATGAGAAAGCAGATTACCTGCAAGAACTTGAAGGGGAGCAAAACAGGGGATTGGAGCAGCGTCTGGTGTCACGGCAGCCCGTCCATCCCACCACTACTGGATAAGGGAGAGCCTGTTCGCAGGTCAACTCATCCCCTGGTCAACGTTATGTATATCGCAGATCCCACTACCAGCTTGGACGTCTCCAGTCCAGCCATCCGCTGCGCATCCATCAGAGCCAAGCACAAGCTTAATTCGAGCAGTGAAGATGTAGCAACAGCTAAGTACAGAGGAGGATGGTAGCGAGATAGCGTAGAGACTTACGATGTATATATGTCACAGAACCCGGAGAACGTGAGCGTCGTGAGCAGCTTGCAGTCGATGCCCCCCACCAGACCATCAGCACATTCGCCGCCTGCCACATCGCCGCATGAGAGAATACCTGACGCAAGAAAAAGAACACCGAATCAGTTCCTCCAATCCGACGGCCACGGTGGCGGAGCAGTCGAGGGTTGTGAGCTGGGAAACCCAGGGGGAGATCCACATTTGGGGAAGGAGATTTTGGGGCAAAGGGAGGGAGATGAGGAGCCGAAGAGGGTCAAAGGGCTCAGGAAAAGGAACCTAAGCATTGCGGAAATTGATATGTCGGGTCAGTTTTTTGGCTTGATGGAGTGAGACTAGTGTCGAAGGCGCCGGAAGGAAGGAAGCGCCGGAGGGGGCTCCGCGAGCGAGGGGATGAAGGAATCGAGGTGGCGGCGGGAGCTAGGAGTTGAGAGGAGGCGAGGCGGCGGGCATTGGGAATGGAGAGGCAGCAGTGGGCTTAGAGAAAGGAGCGTGGTGGGGAGGTGAAACGTGGGGGAAGGAGGCGACGGCGGACGTGAGGGAACGGAGAGGCAGCAACGGGCACAACAGGGATTAGTCGACGGCTCGGATGAGACACATTAATGCAAATCTAACGCTTCAAACAAAAATGATGATGCAGCTCGTTGAGAATTGAGATTAAGATGTCACTGGGGTAGTGATCATATAGATATTATAGATATTCACATATGGCAGGTTCGAAATGCAGAACAGTATAAACTTATAACGGAAGCCATGAGTTAATATAAAATTTAATTTGGATGTTTAAGTATATTCTGAAAAGCTTATAAAGTCTACTTTTGAATAGCTCTATCCTCACCTTTATACCATAACAGAGTTCGCGCCAATCATCGTTTTAATACAGAAAGTGCTGTGTCACCTCAATTTAGACTGTTAGACCGTATATCAAGTTGAGCCGGCGCGTCCTAGTGTTTGAGGACACTTGGGTTTTTTTTTATATAGTTTAGCTCTTCTGCAAATATTTTGATCTTTAGTTGTATCTAAAGATTACATATTAAACAGCTTTTGAAAACCACACATTTAAGAGATTTTAGTTTTCTATCTTGTTTTTGCTTGTTCTTCAATTGCTTACAAGAATTGATCTTTATGATCAGATTGATCTTGCAGCTCTGGTGAGGTCAATAACCATTCAGAGTTGGTTTCTGAGACTGCTAAGATGCGCACGACCTATTCGTTTGTAGTCAAATCTTAAGGGTCGACTCCATCAAATCGATAGTTATCATCTCACCGAAAGATCGAGCACTCAAATTCCTATTAGAGCTGGGCCGTGCCTTTTATAGGTAGAGGCGCAAGGGCTGAGCGGCGAGCTCCCCGGTGTAGCGGAGACAACGGCTCATTGCGCGTCTTGCAAGTGCGCGCGACGAGGTTGGGCTGGGCGGTGCGCCGGCTAGCAGGTGATAGCGCTCAGATGACGCAACGGCACGGGCAGCGGCTCTGCAGCATAGGAACGACGACGCATGCGAGGAGCGGCAACGGCGTGCTGGGCTGCGGCTGCTCATGCGTCAGGGCAGAGGCGTCTTCTAGCAGCTTGGCGCGGCGCCGTGGATGTGATGGCATGGCTGCAGCTCGGCATGCTTGAGCAGCTTTGAGCGTTTGACGCCATTAACGCAGGTAGAGCTGCGTGTGGTGGAGCTCGAGTCATGATTCCAAGATGGGATGGCTAAGTAGGTTTTGGCAGCTGCGAGTAATGGAGACGAAAGGTGTTAGGTGAGTCATCTTCAGAGAGGAAGGAGGGAAGGGGGCTGCTAGGCAGCTCCGGAAGCTTATCAATGGTAGAGATGATTAGGAATTAGAAGAGAATGGTTATTATTTGCAAAATTCCTTTTAGTTTGTGAATTTGAATGGATGAATTTTCAGGGTGTTACAACTTACACAATGCCCACTCTATATAAAACACATGCCTTTTTAGCTTCAAACTTTACTCCAACAATTGGCATTATAGCAGTCAGGTGTCTGTTATTCTTTTTCATCCACTTTCCGAGGTAATATACAAAAGTTCTTTTTTCCAACTAAATTTTTACTATTAACGGTGACAAAGGTTTTCTTTACATAAAAGAATAAAAATGCACCTTTGCATTGGCAGAACTCTTGGGATCCAACATGTGGGAATTCTTATAATTAATCTATTTCCTTGCTACGAAAATACGAAAGTACTTTCTTAATCTTTTTGAGCCTAAAACCTCTTGGATCTCTGTTCATGGAGGTCACGGATCTTTGTGGGCCTAAAACCTCTTTTGCGATGAGTATAGAAATTTTTATGGGCCTAAAATATTTCTTTGATGCCATTGTTAAATATGTGCATAAGAGATAATATGAGTTGGATCCGCACAAAATATTGAATGTTCAGAATTAGAGTACTAATAGGCCTGCAACATATAATCCATTAGTAGGGTCTAAATAAGTGGAGATGGGCTGTCCTATCCATCACTGCCACTCTTCCTCCCACAAAACCATAGTCGTTCTCATTGTTGCTAGCATACCCATGCACAATGTCCCACACACAGTGGCAGACCTGAGGCCACACAGACCGTGGCCCGAGTTGTGGTTCTATTTTCAATAGAAAAGTTAGGGAATTTATGATGAATCGTAACATTCTCATAGGAACATTCAAGGTTGTGTCCCGATTCTCTTCTTTGGGTTGGGTTCTCTACTGCCCACACCTAAATGTATAGATACTGCAAAAACATTGTCGTTGTGGTGCTATTTAGCTGGATGACAAGTAGACAATGGCTACACAAGTTGGAAAAAGGTTGTTGTGAATCATTTCCCTTACGGCGATACATGTCTCGTTAAATCAGACCACTCCAACACATCGTCTCCAATTCTGCTGTGTGTCAATTGGTAATGGCCCCGTTTGGAACAACTATCCTCCACCACGCTTTATCTCAAAACTAACTTTCTAACAAAACAGATTTTCTCCACCATGCTCCAGGAAGAAACTACTAGGTGTTTGGATCCCTCTCCCCGCTTCTCCTCACCACTGGAGCTTTTGGAGATAGGAATGGAGAGAGCCGGAGGCAGGGACAGTGGTGGCGTGGACGCAGACGAGGGCGGCGGGGGCGTGGATGGAACCGAGGGCGACGGTAGCATGGACGGAGACAAGGTCGACCAGAGTGTTAGCACGGCTCCATCTGGTGCAACAGGCATGACGCATGCAAGAAGCCCAAGGACAAGGCGGCCCAGTGTGCGTGTGTGTGGGCCGGGGTGGACCAGCTAGGCTGGTCTTGCGTGAGTGCCCAGCTAGATAAGAGCTGCGGTGGCTGGTGTTAGTGTCAAGATTATTGTACTCTCTCTTCCCCAATACTATCTTCCTGCTTATCCCTATCTGTTCTCTCTCTTCCTCACCACAGTCACCGGCTCCAACCTGCTGAGCTCTGGTGGAAAGGCTTACAACCTGGTATCAGAGACACAATCCGGGACCTGGAGGAGCTGATCCACTACACGCGGCACGTGAAGCAGCTTGGAGCTATGGATCCCAATCTGAAGTTGGCACTCGATGCGCAGGCACAACGCCTGTTGGAAGCGATCGATGCGCGTTTCGCCGACCACGTGGGGGGAGCGTTTGGAGCTTCTCGAGCGCTCGACCAACCTCTGCCGACTTCGCAACTTTCAGTGGCAGTGCTCGAGTCCGGCGTTGGGCCCAAGTTGTCGGACCTTGAGGCGGCTTCAGCGACACGGATGGACTAAATTGAAGCATCGGCGGCGACTAGAGCAGCTGCGTTGGAATCAGCGACTGCGGCCTTCGAAGCATGGCGTCCCAACATCGAGGCTTCACTAGAAGAGATCCGCGGCGAGCTCTGTCAACTTCACGTCGACCGCGACGGCGAGCCCAAGACCAAGACCGGAGGCACGAGTGGTATCCTGGCTACTCCAGCTCCGCCTCCTTCGGCCAAACCTACTCTAGATCCGGGCACGAGGTCTTCGACTGGACGTGCTGTGATCGACAACAAGGACCCTTCCTTTGGTCGTGTCTACACACACACTCATCCATAATATTCTGGTATGGCCGATCCTCCACCGCCCCAGTACTCTTGACCGTTTACAGTTTCACCGCCTTTTGCCCCTGCACTGCCTGGCAGTACACCCAGGAATTTTTCTGCTGGTAATCTGCCTAAGCTGCATTTCTCAACTTTTGATGGTGACAACCCCAAGCTCTGGATTTTTCGCAGCACAGATTATTTTGACATGTATGATATTGATTCGGCTGTTTGGGTGAAAGTAGCATCGATGCATTTTGTGGGGGTAGCTGCTTGCTGGTTACAATCGATGGATAGGTATGTGAGGGGCTCCGGGTGGAGTGAATTCTGTCGTATGCTGCTTGAGCGCTTTGGGAGGGATCAACATGAGGGTCTCATTCGTCAGTTGTTTCATATTAAACAAGTTGGTGTAGTGGCCGATTATGTGGCTCAGTTCACAGAATTGCTGGACCTCCTTCGTGCCTATGAGTCCAATATTGACCCTGTGTACTATACTATGCGTTTTGTGGATGGATTGCTGGAAGATATTCCAGCTAGTATCCTAGTTCAGCAGCCGCGTGACTTTGATTCTGCTTGCAGCCTAGCCCTGTTACAGGATGAAGTTGCAGATCCTTCCCGCCGCCGAACCGCACCCCGAACTGATCCTGTGTTTCCTTCCAAACAACCACCACCCCGCTCTGCTCTTTCTTCTTCTGTCCTGCATGCTGAATGGTTCATTGATCACTATCATTTTTGCAGCACCCTCAAAATCTTACTCCTGCGGTCTTTTGATCTGATTGTTGGTATGGATTGGTTGGAAGCTCATAGTCCCATGAAGGTTCATTGGGCCCACAAGTGGATGTCAATCCCTTATGAAGGAACTTATGTGGTGTTGCATGGTCTGACTATGTCTGATCCGGATGTGGTTTTCTTGCAGTTATTGCCATCCTCCTCGTCACCACCTGCCCTGACTACTGACTCGGCTCTGCCTGCTGAAGTTGCTTCTATCTTAGCCGAGTTTACTTCAATGTTTCAACCACAGTCATCTCTGCCACCTCCTCGCTCTTGTGACCATGCTATACCTCTGATTTCTGGGGCACAACCGGTGAATGTTCGTGCTTATAGATACCCTCCTGCCTTGAAAACTGAAATCAAGAAGCAAGTGTCTGAAATGTTAGCTGCTGGTCTAATTCAGCTGAGTGCAAGTGCTTTCTCTTCTCCAGTGTTGCTTGTTAAAAAGAAAGATGGCACTTTTGTGTGGATTATAGATGTCTTAATGCCTTAACTAAGAAGAGTAAATTCCCCATACCAATATTTGATGAATTCATGGATGAATTGGCTCAAGCTAGATGGTTTTCTACACTTGACTTAGCAGCAGGTTACCATCAGATTAGGCTAAAGGAAGGGGAGTCATATAAAACTGCTTTTCAAACACATTTTGGTCACTTTGAGTTCCTAATGATGGCCTTTGGCTTGACTGGTGCCCCTGGCACCTTTTAAGGAGCAATGAACACCACTTTGGCACTATTATTGAGGAAGTGTGTGTTAGTACTCTTTGATGATATTTTGGTCTATAGTAAAACTTTTGATGATCATGTGGAACACCTTAGGCAGGTTTTACAACTGTTGTCTAAGGATCAATGGGTGGTCAAGCAATCCAAGTGTCATTTTGCTCAACAACAAATCGCTTATTTGGGCCATGTCATTAGGGCCTGGGGGTTGCTACTGATTCTAGTAAAGTTGAAGCAGTTCTCTCTTGGCCATTACCTACTAATGTTAAAAACTTGAGTAGTTTTTTGGTCCTAGCCGGTTATTACCGTAAATTTGTGCGTCATTTTGCTATTATAGCCAAGCCTCTTACTACACTCCTAAGGAAGAACACTATGTTTGTAAGGACTCAAGACCATACTGATGCATTTCACACCTTACAAACTGCTTTATCCTCTGCCCTTGTTCTTGCAATGCCTGATTTTACCAAACCTTTTTGTGTTGAAACTGATGCTTCCGATAAAGGTGTTGGTGTCAGTAAACCATTGGGAGTTAAATTGGCTGGTCTCTCAACCTATTAGAAAGAATACTTGGCTATACTCATTGCACTTGATACTTGGCGTTCTTACCTGCAGCTTGGGGAATTCATCATCTTTACTGACCAGAAAAGTTTTATTCACTTGAATGAGCAACGTCCCAACACCCCATGGCAACAAAAGGTTTTCACTAAATTAGTGGGGCTTCAATACCGCATTGTCTACCGCAAGAGTGTTGAGAATGGGGCTGCTGACGCTCTCTTGTGTTGCCCTCATGCTGAATTGTCCTCTATAGCCATCTCCGTCAGTTCGCCTCAATCTATGGCGGCTATCTCTGTCAGTTCCCACAATGGATTCAGGAGGTTGTGAACGGCTATGAGGCTGATCCTCATGCGCAGGACCTCATTGCTAAGTTGGCTATTGATCCTCGTGTTGTACCTGCATTCACCTTTACTAGTGGGCTATTGCGATACAAAGGCCGGATCTGGTTGGGCACTAACAAGACATTACTGTTGAAGGCTCTTCAAGCAATGCACAATTCCGCTGTTAGGGGGGGCATTCTGGAGTGCCGGTCACCTATAAGAGGCTGAAACAGTACTTCGCTTGGACTGGTGTGAAGACAGCAGTTCACAAGTATGTTTCAGGGTGTTCTATCTGCCAACAGGCAAAGCCTAATCGAGCCCGTTATCTAGGTCTGCTCCTCCCTGTACCTACTGCTTCTTGGCAGATCATCTCACTTAATTTTGTTGAAGGCTTGCCTCATTCTGCTGCAATGAATTGTATTTTGGTGGTTCTTGATAAGTTTTCAAAGTATAGTCACTTTCTTGCTTTGAGTCATCTATTTACAGCAGCTACAATGGCTAAACTGTTCTTGAACAATGTCTACAAACTGCGTGGCATGCCTTCGGCAATCATATCGGATCGTGACAAGATCTTTACCAGTAATCTCTGGTCATAACTGTTTGCTCTTGCTGGTGTTCAGTTACACATGAGTTCGGCATACCATCTGCAAACGGATGGTCAAACCGAGCGGGTTAACCAATGCTTGGAAACCTTCCTTCATTGTTTTGTGCATGCATGCCCCTCTAAGTGGTCTCACTGGCTATCTTTGGCGGAGTATTGGTATAACACTAATTGGCATTCATCCTTGGGGAAGACACCGTTTGAGGTCCTTTATGGTTACTCTCCTCGCAGTTTTGGTATTGATGTTGCTTCTGCTGCCTCGGTTTCTGACTTAGCTGATTGGTTGGCCGAGAGGGAAACAATGATTTCTCTGATCCGACAGCATCTCTCTCGTGCACAGGCCCGTATGAAGTCACAGGCTGATAAGAAACGCTCGGAGCGTCAATTTGCTGTGGGTGACATGGTTTATTTGAAGCTCCAGCCATATGTGCAATCTTCGCTTGCTCCCCATGCCAATCAGAAGCTATCTTTTAAGTTCTTTGGCCCCTATCAGGTGTGGACCGTGTGGCCGTGGTAGCTTACCGCCTGGCCCTGCCTGCTTCATCACAGCTTCACCCTATTTTTCATGTATCGCAGCTCAAGAAGGCGGTCCCAGCAACCATGGAAGTGTCGGCGACGCCTCCTGATCTGTCCCACTCTTTACAGATTCCTGAAGAAATCTTACAGACTCGAGTGGTGTCGCGAGGACTCACTACCCGGACTCAAGCTCTCATCAAGTGGTCATCCTTACCAACATCCTTGGCAACCTGGGACGACTTGGAGGTTGAAGCAGCTCAAGCAACGGTTTCCTTGTGCACCAACTTGGGGACAAGCTGGTTCTCGTGGAGGAGAGGATGTTACCACGGCTCCATCTGGTGCAACAGGCGTGGCAGATGCAAGAAGCCCAAGGACGAGGCGGCCCAGTGTGCATGTGTCTGGGCCGGAGTGGACCAGCTAGGCTGGTGCTTGCGTGAGTGCCCAGCTAGATAAGAGCTGTGGCGGCTGGTGTTAGTGTCAAGATTATTGTACTCGAACCCTAATTCCCCAAGGCGAGCTCGACCAGGCCTTGGTTTGTGGCAGCAACATTGAGGATGTGGACAGAGTGAGGGTGCAGTTGGAGCTGAGGGTCGGGGCACGGATGGAGGCGAGCTCGACTAGAGGACGGGTTGAGGCGGCCGAAGTTGGTGGCAGCGACGGCAAGGGCGGGGGTGAGCCGACGGAGGCAGGGTCGAGGCTGCCGAGGTTGGGCAGCAGTGACCTGGATAGCTGTGCCTCTTGCGAAGATGAAGACAGAGGCAGGGTACAGGCGGGGGCCTTCTCGCGTTCAGCCGAAGCTAGGTCTGGGCGGATTCGGCGTTAAAGGTGAAAAGGAGCTTTGCGTGGAATTGCTGCCAGGAGAAGCGACGTTAAAATTGTGCCGTTTGTCGCATTTCACAACTTTTATCCAATGGAAGCGTGCTGGAAGCTGTTCCAAACAGGGCAATTGATCCATGACCCACTGCATACTTAGGTTTCTACATGAACGAGTCTGATAAAATTGTTTCGTGTTAGTGTAGCCTAACGTTCCCCAACAGCCCTGTATAAATCCATTCTAATCCACCTAAGGCCTTGTTCGGAGTCCATGTTTTTGGATGCGGTCGTATTGATTCCACGCATGAATTGAGTGATTACTTGTCTCGTCACTCAAACCAATTGTTGGATTGAATCTCTAACTCCCTCTAATCCACCTCTTGAGTACATATGTTCAGTTAAAGCATGGGTTTGAATCTCTCCTAAATTCATCATCATTTTGTTCCAACATTGCATAGATATAGTGTCGTTACAGGTCAGAAATGAGTAGGAATAGGTGGAATGGATAGATCTTCAAACCAAGCTGATCCTAACCGAATGGCCATTCCCGGTCGAACAGTGTTTTAAAACCAGGTCGGGCATTCCCACTTGTTCCAAGCCGTGCAGTACCCTTCCAGGACAAAACGAACAAGCCCTAAATTTGTTTTGGGTCGGAACATCTTTGAAATGGTTTCAAACGAGTCGGATTGATTGACCTAGTTTCAAAACATATCCCGATCGGGAACAACCGTTCCGTTAGGGCTAGCCTGATTTGAATATCAGTCAATCCCACCTATTCCTACCCCTCCTTTCTATATAACGAAACCGCACCTACTGACTATCAGAACAAAATCGACTGATGAGGAAGCATGGCACAAGTTTGATTAGAGGAGTCATGGATTCATTATTTGCCTTAACCGAACAGAAAAAAATAGCAATAGGATTAGATGAGTCATGAATTCAATCCAACACATGGTTTCAGTGACATATATGGAACCACTCAATCCATCCCTGGAATAAATATGATTTAAGAATGATTTCGTGGGTGCCGAACAAAGCTTAAGGGCTTGTTCGTTGTGTGATGGAAGGGTCCCGGAATGAAGTCTGGTTTCAAAACATTGTTCGATCGGGAATGGCCGTTCAGTTAGATCCGGTTTGGTTTGAAAATCAGTCCATCACATCCATTCCTACCCCTTTCCCAACTGTAATGAAACCGTATCTATGTAGTATTGGAACGAAAACATGATGAATTTAGACGGAGAGATTCAAATCCATGCTTTAACCGAATACATATATTTAAGAGATGGATTAAAGGGAGTCAGGATTCAATCCAACAATTGATTTGAGTGACAAGGCATGGAATCACTCAATCCTAAACCGACCGGGGATCCAAAACATGGCCTTCGAACAAGGCTTAAGGCCTCATTCGTTTAGGGATGGAAACAATCCTGGAATGACATGGAACGAGTTGGATTGACAGATATGTTTCTAAATATGGTCTAAGCAGGAATGATCATTCGGTTAAGGCCGACCTGGCTTGAAAATCAGTTCATTCCACCCAATCCCACCCCTCTTTTGCACGTAATGAAACCACAACCACTGAGTTTCAAAACAAAATCGGATGATGAGAATAATGTGATGCAAGTAAAATTGGAAAAGCTCTAGATTCAATTATTTGTCTTAACCGAACACAGAAATTTAGTAGTGGAAATATATGAGCCATGAATTTAATCCTACACGTGATTTTGTTGACACATATGAATTTACTCAATCCGGCCCCGAAACGAATACATTTTAGGAATAGCTCCTGCAGTGATGCGGAACAAGCCCTAACTCTACGGATCCATTTAACTTCATCACTAAGAATCAACGGGTGAACTCCTCTGGTCATATTGTATCTCTCACTGTACAGCGCTATGACGAAATCCTCTGCCTTTTAATTCCCTTTTTCTTCTAAATGTGCTTACACTTGAATTAACCACTTTCGTTTGAGGTGTAAAAGCAGAGAATTGACGGGAAGAGAAGAAACATCAAATTTGAACTGACGTGACCTTCAACAATTCCTTTGTACTATTGACCAACAAGTTAGTTAGATTGAATCGGAACTAATAAAATTACAGTATCATCGATCAACAAAAGTTTGTTTTTTATCCTGAATGGCCATTGTATCGAGCTAATGCCCGCAGCTTGAAATTGAAATCATGACCTTGTCGGCTTCTCGAGCAGCGCGGAGAGGTAGACCTCGTCCTTGGACTTGAAGGAGACGACCCATCGGTGCTTCTTGTACCTGAACTGCAGGAACATGTACATGTAGTCGTCGAGGTCCTTGCGCTCGCACACGAACTTGTCGACCCAGAGCAACCCGCCGGGGCGGAGCACGCGGTCCCAGTCGAAGAGCACGAAGTCGAGCAGCTGCAGATCCACCCACCCCTCGAAGAAGCCCGCCGTGTGCACCAGATCCATGGTGTTGTCGAACAGCGGCAGCCGCTGGCTCATGGTCGCGTACAGCGGCACCAGCCCGCGCAGCGCGATCGTCTCCGCGAATGGCGCGCCCAGGTTCAACGCCATGGACACGACGGTCACGTTGCGCTCCCGCATGCGCGCCGCGAAGCTCCCCGTGCCCACGCTCACGTCGAGGCCGATCCGCACCTCGCCGGGCTTCACCGCCAGCACGTCGTCGATGCGGAGGTCGGCGAGCGCCGCCGTGCGGTTGGACTTGGACGCCGCCGTTGAGGCGTCCATCCACCGCCGCCGCTCCCGGTCCATGTCGAAGCACCCCACGCACCGGTCGTAGCCGCGGCGCGGGTTCCGGGCGGACAGGCACTTGTACCCGCGGCAGTGGTAGCGGCTCCAACGGACGTTGCCGTCGTCGGGGAGGTTCCAGAGCGAGGCGTTTACGGGCAGAGGACGCTGGAAAAACTTGGACGCCGGCGCCAGGCAGCGGCGGCGCGGGAGCGGGTCGCAGCCGCCGAGCATGAGGCGCTGCGCGAGGTCCCAGTCGTCGGGGCAGCGCGCGCCGACGTCGTAGTCCATGTACTCGTCCAGCTCCCGGCGCATGAGCACGCACGCGTGCCCGATGGTGCCGTACGTCCGGTTGGTCCCGTACACGCTCGGCCGGCCGTCGCGGTTGCCCTTGGCCGTCAGGTACTTGCGCGTCTCCTCCGCCGTGAAGAAGTTGACGAGCGGGTCCACCACGGCGGGGGCGTCGCCGTCCGGGTCCGGGCGCGGGATGCGGATCAGACGGAGCGCGATGTGCGCGCTGTAGAGCGGGTGGATGACCTCGTCCTCGAGGAAGCGCCGGAACTCCGGCATGGTCATGTTCTCCTGCCTGTGCCGCGCCCTGCCCTTTTTCGTCTTCTTGCCGACCTTGAGCGCCGTGGCCTCCAGCTTCTCCTGCAGCCCGGCGAGCTGGACGAGCACGTCGTCCACGCGGTCCGCCAGCGCGCGGATGTCGAACCGCTCGAACCCGCCGTCGCCGGTGACGGTGTGGAACTTGGCGCAGTGGACCGGGTCCACGAGCCCCGGGAGGAAGCTGCTGGTGTGGTAGAACCGGTGGAGGCTCGCCATGCTGATGCAGATCACGAACACGCCCATCACCAGCTGCATCGCCACCATGAGCCGCGTGAACCGGAACCGCGCGAAGCAGAACCCCTCCATCTCGATCGATTGGTTTGGCCGTATTGCTGGCACATTGGACGATCGATGGCTTTTGCTTCTTGTTTCTACTTTCTTGTAGCAAGCTAGCCATGGTGAATGGATCCGTGCTTAGGGTGCACTCTTCCACTTCCACTGAGGAGGGAAGAGGCTCGGATCTCCGTGCCCGTACGTGCATTTGTTTATCAGCCTGCTCAATGTTGAAGGAAAGGAGCCAGGAACGCGACGCAGAGAGCGCGGGACGAAACATTGTTTGATAGAGGAGTTGACGAATGAAAAGTGGTTTAGTCGGAGTATGCACACGCAACCACAGGTCCACACGAAGGAAGCAAATTGTGGAGAAAGTAAGCTAGAGTTTTCAGTTGTTGCCCTTCAATACGAGAGTTTTTCCATTCTTGCCCTTCAATTCATTTTTCATTTACAGTCCATTTCACTCGATGACCAAAATACCCTTCTTTCTTATCTCTGGCCGATCATCCTGGCCGATCATCCTGTCTCGATACATTCTACCTTCTTCCCCTCGCTTCGCTAGCTACTGTTGAGTGAGTCCACGCACACTCCGCTTGCCAGCCAGCCAGCTTCCTAGCATGTGTGCCCCCCTGACTATGCCTGTTGGCAACCTCATCTCCCTTCACTTCACTGCTACTGTTGAGTGAGTTCGCGCCCACTCCGCCTGCCGGCCAGCTTTCTAGCATGTGCCCCCTGCCTATGCCCGTTGGTAACCTCATCTCGCGCGGCTGCTGACCATCCTCCCTATGCACCGCTCGCCGTCCAACCTCGCCGCACACACGCTTGCACGAGCGCTTACCAGACAGCCTCCGCCCAAACACCGTTCACTCACTCATTGCTCCGCCACCGCATCCAAACCGTACACGGGAGGTTGGTGCAGAGGATGGTAATTCCAATCGCCATGAACGGATCCAAAATTCTCACATGGGATAGAGTGAAGTGAGGGCAAAAATGTCAATTCAAATAAAACAAATATAAGAATTAAGAAATGAACAAAATTGAAATTAAAACAAAGAAATGATATGCTCTGAAGAGGTTAACGTATTAGAGGCTCAAAATAAAAGTAGACGAATTGAAAGTTAGAACTGGAAAATCTCAGAAGATTCATTATGGAGAGATTGTTGTGAACAATTTTCACATCTCGATCTCGTTATACCATGTTACATAAATGAAAGGCACGTTTGGATCAAATTAGAAACCCCATCACAAGAAGGTGCATCGATGTAGTGGTACACGTGTAAGTGATCGGCTATCTCTCTAACGAACCTTAGAAAAACCCATTCAACCCAGGCCGTCAAAATCCAACGACGGGAAGGCTTCCTGCCCATTAGGTTTCTAAGGATGTAATCTAAGAAGCATAAGGTCCCATATGGAATGTAGGAAATTCATAGGAATCATACATAAGTTTCACAAAAAAATAGAAAATAAAAAAAATCATACTGTACATTCCAAATGGGGCCTAAAAAGCCTTATCATGCAGGCACGTTCATCTTTTTCATACACAACTGACTTGATATAGTCATCTCTGTAACTCCAGCTATTGACTGCGAACTTTATTTTGAACTGGTTTTTAGGATAATCAACCAACTTGAGGCGTCCTTTAGAATGCAGGAATTTCACAGGAATCTTAAAAGAATTTCACAAAAATCAGTTCAATTTTACAGGAAAAATTCCTGCATTCTCAAGGAGGCATGAAATTTGATAAAGTTGAAGCGAAATCCTCCAAACAATCAGCCCGGGCCTGTTTGTTATCACTAAGGATTATGAGAATCTAATGAATTGTGAAAATCTATACAAAAGCTAGATTGTGAAAAGTTGTGACACAAAAATTGAAACAAACGTGTAGATTATGAGATTGTGTACTAGAGATTGTGGGTTGTGTGAGATAAAATCTAGCAAAAGTTGAGAGAAAATAGATTGTGTGATTTTGAATTTTGAGTGGTTCAGCCAGTGAAATCTAGAACAAAAGTTGTGTTGTTTGTTTGTACTGCCGCTACTAAAAGTTAAATCTTAGCGCAAATAAACAGGGCCTAAGCCCTATGTGGACTGTGCGCATTTCAGACCACGATGGCTCATTTGGACTTATCGGCCCGATGAAATGCGTTGTCCCGAATCCAAAAACCCAACTCCTGGGCCCCTGGCAGCAGCGAAATCGTCCTCGCACTCGGCCGCCGACCGCCGCCGCCTCTTCCTCCTCCCTCGGTTTGCCTCCAAACGAGGGCCTTCTCCGACCTCACAAGCTCTCCACCTCTCCCCTCGCTGACCTTTGGTAAAGATGAACCCGGATCCAGGTGAGCATCCTTGTGCTGGCGGGGTTCGTCCCAGTAGTTAGCATCGGTTTAGGGTTCGTCTCCGGAAGATTGTCGGAGTCAAGTCCGCAGCTAGCAATCACCTCGTCTGTGATGATTCCTCTCGCTTGGTTTTCTTACAGTGCCTGTTGTTCCGGCTGCTTCTCTCTCTGCAGGCGATAAGAGACCGTTCGGCGACCTGGACGAGGACGACGATGACGTCTTCGCTTCGAAGAAGGTTAGATGATTCTTAATGTTTCCACGGTAGTTTCAGTGTCAATTTAGAGCAAAACCATTTACCCTTCTATTTCTATTTGGCTGCTGGAATTATACAGAATTTATCTGTTTAGATTTTTTTTTATTGCTTTTGGATACTGGATCAAATTTTTAGCCAACTTATGTTTAAGCACGGGAAATTAGTCAAATGTTAGTGAACAGTTATGAAGGGAATGTGAGTATGGAACATGGTCTTTATTGTGGGACGTTGTGGCAAAAAGGGGTGCTAAGCTCTAGTAAAGTGATTTGTGCTGGTTTAGAAGATAATTGTTGTAATCTATAATCAAGGTATTTATCTTGTTTGCTCTATTGCACCAACACCAGTGAAGTTCTTCGTCTTCCCCTTTGGTGATTAAAATGTTGAGACCTTCAACTTTCCATTTTCTGGATTTGTCACCTCCTGAATTCCATGGCTCACACCCACTTATCAATCGATAGACATTAAATCGTCCCCAAAAAGTTACCTCTGGCCAAATAGATTTCAATTTGTGAATTTTTTTTGGGTGAAAAATACATTGCAGTTTAGGAAATGGTTGGTTTTTTTATTTTTGCCTTGTCAAGGCTTGGGAGTGGTAGTTACATACTTGCTTACCTTATAAGGATAGGAAAGAAAGAAACCAAATGCTTCCTGCCCTACTAGCAATCTGAAACTGTGGTGAATGAAGTGGTCATTGCCTATCAGATATGGAGCAGGAAGCCAAATAATTTTTAGTATAATGCAACTATGGACTATGGTACAGTCGTGCAATGGCTTTATATTGGCTTCGAATGATGCTGTATGCACGAAAATAACATCATCTTTCTATCCCATTGTTAGATTCACTGTTTAAATGCTATACAAGATATGTAAATATATGTTTAAACTGAAATCTGATGTATTACATCTGTACTTTGTGGTGCAGGCAAACACAAAGTTGGAGGAAAGTGCACCAGGTGTTGCAACAGGAATGATACTGTCTCTTCGTGAAAGGTACGAAATTCATGTTCAATCTTTGGAACTATTGATTTTCTGTTAGCAGGTATGAAAAGGAACTGTTATTTTGAATATGGGACTGAGCTTATACCCTCCTGAAGTTTGCAGGAATGTAAACAAAGCCTTGCATGCTGCCAGGTTCATTGTTACTTCTCTTTCCTACTGCTCTCATATACTATCCTCACTAAAATTACCGTTACCTGAATTTAAAACATTTTGATGCTGATATTATTCCATTACTTGTTTTTCTAGGGTAATATGATCACTTTAAATCTGTGTTCACTTCATTCAAGTGTAAAAAAAAATATTGCACGAAATTCGTCATTGTACCAGAAAAGATCTATTCAAGGATAATGCTACATATATTGCTGTTTTTTTTCTGAAAATATTATATGAATCACACTATTTTTATATACCAAGAAACATATGCCCTCCATCTATAGCACACGCTCACTGCAGCATCTACCACCACCCAATACTTAAGTATGTCTGTCAGTGCTTAAATTGTGTTTGTTTTTATATGAATTTAAATAGTTTGGACATACATCCTATTAATTGGAGTATTAGTGATAAGATTTCTTAGAAGTGGCTGCTATGTAAAAGATCACGTGATGACTTTCGTTAAGCAAAGACATATCATGGTGTCCCATGAACCCAAGCTGGTCAGGGCCTTCTTCTGGGATAAGCTGTCTTGTGCTGTGGGCAATTTGCACTGTTTTTCCCATATCTAACATATTCCTACATGCGTATTGTTCTGGTTGTTAGTATAGCTGGTACGGTCGCATGGATATGCATACTGTGGCACTGTGATAGTAAGAATGGATTAGGAAGAGGTTCTGATATCTCATGTTAGGAAGGTTAGATCTGTATTCTCAAGAGACCTTTCCATTTTCTTGTACATGAGCCTGCCCTATGAGAAGGAAAACAGTGTACTCCATTATGATCAGGTAGAAAATAGACCAAAGTTTAATATCTGGAATCATGCCTGGCATTGATGAGATCAATGTCATAATGCGAGCTCATTATGGTTTTGAAACCATTGCCCTAACCAATTCATAAAACTGTATTGAAGCCTGCAATGAGGCTTATGCTGTTGCTCGGGTCCGAGACATTGATTTGGGCCAGCACTGGCCGCCTATAGGGTTTGGGCCACCACTGTCGACTTTGGTTGTTCGCCAGGTGTGTGTGGGGGGGGGGGGGGGGTGTTC
>BCLF01000085.1:514838-524949 GCA_001602275.1 Zoysia japonica | reverse complement strand
AAAAAAAAAAAAGAGGCTCATTCCACAAAGCTTTATCTTTCATGGCCCTGTGCCTCATGTCACATTCTTGAAAATTCACTTGAACTTCTAGGGAAACATGAGATGTTGAATTCGAAGATGTCTGCCTGGATTATCTTATAGGTTTTTATAGACGATGATGACAAGGGTTCTGCTTGAGATATAGAGGTTTGAGGAACCTTTTTTCTTGGTTGAATAGATTTCATCACACTGAGGTGGCTGTGGGCCAGGGCTGCTAGGGCCTTTGGCCCATAACAGCCTCAACCCATTGTGGTGTTGTTGAATGTTCATTGCGTCAACTATTAAGCCTTAATAATCACTCTTTTTCTGGAGGAACTGAAGGCCAGTAACATTTAGATATAGTTCATTGCTGAAAAATAAATTCTTTATGAAGATTTGAGTTAGGAGCATGAAATTGTTACAGAAATGGGAGATGAAATAATGTCTTTTTAGTTAGTTACAATGTGAATGCTTCTGCCAAATTAAGTATATGATTCCATTGTTATTGATTTTTCTTCTTTGAAATGTGTGTATTGTCCATACATCACAGGGTGAACTGGAAGCTGCTAAATCAGAAATCCAGAAGTGGCATTCAGCATTTCAAAACATTTCAGCTGTACCTTCTGGAACCAATCCAGGTTTGTGAATTAGATTCAAGTCATTTCTGTAACAGCTGACCAAATCAAAACGCATGTTAATTTATTTGTTATGTAGACCCTGTTTCTGTGATATCTTATCTCAATAACTTGAAGTCGTCAAAAGAATCATTGAAAGAGCAGGTTAGTTCTCTTTTTTCCTCCTATGTTTTTACAGGAAGGGCTGGTGCAATTGTTCTGATGTGCATACTTCTAATTGTTATTACTTTGTTACATACTCAGCTGGAGAAAGCAAAGAAAAGAGAGGCTGCTTTTATTGTAACTTTTGCAAAGCGGGAGCAGGAGATTGCAGAATTGAAGGTAACCCTTTGGAAGCCTTGATTTTACCATGACTTGTCTCTTGGTAAATCTGTTGAATATTTTATCGTTCTTTGAGTTACAATATATTGTTGACGATGTTAATAGATCAGAATGTTTGCGAGATTTTACTATTATTTTTTTATTTTTTCATAAATATTTGTCTTAATTTATTCAGTATGATTGCTACTATTACGTTCAATTCATGGTTACCTATTTATGTGCTGATTTGTTGATTTTTTTTCTTTGTACGAATTCACAGTCTGCAATTAGAGATTTAAAGACTCAATTAAGGCCCCCATCAATGCAGGTAAACATGTTTCTTATTTTTTCTCGTTTTGGAAAATGTATCGGATGTTTGAATGAGCTAGTACCATCTATTGCAGTTGACTAAGAATGAACTTGTGTTTTACTAGATATGATATCCTGAAAAAAATTGCTTAATTGTATTTCACATTTTACTCTATATTGACAATCTTGCTTGCTTAATCTAATGCACTCATCTATATGCTTAACAGACAAGAAAATTATTGCTTGACCCAGCAATTCATGAGGAATTTTCACGCTTAAAGGTCAGTTGTATTTTCTAATCAAACAGTATGTTGTTTTTTGTTATGATTTTATGTTTGGAACACTTGAAACACCTAGCTGTCTTCCAAAAGAATCGTAACAGGACATATATGATATTATATTTTGAATTTAAACTTTTAAACTGGTGGTTTATTCAGTCAGAATACTGAATCTTACTGCCTTCTTTTATACCAGAATCTTGTGGAGGAGAAAGAGAAAAAGATAAAGGAGCTACAGGACAATGTCGCAGCTGTCAATTTTACTCCATCCAGCAAACTTGGAAAAATGCTAATGGCCAAATGTAGAACGTTGCAAGAGGAAAATGAAGAGATTGGGGCAATGGCTTCTGAAGGAAAGGTAAGCCCTTTTATTTTCCTGCCATATGCCCATATATTAGTGTGGTTATGCTTTCTGACATAAAGTAAGCCCTATTAAGTGGAAAATACAAATTTGGTCTTATCTTTGGTGTGCACTTTTTACGCAAATGGTGCAGCTCATTTTGCATGAAAAGATGCAAGGGTATGTTAATGTGAAAATTGCATACCCAACTGCTTGTACAATACTTGTAACAATGTATCTTGGTACAGATCCATGAACTAGGAATGAAAATTGCAGTCCTGAAGACCCAGAATAATGAACTCAGAAATCAATTCGATGGTTAGTTATTGTGTATCTCATCCATATACTCCTTATATGCACATTCCTCAGTGATTAGTGATTGGAATACAACATAGAGTAATACATAACCTACAATTATGTGGATCTTATTTTGACCTTTTGCTTTTGTCTTCAGTCCTGTATAAACACATGGATGGTTTGACTAACGATGTTGAGAGATCAAACGAAATGGTAAGCTTCATCGTTTTTATTGTATTGGCTTGCTGCCTCGCAGTTCGTTGAAGGTTTTGAACTGGCAAGGTTTTCACAGGTGGCCATTCTGCAAGATGAGTTGGAAGCAAAAGATTTCGAGGTTAAAAGATTGAAGGAGATGCTTTCCCAAAAAGAACATAGTGAGGAAAAGGCATCGGAAGATGCTGACGAAGCCAGAAATGATTTGGATACAGCTTCAGACCCACCGCAGGTGAAAGCGGAAAGCTGAAGGCGACAGCTTTTCCCATGGTGCCACCTGGTGGAGTCTTAGGAATCCATTAGCATTATGTTGTCATAATGTAACAATTTCATTTAATACTGATGTTCTCTCTCTGTTTTAAATTGTTGACACTGTTTCGTTTTATTCAAAAAATTTGTTTCAATGAGTAAAATTATTAGTTGTGATTTAAATTCTACTAATAATAAAAAAAATTTACATTTGAACAAATTTTTTAATAAGACGAAAGATTAAATAGAAGTTAGAAATCAACGGTGTCAATAATTTAAAATTAGAAGGAGTATTTAATAATGTTTTGAGTTTTCAATTGGACTGATAAGATCTGAACTCGTACGAAACCTTTCCTTGCCCTCCATTGGCAAAAGAAACCGCTGCCTGGCACAGGTTAATGCCAATGATGGAAGATCCAGTAGATGGTTTAAGAAGTTCCATGGGTACATTTCAAAAGTTCTTTGTGTGGGGGATAGAACGTTGCATTAGCCCAGGCGACGCCATGTAAACGAATCAAAGCCTCGTTAGCATGATTACCTATTGTCACGTCAGATAAAACAGCTTTGTAAACCGTGAATGGAGGTAAAATGAACAGTTTCAAAAGATAAAGGAGTCGGACTATCTGGTTTTATAATTGAAGAGTCCACAACGATACCACATCTTATTCAACATTACCTACCATGAGGACTGGAAGTTTCCTTGACACCAAAGCTTGATGTCATTTCCCTATGTTCTATTATGTCTTATTCTTTTGGACTAGTCTCACTGCAAGGCCAGCTTCAATCCAGCCCCGCCCAACATCACTAAATACTACTCCCTCTGTCCATGTTTTTTAAGGCGTATTAGAGAAATAATTTGTCCAGAAAAGATGAGCGTATTTCTGTTGTTGCCTTGGTCTATGCAACCGACTATTCAATTCGGATCCCATGCAGAAGTGCAAAGCAGAAGCTAGCTGCATGCATCAAGCGCATGATTAGCCATGCACATGCAGCGCTAATTTCTAGCACGGTAATCACGCGGAAAACTGAAAACTTTATCAGCTACTTGGTCTTTGTGCCAAGGTGTAATACGCCCAAGAAACGTGGACGGAGAGAGTAGGAATTTTCTGCTCCTATTAGTGCATAAATTTCATGGCCTCACCTTGCTTTGCCAACGACCCTAGGAATTTTCTGCTCTCAAGTCAAAACACAAACTTTGTCCGTTAGAGTCATCCACACACTGGCACACATTTGCTATGGCCTATGACATTCTATAGGTAAGTCAAGAACACCGTATTTCAGCTGCAACCAACATAAGCCTCGTGCTGTAAACCTCCCTAGGGCGCCTCAAGATGTGGGTTCTTGCTAACCGACCCTACTTTGTTTCAGGGTAACTGAATCCATGCTTCTTGAAATACTCTCTAAATCCATACACGCTCTGGTCATAGTTGAACTGCAAAAAATGAAACGTATCATGTCCGATCAACAGGAAAATTCTGAACCCATCTATAAAGCATTAAACTGACAGGTTTAACCATAAATTCAGATAGTTACTTACTGGTAGAACTTTTACCGAGTACTTAGTGATGTTGGGATCCACGCTCTTTCCTTGGCTAGCAGACTGAGAAAGTAAAGAACAAGCCATTATATCCAAAATAAAACAAGTAATTTCAACTGATGTACCTGCCATTTTGTTAAGGGGAAGAAAAAAAACTGCAGCTTATATCATGTGATGTCTGAGCAAGAAAGAATCAAACCATATTCTACTACTGTATATAGCTATGCAAACAACGCCTACGACATACTCCCTCCATGTCAATATACTTGACGTTTTAACCTCAGCATGTAAATTATGAAAAAATGGACAGGTTCATTAATGCTCAGCGAGATGCTCATTGGCAAGGATTTAGTGCTCCCAGCCATGTCCAGACAATGCTGCTCTACCGAATGGGAGGTGAGGGGAGAGGACCGTAGTGGTGGTAGAAAATCCCAAGCTGATTTCTTTATTTGCAGCAGACTTGCTTTGGAGATTTTCTAGAAAAATACACAACAAACTTTTGAGCTTTTCCACTCTAGAGGAGTATGGCTTCTGTTAAACATTCCATGCAAAAATACTTTCTTCCCAGGATCATCCAACCATTAGATTAGCATAAATTTAGCAGTTAATCCTCAGCAAGACTAATGGAACTATGAAGCAAAATATCAACAGTATTGATAAAAGTTAAATAACAAAAGAATGATAGGGTTATTTTATGAGCACCAAGTGTGAACATAATCGCAGCAATACGCTGCTACCCATTATCCTAGTGCGCACAAAACAATTACACAACAGGAATAGCATATGTGCAGCTAGATATGACTTAAACTTGCATTGAAATTCCAAACAAAAGAAACTGAAACATGTATGCGAAGTCAAGAATACTTTGCCTTGTAGAATATTTCGATAAATGGATATTCATTCCTTTGCCTTGTGAGGCAGAACCCTGGATACTTTGGGCACTCAACCTGAGAGAACAGAACAATCAATGTCTACATGCTTGCGCTTGAAGGCAAAAACATTAATTGCAGCAGAGCCTCAATATACTTTATAAATAGCAAACCCAAACATCGTGACAAAAATTAATCATATATGACAAAAAATTGATTTCAACATATGAAACTTGAAGTTAGACTTGTTTGACAAAGCAGGAAGCTTTTGAACAAATTTTGCTGTGAATATTTCATTTTTCTTGATTAGCGAAGCCTGTTTTCTGAATTCTTGTGAATAACAAGTACCAAAAAGAAATATGCTATTTGCACATCCAAGCAATTATATTTCCCTGTCTCAGAGCTCAAATTAAAACTGGATAAATGACTATATCAAAAGAAAAATGAGAATTGTACTCCAAGGTGAATCTTAAAGGAGTAGTAATGCTTAGTTTGTTAATCCTACGATCATAGAGTTATTGAAAGGTGACACTAGATTAAATTTTTCTGTAAATTTGAATCAGAAAAACAAGGAAAACCCTTTGTGAATTTATCACTTGTAAATAATGCTTCTAAATGTCGTCAAGAATAATTTGTAAATAATGCTTCTAAATGTCGTCAAGAATAAATGCATTTAGACCTAATACGCAATAACATTTGTAGTGTTCAGCATTGAGCAGTTATTAAAACAATATACTTTAGCAACCATTTCCGAAAAGATCATAAGTCATAACGTTGTCAGTCATCTGATATGGCTGTCATATCAAACACTTCTTGTAAACATAAAATCAATACTTGCTTACCCGAACAAACTTTATGTGTGGATATAATGTGGCAGCAGCCTCTTCCAATACTTTGTCAAGATGCTGTGTGTACGTGCACCTAAAAATGTGTTTTTTTTTTTGGGAGTGAGCAAAACCTTTCATATATAAGTGCTTAATATTCTTGTGTGTGTTCCTGAATCAAAGAATCGGTATATAACTTGATAGTAAAAGCAACAACCACAGGTCTTCCTTCGTGCAACAGCTGCACAAACTGACGTTCGGATGTAAATGGTATAATTCTTGATGGCCCTAGGTCCTTGGGATATCCAGTGTAGTACCTGTATCTTTAAAGATTACAAATAACCCTAAAAAGAGTAACAAAAAAAATATGACAGGCAAATGACTTCAGTTACAATAACAAAAACATAAACATGCCAGGTCACATGGTGGGGTAAACAAATTATGACTTGTAGAAATTTGAAACTTTTCCTCACTGTGTTCTGTTTCATATGCATCCAATGTTAAGATCATCACAAAATTTAGCTTGGTGAGCTGGCAAGTTAATATTACAGATGGCACATGGTAAAAGTATTCCACTCTATGTATCTCAGAAAAAAGAGAGACCCCATTTAGAATTTTAGAACCTATCTCCTAATTCAATGAAAAAATGTGCCTCCATATATGCGCTGCTCTATTCAAAGTATTAGCATATAGCAATAACATATAGATAAACTAGTGAAAACTTTCTTTTTTTCCCCTAAAAAATAAAAATCTTGATGCATAAAAAAGGTGCATGTTTTCCTCACTTGCATGTAGATCGAAGCTGGGAAATCATCCTATCAAGGAATGTTTGGTCTGCCATCATGGAGAAACCAATGGGAGCTGAATGCACCTTGATCCCACAATATGAACAGAATATATCAATAAAGTCACCAAAAAACTAGTAAAGCAAAAAAAGGAAGAAATTGGCAGGGTCTCACATGAGTTTTTTTTCTATTTTGGTATTCTTTAAGTTGGGCTTCGACGAAACAGCATCCACGTTGTGGGCACCTCTATAATAGTACTCTTATACTTAAGACTTCTCTCAAATAGTATTCTCAGAGATTTTAACTCAAATGAATTTAATTTTCGAATTTGTACTCCTCCAATTGACTGAACTGCCTCTGCTCATTTCTTTTAATCTCTTTTACTTTCTTTCACTCCTTTATCTGTTGGTTGGTTTCGTTCACAGCACAATAGCAAAAAAAAAAAAAAAACTGCACAAGCGGCACCCCAGGCCGCGGCGGCGGTGCTAAACAGAGCCGGCACGCGGCAGCTCCTCGACCCCCGTGCCGGCAGGCATGAGATCGTCCGTAGCCTGAGGTGCGCGCACTCCCGTGCAATCCTTGCCGTGCTCTCGCCTGGCGTGGACGGCGCCCGTCGAGTATTCCGATCGGCCAATCAGCATGCCACGTCATCAATGAAACCCAAAGGATGTGAAAGGAAGAAAAATAAGTGATTAGGGTTAAACAAAATGAGTAGGGGTAGTTCAGTCAATGGAGGGAGTACAAATTCGAAAATTAAATTCATTTGAGTTAAAATTCCTGAGAATACTATTTGATAGAAGTTTTAAGTATAAGAGTACTATTTTAGAGAAGCCCACGACATAGATACTATTTCCTTGAAGCCCAACTTAAAAAGTACCAAAATAGCAAAAAAACTCGTCTCACATACTCCCTCTGTTCTATATTTGATGCTGGTTTGTTCAGTTCTGAACTAACTGGCATGAAATATAAAAGAACGGAGGGTGTAGTTAGTTGAATAGCTCAAGTAGACAATTTTATAGACAATCAAAGGCAAAGCTTATTAGAGAACAATAAAATATGGTAGCAACATTAGGCTGAGCTTATCAGTACAAACTTTGCTCACATATGAATATTTGCATAAACAAATGACCAATTAATGTATTTCCACTCATACACATGAAGTCACCTATACTGCACTGATGTTGAGAATCTGATAATAGGATAGCAATGATAGTTTTTTCCTGAAGAGTCCAAGCCAGTGTATCTCTTGCCTCACTCAGAGTCAATAAAATATTAATGGTTTCATGTTACACTAATTTTTGTGACATTGCTTTTAAAAATTTGTTGTTAGTGCAGCAAGCCCAATTCTATTGTTTGAACAAACAATGTGCTAGAATGGCTCAGAAACTAATCTCAAAATACCATAATTTTAGTGATCTCTGGCCCGCATAAATACATCAATAACATCAAACAAATAAATAGTGTAAGTGAATCAGTTCTTCAAGGTGTTTCTTAATTGATTGCTGAGAATAATTTATAAGGTGATTTGAGAACAAAAATGTTTTACAATTACCCATTGCTCATCAATAAATCTATAAAATGCACACAAGAATCCAAGCAGCACAATCTGACAATTGACTAGTAGTTGATTCAAGGATGAAGTCGGCATTGTGGAACGCCTGTGTCAGCCTACATTTCTAACGGTGTCATTAGCTGTATTATTAGTGTTTGAATAGTGTTTTGCATTCAGAATTTGCAAAACCACCGATGTGAGCTGACACTGACAGATGAGTGCATGGGGATTCACCCCTGAAATGATTATGCCTCAGTGCTATTTTTCTTATATTCCAATGATTTGAGACATGACCCCTATATTAGTTATACACCAAAATAAAGCCCACAACATAGCTCCACATAAGAATCCAATTAACAAGGGAGCAAGACTCTAACCATTTCAAGCCGATATGGCTAAATGTTAATTTTGTGTGATAATCTTCTGATGAAAACCCCTTCATGTTCAAAAAAAATTCCATCCTTTCTTAAAAAGTATTAGATGGCATTGTTGAAGTGATTAACGATACCCTTTGGACATGTGCTGTTCGAAATGCTCTCCAAGGTAAATTTCAATTCCCAGTTTGCAGGCTATAGAGCAGTTGGCTAGGATGTTCATTCCCAGAGGTGGACGGCAGCTGACGTACCTAAGGACAGGGTTCAGCGGACGCTCCCTATAACGAGCGTCGTCGATGTGTGGCCTGCCCCCAATTGCCCCAGACGTCGCTGGGGGAGCGCTGCGAATCATGTCCCCTACCCCTGCCTAACGCCAGCACAGAGATCCTTCTTCTCCGACTCCCAGACCCCGTATCATCCCGATTGGGACGAAATCGTCCAGCCCCTGCCCCGGTCCTCGCGCAGGGATCGACCCATCACCGCAGTGTCAGTTAAAAAAGAGAGAGAGGAGGATTAAGGGGGAGCTCGCCTCTCACCTTGACACGCTGGCTGCACGAGAGCGGGCCTGCCTCCAGCGTCCTTGTGCAGTTGTGCGGCGCTGCTGTGGCCTGTGGGTACGGGTGCTGCACGGTAATCAGGCGTAGGGTTTTGAAAATAGTTGAAAACAGTTGTCGCAGTTTTTAAGCAAATTGATCCAGTTCGGTTCGGTTTAGAGATAAGATCTAGGTTACGATGAAAATCAGATTTAACACTTTAACAAAACTAACTAGCTGATCAACTTTATCGGTTAGGTGGCTGATTTTTGTCCGCACCAAAAACTGATTCTCAGACAGGTTTCTAAAACCTTGATCAGGCGGCATTAGAATAGCGTGAAGGCTCACGTCGTGGGCTTGGAAAACAAAAATAGTCTCTACTCGTTAGAAAACATAATTTCGTTTTTTCTACGACAAAACATTCTCAATAGATATAAATTATACTACATGAATATGAAAAAAAAATGCAATTGTCCTTTCTACAAATTATATAGATGAACTCTCCACAGACGCCCTTTAAAAATGTAACCGACCAACTCTTCCAAATCTCTCAGATTTTAAGTCTACAAAGATTATTATTTAGTTAACAAAATTAAAGCACCTAAAACAAATATATGAGATCCAAAGAAAATTGCTAGAAAATAAAACAAATTCATTTCAGATCATTTGTCGAATCGCTTTCCGCCACTATCATCTATCCACTAAATTATGGTAAAAATGAAAAACTTCAAATTTTAATATTAATATATTTTTAAAAGTTAATATTTTTTTTAAACCGTAGCGTTAGCATAGGTATCAAAACTAGTAACTATAGTTGGAGTACATCCTAATTTTAAACCTGTCTCTTATTTCTCATTTTTCAAACACCATCCTCGGTAGCGTTTGGGAATAGGAAAAATAGAAGACGAGTTTGAGATAGAGAAATGGAATAGAAAATCTGATCTTTTTATTAATCCACCTCGCTAACTTTCAATCTTTTATTTATTTTCTAATACCAA
>BCLF01000085.1:493290-513724 GCA_001602275.1 Zoysia japonica | reverse complement strand
TTTTCTTAGGGTACGCTTAGGTGCATTTTTGTAAGATTGTGAAGTCTAAATCCAATTGCCGTGTTTATACTCCCTTCTTTTCTAAATAGATGTCTTCACTGACTTTTAAAATCAACTTTGACTTATTGGTTTATAATTTTTTGATCTATAATTAAACTAGAATGTTAAATGTCACTGAAAGATCGTTTTCTTAGATATCTATCATTTTGTCATGTGCTGTTAAGGTTTATATGTTTTTCCTTTAAAAAAAGGTATTTCCTTTTGTGGTTCTCTTTTGAAGGTTAATAGTCAATTTGACCTTTTATTTGCTGAAAACAAGGGTCAAAGAAGCAAAGTTTTGAGTCAAATTAGCTATTTTGATTTTAAAAGTAAAGTCAAATAAATAAAGTTAAAAAATGAGACCAAATTAGCTAATAGCGTTAGTCACACAAGCAATTATCTTTTTAGGTGCAGTTTGAAGAATGAAAAATAAGAGATAGGTTTAGAATTGAAAAATAGATGAAAGGTTAAGATTTAATGAGATGAATAAATGGATGGTATAGATTTTTCTTCTCTTTTACTATCACAATCCCAACCTACATTTCCAGATTGCCAAATGGCACTTAAAAAAAATACATAACGAGAAATGATAACTTTACCCTCGTAGGAATTGACCTCAATCTCTCGCACCTAGCGGAGGAATTGACCTCAATCTCTCTCACCTAGCGTGAGAAAAAGTTCGACCTGTCAATCCTATCAGATCCTTATTAAATTTTAATGTAAAAATAAACAAAAATTTAGTCCGACTAGATCGACCCGACCCTCCCTGTTTTTCTGATTTTCTCGACAGCTCGCACCTGAGCAGCGGAGCTTATGCGGTTGTGACTTGTGACCCTGCAGCCGGTCCTGCGCCTACCACTGCTGCTGGACCGGTCCCCCCTCCGCCACCGGACCTGCGCATCCCGTCGTCGCCACGCCTGCGCGCACTGCCGCCGGCCTGTGCTTCCTCTCCCTCGGTCGGGCCTGCGCATTCCGCCGCCGTCGGGCCTGTGCCTCCTCTCCCTCGGTTCGGCATGCGTCTCCTAACCTTCGCATTTCCGTTCGGTGACCAGTAAGTGGTTTCGGGGTCGTCGCCGACCGGAGAAAGAGGCAGCGTCACCATCGCACGCCGGGCGCCGGAGCTCTAGGCGAGGAGGGGCAGGGGTATTGGGCGGCGAGATCCTATTGGTAGATCCGCACTCTGACCGAGGCCTCGACCGCGAGCTGCCCGCCCGGATGGCGGGGCTGGAGGAGCTCAAGAAGAAACTGCAACCCTTGCTGTTCGATGACTCTGACAGAGACGGCGTCAGCTCCAGGGTGCCCCTCCCGGAGGATACCTGCGATTCCTATGTGGTAAGCCCGCGCTTTTGAGGTTCTGTTGGATTTCTGTTACAACCGGCGATAGTGCGCAAGTGCAGAACAACTCGTGTTCAGGCTCGATGGCGGCAACAAGATGAAGCACGCCAGGGGCAAGGTTCAAATTCAACTAACTGGGTCTTGGGCCGGGGCCGCCAACCTGTCAAGGCACTGCCGCCAGACTGTCAAGTCGTTGGCTACTTAAGCAAGGAGGGGCGTGAGATTGGGATTGGCTGTTACAGATTGTTTTTGTTTCTATCTCCTTCTTCTAGCTACCCCTCCCAATCTCTCTCTGTAACGAGACCTATACTGTGAATCGAGAGGAGATTATACCCATACCTGTTGTGTTCGCTGTGTGTGTGTGTCGATCCATTTTGCCGCCACCGTTCTGCTCCGTCGTGTGATCGCCGGTGGTGACATTGGTATCGCGTGTTCTCTGCATCCTCTCAGTTCGATCGATCCTTCCTGGGGACAGTCAGGATCGCACCAGCGATTCCTGTTTCTCTATTTTCCCGTTCGATCGACTGCGAGAAGAGAGCGCAACGGGGACCTACAAGCCCGGGCCGCAGGCGAGATTCCTGCAAGATGTCATGGCGGATACCGAACGCAATTTGTTGGAGGCGCTCAACAAGCTGCAGAAGTCGGTGGACAATCTCGAGAGCAAGGTGGAAGACAATAAGCGCGAGTTTGGTCAACTCCGCTCGCAAGTTGATCTGGCTATGGGTGGTCTCACGCTGTTCAGGTCACCAAATTGCTGTGGTCTGCACACCTGCTACCAGAGACCTCCTCTGATGCTGGCGTCGTGGGCACTCAGCGCGCTGCTACGCCGTCTGGTGCTCCTACAGTACGTACCTCCATTCCCTCTCCTGCTTCTGTTGATGCCACTCCTCCGCCTGTGCGTGATGCTCCTCACATTGACACAGACGCCGATCGTGCTGGTCGTTGTCAGTGGCTACCTAAAATGGATTTTCCAAAGTTCGATGGATCTGATGCTATTGTTTGGTTGGACAAGTGTGCTGCATTTTTTGCTCTCTACCAGATCCCTCCTGCATTTCGGGTGACGGCTGCCTCGATTCATTTGGAAGGCCGTGCAGCACATTGGTTCCAATCCTACAAGTTTCAACCTCATTTTCATGTGTGGGATCAGTTTACTGCAGCAGTGCTCTCTGAATTTGAGGTGGATACTCACCGCAGTAAGACTATGGAGTTATTGGGCTTGCGCCAAACTAGATCAGTTGCAGAGTATCGCATCCAGTTTGAGCAGCTGGTGTACAATATCCGCTTGTATGATCCTGCTATCAGTGAAACTATGATTGTATCTCAGTTTCTTATAGGGCTGAGAGATGACATTCGTGCTATGGTCGAGTTGCAACTTCCAGAGACGTTACAGCGCGCTGTTGTACTGGCTCAGGTGCAGGAGCAACTATTGACGCACTCTAAGCGTTCAGGCTTCAGAAATTCTGTTCCTCGATCACAGTCGACACTCCCTCGACAAGATTCCCGCTCGTCATTCTCTCCTACTGATATGTGGAAGGCAAAGCAGCTTCGAGATTATAGACGGTTTCATAATCTGTGCTTCCGATGTGGTGAGCAGTATTCTCCCACTCACAAGTGTGCTGATCCTTCCTCTGCTGCCCCTCTTAATGCTGTTAATGCTATTGTGTGTACTAATGATGGTGGTGGATTTTTGTCTGATGAGCTCTTAGAGGCGGTTGAGACATCATCAGAGTTGGTACCGGTGTCTGATGCTTGTCTCATTGAATGCTATATGTGGCACTCAACTGAACAATGCCCTTCAGTTACAAGCACTGCTCCATAGTCAGACTATTGTTATTCTGGTGGATTTAGGCAGCTCTCACACTTTTGTGAATGATGCACTTCTTGCCAGAATTGCCCTGAACACCTCTCCCATACCACCACGGAATGTCCGTGTTGCTAATGGCCACTTAGTGCAATGTTCGCAGGTGGTTTCAGATTTGGAATGGTGGCTTCAGGGACATACATTTTGTGTCACTGCTAGAGTGCTTCCTTTGGTCGCCTTTGATCTAATCTTCGGCATGGATTGGCTTGAACAGTTCAGCCCAATGACTTGCGACTGGTTACAAAAGTGGATCTCATTCGATTATCATGGCTCTCTCATTACTCTGCAGGGTATTGTTCCCACTGTTACAAATGAGGTTCTAGCATGTCTGGTGAAGAGTTGCTCAAGTTACACAAAGGGAATGAATTATGGGCTGCTGTACTACTTACTCCTGTTTCTTCTGACACTACCATGCAAGAACACTATATGATGCAGGGGATACCTGTTGCTATCTCTTCATTGATCCAGGAGTTTGATCACTTGTTTCAGTCATCAACTGAATTACCATTTTCTAGGGTGTATGATCATGCCATTCCCTTATTACCAGACACTGTACCTATCAATTGCAGGCCCTACAGGTACACTCCAGCTCAGAAAACAGAGATTGAGAGGCAGGTCTCTGCTATACTGAAATCTGGTATTATTATCCCTAGCCTTAGCCCTTTTGCTTCTCCTGTGCTAATGGTCAAAAAGAAAGATGGGTCCTGGAGATTTTGTGTTGATTACCGCAAGCTGAATGCTTCCACCATAAAGAACAAATTTCCAATGCCCATAATTGATGAGTTTCTAGATGAAATTGCTGGTGCTGTTATGTTTTCTAAGTTAGACCTTAACTCTGGGTTTCATCAGATCAGAATGACACCAACAGATGAATACATGATTGCTTTTAGAACTCATCAAGGCCATTTTCAGTTCAAAGTGATGCCTTTTGGTCTCACAAACGCTCCTGCCACATTTCAGTGCCTAATGAACTCCATCTTCTCTGACTTTATGAGTATTGGTGTTTATGGATGACATTCTCATATATAGTAACACTCTCAGTGAGCATGTGGAGCATCTTAAGTTGGTTTTTCACGTGTTGAGCACTCACAAGCTGTTCCTCAAGTTCAGTAAGTGTGCTTTTGCCCAAACCAAGATTGAGTATCTGGGCCACATCAAATCTGCCGATGGTGTGTCCACTGATCCTACCAAGACTCTGGCTATGGCAGAATGGCCAGTACCTACTAATTTTACTAAGTTAAGGGGATTTCTTGGCCTCACTGGTTATTATAGAAAATTTGTGAAATCCTATGGTATCATTGCTAAGCCCTTAACTTCTCTGCTGCAACATAAAACTTTTCACTAGACTGATGAGGCTCAGCAAGCTTTTTACTCTCTAAAAGTAGCTATGATGCACACTCCAGTGTTGTCCCTCCCTGATTTTACTCAACCTTTTGAAATTGAAACCGATGCTTGTGACACAGGAGTGGGGGCAGTTTTGTCTCAACGAGGTCATTCAATTGCTTATTTCAGCAAGGCACTGAGTATTGCTAACCAGAAACTCTCCAACTATGAGAAAGAGTTTTTGGCTCTGCTTATGGAAGTGGACAAATGGCACCCTTATCTGTTGCAGTATCCCTTTGTAGTGAAAACTGATCACAAGAGTTTATTCCATCTGCAGGACCAGTCACTCTCTACTGAAATGCAACGAAAGGCTATGAGTAAACTAGCTGGTTTACAGTTCAAAATCATGTACAAGAAAGGACCAGACAACAAAGTGACTGATGCTCTCTCGAGTTGGCCACCATTTTGCCTTGCAAGCTGCTTCAGCTGCTGTTCCTGTCTGGATACAAGTACTGAATTCTTATGCTGTTGACTCTCATGCACAACAGTTACTTACTGAGTTGGCCTTGGCCTCTCCCAATTCACAGGGATATACGCTGTCAGATGGGTTGATCAGGTATAAGAAGAGGATTTGGGTTGGTGCTAACACGGCCATTCAAACCAAGATCATCAGTACTCTTCATGCCTCTCCTGTAGGAGGCCATTCTGGAGTTCAAGTTACTTACAATAGAATTAAGAAGCTTTTCAGTTGGGATGGGCTCAAGAAAGATGTTGACTCGTTTGTGCAGCAGTGTGCTATATGCCAACAAGCTAAACATGAACATTGTAAATATCTAGGTCTTCTGTGCCCCCTGCCTATTCCTGCTGCAGCTTGCCAAGATCTCTCCATGGACTTTATCGAAGGGTTGCCCAAGGTTCAGGGATATTCAGTGATATTGGTAGTGGTGGATCGATTCACTAAATATGCCCATTTTCTCTCTGTGAAACATCCTTATACTGCTGCTTCTATTGCCAAGTTGTTCTTAGATAATATTGTGAAGTTACATGGAGTGCCTAATACTATTGTGTCAGATAGAGACAAGGTTTTCACTAGCTCTTTCTGGCAGGCTCTATTTGCTTTGTTACAGACTCAACTTCACATGTCCACAGCCTATCATCCTCAAACAGATGGCCAAACTGAACGAGTTAATCAGTGCATTGAGATGTTCTTGCGCTGTCCTGTGAGTGACACCCCTTCACAATGGCTCTCTTGGTTGCCATTAGCTGAAATTTGGTATAATTCTTCTTATCACATGGCATTACAATGTTCACCTTTTAAGGCCCTCTATGGCACTGACGCTTCTGTGGGTACTATCCCTCAGTTATCTGATTCTGCCAGTAGTGAAGCTTCTTCAGTTCTTGCTGACAGACAAGTGTTTACTGATTTTCTGAAAGAAAACTTGCAGTAGCTCAGAACAGGATGAAGTGGTATGCTGATGAGAACCGTTCCCCACGCTCATACCAAGTTGGTAAACTGGTGCTTCTTAAGCTACACCCATTTGCACAGTCCTCTGTGGTTAACAGGCCTTGTCCTAAACTTACCATGAAGTTTTTTGGTCCTTTCAAGATTCTTGAGAAGGTGGGTGAGGCGGCCTACAAATTGGATCTTCCTCCGGATAGCATGGTTCACCCGGTGTTCCATGTTTCCTAACTTAAGAGCTTCACTCCTAATCACACTCCAGTGTTCTCTCCTCTGTTGGTTCCTCCAGTCTTGGATGCTCAAACTCTGTTGCCTGAAAGCATTCTTGACAGAAGACTCACTAAGAAAGGCAACGCCGCTGTCACCCAGATTCTGGTAAAGTGGACTTCGTTGCTGGAGACTATGGCTACTTGGGAAGACTACCATGTCCTGTGTGCCAAGTTTCAGGCTGGTTCTTCAGGAGGGGGCATTGTTACAACTGGCGATAGTGCGCAAGTGCAGAACAACTTGTGTTCCTACCCCTCCCAATCTCTCTCTCTCTCTGTAATCAGACCTATACTGTGAATCGAGAGGAGATTATACCCATACCTGTTGTGTTCGCTGTGTGTGTGTGTCGATCCATTTCGCCGCCGCTGTTCTGCTCCTTCGTGCGATCGCCGGTGGTGACAATTTCTTTTGTTTATTTCTCATTTGTATTTGTGGATTGCACGCAGTCTCACCACTAAACTCGTCTGATATTGGGGGGCTAAAGGAGTAAATTTGGATTATTTAGTTAAATCTGATGTATGCGCTCTGTTGTGTTTATCTTTATTAGTTGGGGGACATTGTACTTCCTTATAACTACAGCAAAATTGGTTACATATCTCTTTAGATTCCCTATAACTTTGTATGGCTCAGCTAGCTGCACAGACAGGAAAGACTGCGGCTGCAGCCAAAAAACTGAATATTACTGTAGCAAGAGCTAGCCTCATCCGCAGCTGCAGCTGCAAGAATCGCATCCGAACGCAGCCTATGTTGGTTATTTTCTATGTAAACGTAACTAAGTTGCTGTCAGTTTGCTCTTCTAATATATTATTTTTAGATACAAATTCATAAGCATATTTATAATGCAATATGAATGTATGAATATTCTGAATTTCTCTTCTAACCATTTTGGTATTCCAAACTCATGAATTAAAAATTGTAAATATTGAATTTTGATAATATATGCATGACTTAAAGTTTGGAACAGAGTAGTGCTAGTCTCTGGATAGACCTTACAGAATACATGAACTATTCTGAATAAGGTTGCTCCACTTTTTTTTTCTTGCTTTGCTGTTAATGGTTGGGTAACCTTTGACAGTAAGTTTCATTCACGATTTGCTTCTGTTTTCAACCTCATGAATAAGCATGGTCGAATGCCCAATAATTTCCTTTTGGTTTTCTTTGTGTAGGTTTCTGATAGTGGAACAGTTAATTTTCTGAGTAGATCATTGGGTGAGTATAACATCAATGAGCATGGCTTTCATAGACGAACTGCCGGGCCAGATGAGTCAAATTCTGATGAGAAGGCTTACCGGTGTGCCTCTCATGATATGCACATTTTTGGTGCCATTGGTAATGGTGCGAGTAGTGTTGTGGAGAGAGCTATATTTATTCCAGTGCACCGAATTTTGGCCTTGAAGAAGATAAACATATTTGAGAAGGTTCATATCTTTCTCTTGTGAAATGCATATGGAGGATTTTTGTTAGTCAATAAGGAACATTTCATTTTTATTCAAATATCAACCAGTTTTTGACATGTATTGCCTTAAATACATGGAATGCGGAGGGATTTTGATGCAGTTACAGTGAAAGTAGCATAGCATGGACGCAGCTAAGAAGACATGTCAAAAATTACGAATATTTTGTTGGTTTTGAATTCAGTTTGCATGCCCTTGTAGCGAGGCATGGTTATTTTTGTATACTGTAAGCGTAGTGCATTTTTCTGTTTTGTTTTAGTCATTCATGTTCGCTCCTTTTGCTTTAGTTGGTAAACCTTATGATAACTAAGTTAATTCTGTTCACAAATTTTGTGTCCCTTGATACCTATGTAGGAGAAGAGACAACAAATTCTGAATGAGATGAGAACATTATGTGAAGCTTGCTGTTATCCTGGTTTAGTTGAATTCCAGGGTGCGTTTTACATGCCTGATTCAGGACAAATAAGCATTGCTCTTGAATACATGGATGGTGGTTCATTAGCTGATGTTATAAAGGTCAAGAAATCTATACCAGAACCAGTTCTTGCACAGATGCTACAAAAAGTATTGCTTGTATGTATATTTCCCTTTCGATGATGGCTCTGGTAAAATCAGGTTGTGACCTTTTATACTTCGTGAGTTATATATTTCTCTTTGTGCAATTGTAAAGGGTCTGCGGTACTTGCATGAAGTAAGGCATCTAGTGCACAGAGATATCAAGCCAGCAAATGTGCTGATAAATCTCAAGGGTGAGGCAAAGATTACAGATTTTGGTATTAGTGCTGGTTTGGACAATACGCTGGCTATGGTATGCTTCTTTGGTGACAACCAACCCTCATGTTTTATGTTTCTCATGCTGATATGTTTGATATTTCCTAAAGAATTGAACCAACATTATATTTCCTGTTAAATAAATATGTTCCAGTGTGCTACCTTTGTAGGCACGGTCACTTATATGTCACCTGAGAGAATTCGTAATGAGAACTACTCTTATGCTGCGGATATTTGGAGTCTTGGATTAACAGTATTGGAGTGTGCCACTGGAAAATTTCCATATGATGTAAACGAAGGCCCGGCTAATCTCATGCTACAGGTGAGGTCTATTTTTCATTGACATTTGGATGTTAATAGTGTCCCATCTAACCATTATCTGCAAATGAAATGTATCAGTTCTTCCAGCCATAGGTGCTGCCGTGCAACCTAAGAGAAGTCACAACCCTCAAAATTGTGAAATAAAACTAATAATGTAGACAGCATTGGACGTCACTCATCTGCCTCCACAAATTTTCAATTAAAAAAATCAGCCTACATACGAAATAGCAAAAAGGAGAAATCAGGCTGTTTTTTTCCTGTCGAACACGCAGGAGAGCTGCTTATCATTATATTAAAAAGAAAAGGGTTAAGAAACCCGTACAACAGACACAAACTCACACACCCACACCAATACCACTGTCATACAACTACATTCACGCCTTTTTGAAACACAAGGATGACCCAAAACCTGTTACTTGTTGTCTGGTGTGACCCGCAAGGTAATCAGGCTGCTGATAGTGCTGAATTGAGGCGGGTGCTTTTTGATATTATTCAGACAGTTTTCTTTTTCTTTTTTCTGTTGGCTACTCAGTGTCTATATCCAGCTTTGATCTGAAATTTGTGGGAAGGTTGATACATGCCCTACCAAAGTTATGTATTTTTTTATTAGATTTTTTTTCATGATTGTTTATGGGAACTACTGCTCATAGGTAGCGCCGTAGCACAGTTGTACCTAAGGGATTCTCGACCTGAAATACAACTTCTGTTTGAGATATTTTGCTAGCAGTTTTCTTTATTATTCAATATTTATGTATAATTGTTCTTTGTTGATGCCATCATCATCTTTTTATGTTTTCTTGCATCTTGTTGGGATTTCCAAATATTTCACTTTGTATTTCAGATATTGGATGATCCATCACCAACACCACAAGAAGATGCCTTTACATCAGAATTTTGCTCGTTCATAAATGCTTGCTTGCAAAAAGATGCTGATGCAAGGCCCACATGTGAGCAGGTAAAGAGACTTGATTTATGATGATTGTTATGTAATCTGAGTTGCATAGTATATTAGGATTTGAAGACATTCATAATTCATCAGCAGAGTTGATCCTGTTTGGTATTATTAATGTTTATTACAATATTATAACGTGTGATTTGGCATTTGTCATGGAAGATTAATTGTTAGGCCGATTTTCATTTGAACTCAAAAGGGTACTATGGATTTCTTATATATTGAATCTAGGATGTTTCACATCTTGTAGCTTTTTTCACACCCGTTCCTGAAGAGATATGAAAAAAATGATGTTGACTTAGAAGCCTATGTCAGAAGTGTTGTTAATCCAAGAGAAAGACTAAAGCAAATAGCAGAGGTGAGTCCTTCGCTCCATGTAACTTATTCCAGATTTACTTTTTTTTTTACTTTAGATTATTTTGAAAATTTTAACGATTAACGTAAGATGATGTTGATCATGTTCCCAACATTTAGAACTGAAACTGCCTGACATTATCTAGGTTGATGTAAAGCTTCTTGCAGGAAAATACCCAAAACATAATGACCCAATGACCTCATGTTTGCTCATTAGCCCGCAGGAAGGGTCCCTGGATCCTGTGCAAGTGGGAGCTATGTGCACCGGGATGCCTTTTTTTTTTATACACATTTAGCTCAAATTAATCTCGTTGTTGATGTGGCATGCCAAAGACATCATGCTTCCGAACATGTAGGTCATTAGGAGTCCCTCGAATGAGCAAGGGCAGTCAAATCATGGTAGGTATTTAGATTGAGGTCTCAACAGCGTAGAGTGTTAAGGGTATAGTCAAGGATTAATTTGATACATGCTATTATTTTTTTTTCACGATTTGAACTATGCCATCCTACCCCACGTGTCATCAAGTGACAGTGGTGGCATATTTCAAACTTGAAAAATTCTAATGGCATATATCTAACCTCTCTAGCTACTATCAATCAACTCATATTCCTAACATGGTATCATGATTGCATAGTTCTGTACTCTCCCTTGCGTTATCCTCCTTGTCACCTACGAGTGGTGGAGGCAGTAGCCGAGATGGCGATGGTGGTAGCAGTGTGGTGTTTGGCGTCAAGTAGGTAACGTGGGGAAATCTGGTGGAGTCCTTTGAGGAGCTGCCGGTGCGCACGCGGGATATTGCGTTCGTGGGCATAGACCAAGAGATGAGTGGCGTCACTAGTGCGCTATGGTGGGAAACCTTCGAGCTTGTCTGTGTTGACATGCGCTACTGCAAGCTTCCCAAGTCCACGTAGCAGTTCATCACCCTGCAGCTCAGCGCTTGCCCCTTCTGATGGCACCACGCCAAGTCTATTCATCGAGTCGCCGTGGTTTGCTCTTCGAACTCTTTTTCCTACCTCTAGCCGCGACGCTTCTGGCTATGCACTGGGTCGGAGCTCATATAGACCTTGCTCACTCGCACGTCCATATAAATCAAGCAGCTCCTGGCAATACTTCCCCCACCTCAAGTAGCTCCTCATCAAGCACGGCTAGACTTCTTCGGCTTGCGCTCCCATGCCACCCGACCGAGCTCTGTCTCTCACCACGGCTGCCACGAGCTGTTTTTTGTTTTGGCGCAGTCACCGTCGCATCCTGCACGGGTGCTCCATCATTGTTCCCCTTCTTCGTTCAGGCAGCACCTATCATCACCGAGTCTTTTCAATTGCCTGCTCCTTTGGCATTGCTTTATTTTGCTGCCTGTCTACATTTTGTACAATAAATCACTTGTCCTTTGGCTTCTTTAGATAACTTTAGTTTTTGAGTTATTGCTGCTAGCTTCTCCGTGGGTCTAACTCTAGCATTTTGTTTTTCACTGTGTTCACATCCAAATCTTTTCTCTTGTGTTCGTCTTTGTTGTATATAATTTCTTTCTTTCTTATAGATTTTCTTATCATCTTTGTTTGATAGTTTTAGTCGGCTTGATTTGGCGGATTATCAAGGCTCCACTCTGTGGCGGATTATCAAGGCTCCACTCTATGGCGACTGTGTTAAGGGTATAATTGTCAAGGATATTATTGTAATATCCTAGTTAGGGTTTTCCTCATGTAACCTCTATATATAGCTGCCTTTAGGGCTATTATTAGGGACTTTTTGGCAGAGCTCCATAGAGCTGATTTTTAATCAGAATTAGAGAAGCTGTGCCAAATGTCGTTTTTAGGAGAAGTGATTTTTTGAAATGAACTAAAGGGCTGGGAGCTGAAAAAAGTAGCTTCTCCTGATTTTGTGAAATGATTCTTGGTCCTGATTCTAAGAGTTTATCCTAGAGAATCACTTTTAGCCACATATTCACTTCTCGTCAAAGAATCACTTCTCATAGAGAATCACTTCCCGAGAATCTTTGCCAAAGGGGGCCTTAATTCAACTCATTCCTAACATAGAGGATAAGTGCGATGACGAGCAACAATTGCAGACTTGCCCATAGACAATAAAGCTTTAATTTGTGGCAGGAGTGAACACTATTGATGCTTTGTGAACTGTTAGGTGACTTCAACGAAGTAGGTGCCAGCAGCCAAGTGGTCATGCACTCCTAGGTAACATTGGAGTTCCTTTGATTGAAGAGAGAATACCTTCCGTGATTTCCTTCAGTTCTAGTTGCTAAAACCCAGATGGCAGCACAAGCATGAGGTGCATCTAGGCATGGAGAGGATATAAAGAGGGCACTGACTGGCTATAGTGGGGGTGTATGTGACATTGTAACTAGGGAGGATGCTCACTTTATATGTGAAAAAGTGATTAAAATCTAGAGGTCAGTGGTGTCCTAGATCTAGAGCTACCCTACTTTGCTACCAGTTGTTGAGAAGCAGGTGTCTCTAAGCTAACATTGACTCCTGAGAAATGGTACCAACTTGTGTGATATCACTTATTATTTGAACCCAAGACATTCACTCTGCTACGTTAAATCATGTTAAATTGGGAGAAAACTCTTTACAAAAGAGCTCAACCTTTATTCATTGCATAAACTTGATAGAAGTTACATACTTCTTTTGGGTGGCTACCTGACTCATTGTGACACACAAACACTACTATACCATGATAACGTTACCATTCTGCTAGGACTCATAAAGCACTCTAGGTCATGACAACCTTTGGGGAAGGGAGACACCCTATTTATAGGATAATACAACCACTGGATTCGTGCCATGTGCCACATTATACACTATTCCAACCAAAATATCGTAGCTTAAGAATATTCTCATTGGTATACAATTCTCTAGAAATTTCTTGCCATGCCTAAATATCTAGATTTTACACTTTTCTTCACTTTGCGATGAAGTAGTTCTAGACACTTCCATGGCTAATATTTTATCTCTTATAATCTTCAAATAATTCTAGAATGTTTATAGTATGCAGCGATATAGTTCAACAGCAATTAGTGATGATAAAATTAAGTGAAGATGGGTAGGTATCTCTACGAAGCATTTAATATGATGACTTCCTTTTGTCTTAATCCCAGATGCTTGCTGTGCATTACTACCTCTTGTTTAATGGCTCTGATGTGATCTGGCATCATATGAAGACATTCTACATGGAGGAATCTACTTTCAGGTACGTTAAGCAGTGTACAATTGTAACCATGATGCTTATATTGATATACGAAATAGCTTTAACACTAAGCAATAAGCATAGTATTTTGTTCCTCCGTAAGGTTTTATCTTGCTTGTAGATTATGACTCCAGTGCCAGTTGCATTGTACTTGGAATCATTTTTTTTGTATCTGTAAATGACTAAGCTCCTGGTAGGTTCTGCATCTAGCTTCGTTTTTTAGCCCATAGCCCGTATGCAAATTCTTTTTACAGTTTGAGTGAAGAAAGAACAGTCGTGGCCATCTGTAATTTTTGTCTTTTGAAACTTATGTTCCAGTTTAGTGTGTGGTTAGTGTGAGATATAGTGCGAGTTGCTGAAAAGAAAAAAAAAAAAACTAGATGCATTTTTGCGCCCCAGTTTTCCTGATATGCACTATGTGAATTGTTAACTGGTGCTTAAGCTGGTTACTACTAGTTTTTCAAACGTCATCTTGAAGATGGTGTTGCCTCTCTAGTGCAACAATATTCTGTTTAGATAATATTCATTGGAAATCCTGCTTCTGGTTAACTTTTTTCCTTTTGTGGCAGTTTCTCAGGCAATGTGCATGTTGGCCAAAATGAAATTTTTGATGCTTTATCAAATATAAGAAAGAAGTTAAAAGGTGATCATCCTCGGGAGAAAATTGTTCATGTCGTAGAGAAGCTACATTGTCGTGCAAATGGTGAAACTGGCCTTGCAATTCGTGTGTCCGGATCATTCATTGTGGGGAACCAGTTTCTTATTTGCGGTGATGGGTTGAAAGCTGAAGGGATGCCCAGCTTGGACGAACTCTCCATTGACATTCCAAGCAAACGTGTCGGGCAGTTTAGAGAGCAGTTTATCATGGAGCCAGGGGATTTAATGTCATGCTATTATATATCAAAGCAAGATCTCTACATCATTCAAGCATGAGAGAACATTTCTAATTTGTAAGATGATAACATCACTCCTGATTCCATATCACTTTAGTGTCGGAAACAAATACTTTTCGGAACGTCTTTTCCATGTTTCGACTTTATATGCTGGTAAAATTGAACATAAATTAACAAATTGTTTTTTGGTACTGTCTACTGAATATAATTTTTAGGCCAGCCACATTTTTCAACTTGAGGAATTGCCAAAGTCGGCCATGTGTTTGTCCCAGGGATCGTGCAGCTTTAGCTCTGGCCGAAGGTGGTATTGGCTCCCTCAGATCATCTCACGTTCCTGTGCTTGAATTAGTTTATTTCAGTTTTCCTGGTGCAAGGAAAGTTGTAATGCGACAGTTAAATTATTGTGTTTAAGGAAAAATGGGGAAAATCTTGTCATTATTGGGACATTATCTCAAGTCACCTCCCTTTTTAGGGTAATATTAGTTCTTGTAGAGCTGATTTCTTGCAGCGTGGTACCAGTTCATGTGTGATAGCTTCGAGCATTTTGTGATGGTTTTTTGTTGCAGAATTGGTTTGCAACAACATAACTTGAACAATCACAATCAGGTTTCAGAAACTGAACCTGCCGGCATCAGTTTGGCTGTTTTTCGTGAAAATCGAAAAAAACTGTTACAGAAACCGCAAAAACTGAGCAAATTTGAAAATCAAAATTTTTGAGAAAACGGATTAGTTTTACTGGTTTATCGATCGGTTTTTTCGGTTTATTTTTTTTGAATTTGAAATCAAAATCGAGTGGTTTTTTATCGGTTTTTTTCGGTTTATTAGTCGGTTTTTGGATTTTTATTTTTTTAAATTTATTAAATTGAAAACCGGTCGATCTTCTAAATCGAACTGAACCAGTTTCACCGAAAATCGAGAAAATCGATCGGTTTTGACTAGTTTTGTAAACTTTGCTCACGATTAACACAATGTTCCGATAATCTAATACACAGTGATATATGCTAGTGCCACAACAAGACTTCATGGAGTGGGACCTTGTCTAATTAACCTCATCGCAAATAGATATTCGATTTCTAGGCCACCATGTTACGCTGAGTACTCCCTCCATTTTAAGGGTCTATTTGGATTCAGCCAACTAATTGTTAGTCTAGATTAAAAATTAGTTGACTAATTATTAGTCTGTTGTTCGTTTAGAGGAAGGATTAATTGTTAGTTCATTTTTCAATAAAATTTCTATTTTGCTTTTAACTAATTATTAGTCCGCGTATGTGTTAGATCTATGACTAATTGTTAGACCGCTAGTTGTATTTTTCGTCCTGTATTTAAATTTTATATAATTTTTTTCGTTATTTTCTCAAATTTATTTTTGACATCTATTTAACACAAATAAACTATAGTGTAATTAAAGCAACATAATGAATCAATTATTTAACATAACTAGTTGAAAAAAATAAATCTATCATCTATGAGTACAATAAAACTACTTACACTAAAATGTGAATGGCTACAATAGAAAAAAATAGGTTCAGGCGGAGAGCGGCAAGAGCATGGGGCAAAGGGCAAGCGGAATGAATGATGAAGAAATAGGCTCTCCAGTTCACTTCGGAGATGAATTTTGTTTTTTTAATCAATTTTCGAGTTAGTTTCTGATTAAATAAAAAAAAGAGTATTTTAGACATTTTTCGACTAATTAGAAAACAAACAATTAGTTAGTAAATGGACTTAAAAAAATTAGTCCTATTAGTCCGCTCGTTTGAGAAAAATTGAACTAATTTTTAGTTGGCAAACCATTAGTTGGCTGGATCTAAACAGGACCTAAATGATGTTTTTACTTTTTTAAAATCAACATTGATCATTCATTTTATTCAAAAATTTTATAAAAATATAAAAATAAATAAGATAAATTTAAAGTACTTCTAAGTAATGAATGATTTCAAAATAAAATAAATAATATTTTTCATAATTTTTTAATAAGATGAATTGGTAAAAGTAGATGTTAAAAAATTTTAAAAAATATTTATTTTGGGATGGTGGGAGTACCTTCGACATGTACGATGATTCCATCTTTGCGCTGTTCCTATGCAGAGCTCTTTTTTGGGCAAATTTCGCACCTATTCTTAGCGCGGCCCCGACAATGTGAGGTCATTGTTTCTCGATCGTCTGCTTCCATACGTCTGCAAATGCGAAGTTTATTTTGCCGTGGCAAGATCTCCAGCAATGGCTAACTCTGCTGTCCGTTCCTTACCTTTCTCGGTCGAGGCGGAGTCAGCACGTCGCCGGAGTTGGTAGATCTTTCTTCCCCATCCGTCCGCAATGGAGCGGCTCGTCAAGCCGCTGTTCCTCTTCGCCCTGCTCGCAGTGGTCCGGCCCGTCGCCGTGGACGCGTTGATCACCGATGGCCTGCAGGTGGGGTTCTACAGCAGGACGTGTCCGGAGGCCGAGAACGTCGTCCGGGATATCGTGAACAAGGAGGTGGCCATGAACCGCAGCATCGCCCCCGGCCTCATCCGCCTCTTCTTCCACGACTGCTTCATAACGGTAACCAACGCATTCGAATGCTTCTTCATGATTCTTTTCGCTGTTCGTGTTCATGAATGTGGGTTGCGCAATGTGCACACACAGGGCTGCGACGGCTCCATCCTCCTGGACGAGTCGCCGGCCGGTGACGTCCCGGAGAAGGAGTCGTCGGCGAACGGGTTCACCTTGATCGGCCTCGACACCGTCGACACGATCAAGTCCACGCTCGAGGCCACGTGCCCGAGCCAGGTCTCGTGCGCGGACATCGTCGCCTTCGCGGCGCGCGACGCCGCCGTGGCCGCCGGTCTGCCCAGCTACGACGTCGCGGCGGGGCGCCGCGACGGCGTGCATTCCAACATGGACGACCTGCCGGGCAACTTCCCCGTGCCCGGCCACCACGTGCCGCGCCTCACGGAGCTGTTCGCGCAGCGCGGGCTCTCGCAGGAGGACCTCGTCGTGCTCTCCGGCGCGCACTCCATTGGCGGCGCGCACTGCTTCATGTTCTCCAACCGCATCTACGGCTTCTCCGAGACCGCGGACGTGGACCCGTCTCTCGACCCGGAATTCGCCGCGCGGCTCCGGCAGATGTGCCCGCCGCGGAACCCGAACGACGACCTGGAGCGCGCGCCCAAAGTGACCTTCGACGCGGTGTCCGGGGATAGGCTCGACAACTCGTACTACGCCGAGCTGCTCTCGAGGCGCGGCCTGCTCACCTCCGACAACGCGCTCGTGGAGGACCCGCAGACGAGGGCCATGGTGGAAGCGTTCGCCAAGGACGACGCGCTGTGGCAGCAGAAGTTCGCCGAGGCAATGCAGAAGGTGGGCGCTCTCGACGTGCTCATCGGTGAGGGCCGGGGGCAGGTCAGGAAGAATTGCAGGCTGGTGAACAGTCCGCCGCAGGCGCAGCAGCCACAGCGGCAGCCGCAGTGGCCCGCCCACCCGGGGTTCCCGTGGCGACCGCCGCGCGGGCATTTCCGCCGGCGACCACGCCGGCCGTTCCCGCGACATCATCCGATGGCCGACCTCATCAACGGATTCTTCCGCGGTTTCCACTGATGCAATGAGAACTTGAGAAGCTACGACTTATGGTGGTGTTACAGAAGCAATTTGCTCTGGAATGTCCCCAATTTTTTTTTTCACTTTTGACTTTTACATTTCATTTTTGATTTTTGTCTTATTTTAAAAATTTGTAAAAATATCACTTATTTTGTTGTGACTGGTTTTAAAAATAACTAATTTGTTTTTATATTTATGAATTTTTTTAATAAGATGAATATTCAAACGTAATGTTTAAAATTCAGAAGTATCAATAGTTTGTAGACGTCGTTTATCCTATTTTTTTGTTACAGATTATATCTTTATTTTTGTTATCACAAATTCTATCTCTAAAATTTTATTTTTAATGGAAAGAACAGTCCATCTCCATTCGTTTTGGAATTCATTTTGTGTTAGACTCCTCCCACTCTCGCATCTCCACACAATGCTGTGCGGTGACTCCAACTCCCATAGCGTTGTCGTCGCCGTTTGCGTCTATGTCGAAGATCCCTAGCCTTCGTGCAGCGCTGAACGGTGATTCAAACTGCTACCGTCCCTCTATCTCTATGTCACATTTTAACTAAAATTCTAATCATGAGAGAGAAAATATGAGATACATGTTGTTACAAATAGTTTTCTTTCCAAACCACTTAAAAGCCACTGTTACTTTTTTGCCATCTTGATATATCATAATCTAACTAGATATGAATAGGTGGCGAGGCCCTACGACGCAGAGTGACTCTTTATTTATTCAGTTGAAATTAGTTTTGGTTTCGTTCAAATAAAAAATCATGCAAAGCTTAAATTGGAGCAAATGTTATGTAAATTTATTTTTCTGTAGCTTAGTTTGTTTTAATACAAATTATCATACTTATATAGTAGGAATTGTGTCATATTTTTTGTCCATAGCTGACCGAGAATGCATCATATTGTTTTTATGTATCGAAAAAAATTGCATCACATTACTCTGCTCGTAACGTAGCACAGGCGCTCGGACTAGTCATTACTTATTATTGGCTGCTACCTCTAGAATTAATTGTTGACGGTTGCAAGAACATCAACAAGAAAAAGTTTGGAATTCTAAAAAAAAAGATTTGGAGGGAATAGCTTCTTAAGAAGGTTGATCTCCAAAATAATTTATAGGAGATTTAGGCTGTGTTCGCGTCTTGTTTTTCTTTATGAATGCCATGTTTCTTTATTTTATTTTCCAGAAAGGTTTAATACCATTCCTACGATAAATAAAATGGTACAACCATGTGAATTTTTATATACTTAGTGGGGCAGTCTCCTTTTTTCCCAATGACAAAATCTCCAGCAATTTCATTAAGTAAAGTTTAGGATTAGGATTTGTTGGCCACATGCTTCAAGGATTCAAGGTAGATCAGCAGCTCTATAGACGGACAATTGGTGAGCGGGACTAGCTGCATATGATTGTGGAGCACTAACTTGAGATCATGAAAAAGGAATTCTTAATACAAATAGAGGGAGGTGGAATGTGGTATGTACGCTGCCACCATGGATTTTTGCCAGTGGGAACACTGTGCTTTGCAAATTTACCACTGGGAAATAAAACATACTCCCTCCATTCTTTAATTGTTGTCGCCGTTGACTTTTAACTTCAACTTTAACCATTTGTTTTATTCAAAACATTTTAATAAGTATCATATATTTTGTTATAATTTGATTTATTAATAGAGCTATTTGAATTACAACTTAAAATTTTTTCACATTTCAACTATTTTTTTTAATAAGACGAATGGTCAAAGTTAAAATTAAAAGTCAACGGCCATATCAATTTAACAACGGAGGAAGTAACATATAGATGATCTTATATGTCATTCATACAAATAACAAAATAATTACAAAGTCAATATTTCAAATCCCAAATTGTCAATTTGTTTGCCACCGATGGTGGTTGGCGGAGACGATACTTATCCCATTTGATTGCTGCAGGCATCTATCTTTAAAAAGCAGTGTTGGAGCCAAACTGAGAACAGAGGAGCCATTGAGGTTGTTTAGATTTTAAAAGCAAAATCAAGTATTTGCTTGTCGGTTGTTTATTGTTGCATAGATCCGCTATGCTAGAATTAGTTTCTACTAGTTCGAGGCCTGTGCGATGCTGCAGATAACAAAGTCAATAAAAATAAAAATAATTAAGATTATGTATATTAACTAGCATTTAGTTTTATAAATGACGATCCACAGTTGCCTTTCTATTATTGCTAATCCGCAACCAAGCCAAAATCTTCAGACTCAAATCTGCAAATGCTACAGGTCGAATTCTTATAGGAACTGCAATACTACATGTTGAATTCCTATAGGAATTGCGATGAAAAAGGGACAATGGTGTTTCACCTGTAGATTTTTTAGTTTAATTGTGATTTGATCATTGATTTAGATTTTGTAACTCAGCCATCACTTTTTAAAAGCTACCCTCAACGATATTAACTTTTGATGTGAAAAGACAATTTTTTTAATTGTATCATGAGTTTGTTAATTTTATTTTATTTATACAAGAATTAAAAATCTAAATTTGAAAATTTGAAAGTGGACCGAATTTGACACAAAATTTCAAATTTTGAAATCTGAATTTGAAATTTTCAAAATTTTGAAACATGAATTTGAAATTTCAAATATTTTAATTTGAATATTAA
>BCLF01000085.1:463401-492225 GCA_001602275.1 Zoysia japonica | reverse complement strand
TGAAACACAATGACCCCAATGAAAAAATAGATTTTCTTGGAACTGGGAAGAAAAGGTTTCAATAGAAGTTACAATAACACAACCGGGAAGAATAGGTTCTAACAGAATTTACGAATGACTTTCTAAAGCGATATACTAAATAAAAATGAAATAGTAAAAAGAGCATATGAATTATTGGTTGTTATAGACAGGCTGATTGCATTCAGAATAGTCTGTTTAGTTGGTTGTATATAATGGGACAGATTGAGAAGAGATGATGTTTGGTTGTCCGTATAAATCTAGCCTGTACGAGATAAAAGTAAAGAAAATAAATTATTTTAATTTTAAATTATGTAACCACACTCTAATAAACTCTATTTTAAATTTATAAATTTTAATGTAATTTAATATATACTAATATACTTTAAAATAAATAAATAATACTATCATTAACGGGGCTCCCAAAAATCTAGCTCCGAAGAAACGGAACTTATCATAGTATCTTAAAGCTTAATCTTTATTAAAATATTTTAATATTATCAAATACATACTAATTAATTATTAATTATTTATTAATATTATACCCCACGAACCTGGCTCACCGGGAACAGAGTTTTCCCACGTTCGCAGGAAGCCAGACCCAGCAGCCGCGTTTGCACCTGCAGAACCAGGCTCAATCGGCGATGCAGCGAACCAATCACTGGTTCACTGCACGCGAGCAGCCTGGCCAGCCTCCGTGCAGCATCGAAACGTGTATATATTAACACAGTGAGTCTAAGCAGTAGTTTCAGGCTATATATTCCATCCAATAAGCTATATGAAGATCTATGTAACCTGCTGGAAAAAGCATATCTATTGACCTTCCTGTTAAAAAATTTTGCATCGACGTTTTTGATGGATCATCCATTGGAACGGAGAGTTTTATAAGTGTATTTGTTGCTAGATTTACATTAAACTATCAGAGCATGTTAAATATAATTGTCATGCTGAACTGACCAAATGTCATGCACTGTTACAAAACGAGTCTACAGTGTCACTCAAAAAATTATAACAATATCAGCCGAACGTAACAGCCGACACTAACAAGTCTCGATGCCCCCAACGTTACGACCTAACACTGTTGTGGTCTCAACAGTGTCGGATGCAAGTGACATCATCCTACAAAACGACACTAATTACTAACATTACTCAATAGTGTTGGTACCAGTAGACATCACAAGCAACCGATAGTACAGAACACGACACCAGTGTCGGTCATTGCTTACTCCATCCACATCGGATACTAGATAGAAACACTATAGTGTCAGACAAATGTGATATAACAAAAATCGACATTGACAATGAACATATCAGTGTCAGTTGGGTTGATGTCAAGAAAAACCGAAACTAGTATCTATTAGCAGTGTCGGTTTTTGGTGTCGGAGTTCAGACGACACTGCTATCGCCTGTATTGTGTCGTTTATGATCTCAATGTCTGACACTGGTAGTTCGTGTATAAATACTCATCCTCTTCCTCCTGTCGAGGCACTCTGTGTTCGATTCTGTTTTGGAGAATGTGTCTGTACGGCGACCGGAAAATTTGAAATACAAGGGGGACGGTTTTGATTCTGTTTTTAATTAATGGATATTGCTACAGGAGGTAAATCTATGTTATCTTTGGAAGTTTTATGGTCTTATGATATGGTTTTAATGTAGGTTTAGAGCGGGATATTATGAGAGGAGTTTGATGTAGACCTAGCTTGTACAGGCGTAGATTTAGGGCGGGTTTTATAGATCTCAACTAATTTTGTTGACCTCTAAGAGTATTAGTACATAGTTAATTAGCTAGATCTTTAGTTTACATATATAATAAGACCTACATTATGGTGCGGGTGGGGCAGAAGAGAGAGTAAAAAATTAATTGTTGTCTAGTTAATTTTATATCTTTTATATTATAATTTTTTTCTCTTTATTTCTTTTTATATCAGTGATTTGTGAAGATGGAGGACATATCTTGGATGTACAATGGCGCTGGCGGAAATCCATTTCTATATTTCAAAAATGTCACTTCATTTGTCGAAGCCGCTAAAACCAAAAATGTATATATAAAAACAAATATATTATGGTGTCCATGTAAGAATGCAAGAATGTTGTAATGTTTGACATGCCCGAAACAATCTGTGAGCACTTGTTGGAAAATAGTTTCATTGAGAACTACTCAATATGGACCAATCATAGAAAGACACAAGCGAATACACCAAGCAGTGAAGAACAAGAAGTTGAGATTAGATACAACATAGAGAGGGAGGTGAAGGCAACATCGAAGAGGCAAGGTCAAAAAGAAACAATACAGAACAGAGGGATGAAAGAAACAACGATGATTCTGATGTGTTTCATGAAAGTCACGATATTGAAGGCTTCGATGTCGAGGAACTGTTGCGCCACATTGGGCGCGAGGAAATACTAGAGAACAAAACAAGAGGCTTAGAAACTTACAGATTTTGGAGAAGGCTTCGAAAGATCTTCTATACGCTGAATCAAACGGGTGTGATAAGGAATGCATGATATTGCAAATGATGCTTGATCTTCTCACACTAAAGGCCAAGTATGGGTGGTCAGACACCAGCTTCAATGAATTGCTAGAGCTCTTAACCAAATTATTACCGAAACCAAACAATTTGTCAACTACCACGTACCTTTCAAAGAAATTGTTGTCACCATTGACACTGGGCATACAAAAAATACACGCTCTTCCGAACCACTGCATATTGTACAGCAAAGAGTACGCAAACGACATGAGATGTCAAGTGTGCAATGCCAGTCGGTACAAAAGAAATGATCAAAGTGATGATTCAGGTTCTCTGGATCAGCAAAAAGGGAAGAAAGGGAGGAAGATGATGAAAAGCATTGGTAGCAGTCTGGATGACCAAGATGGTGACAAAAGAAAAGTTTCAGCACTTGTGATGTTGTACCTGCCAGTAATATATCGATTGAAGCGACTATTCTCTAACTCTAGAGATGCTGAACTCATGATCTGACATGCGGCCTCTGATAGGCGCAAAAAAGGACGGGAAGCTCCGGTACCTGGCCAATGCTCAACAATGGAAAACATTTGACGTTAACCATCTTGAATTTGCCAGAGATCGAAGAAACTTAAGGCTAGGCTTAAGTGCTGATGGATTGAATCTCCATCGTAAGATGACAAATCAACATAGTACTTGGCCAGTGATTCTATGTCTATACAATATACCTTCATAGCTGTGTCACAAGAGGAAGTATCTTATGTTAGCTATCCTTATTTTTGGTTCTAAACAAGGTGGCAATGATATAGATGTCTTTTTAAAACCTTTAAGAGAGGATATGAAAAAGTTATGGAAAGATGGGGTCCGTGTTTGGGATGCTTACAAACAAAAGAGCTTCACACTGTATGCCATGATTTTTGTTACAATCAATGACAATCCCGCACGCTTGACACTAACTGGACATGTTAAAAGGAAGACTGAAAGGACCTAGATGTCGCCTAGAGAGGGGGGGGGTGAATAGGCGTTCCTGAAAATTAACACAAACTTACAGCGGAAATTAAAACTGCCAAAACTGGAACTTTCGGTTTGTAAAACCAAAACTTCCGGTTTTGCCCGGATAGCACAGTAAGTAAACGCCTAAATCGGAACTTCCGGTTTTTATGATACCCTCCGGTTTTCTCGGGACAAAGGGCTAAACCTGAACATTGAGAGATTTCTCGAGAAACTTGCAAAGCACCCCTAACAGAGTACAAGGAAGTTCAACGACTTGCTCCCAAGTCATCTACGTCTCCATTGAGAAAGCTTGAGCTGCTCACAAGGCCAACTCCAAGCCGGATCTCTTTCAACCACTTCTCTCAAATCACTATCTTGCTTGTAGAGTGCTCAATGGATGGCCTTCACAAACTCTAAGGGGTTTCCCGTGGCACACCACAAGCTTGGTGGCTCACCGGGCGACGCCTAGCCGTCTAGGAGGCTTTACCTCCAAGAGTAACAAATGCTCATGGATTTGCAACTTAATGTTCAAGTGCTCCATGGATGGGAGTGCTCAAATGTGCTCTCAAAAAGCAATCTTTCATCCCAACACTTATGATTTCTCACAAATCACACAAACCTCACAAAGAAGGGTTGGAGAGAGCTCTAGAATGCTTTGGCTCAGTTATGGACGTGGGCAACACCAGTAGCTTCTACTAAGGGGAGAGAGGAGGTATTTAAACCACTCTCTCAAAAAACTAGCCGTTGGGGCTGAAACTGGGAAAACCGAAACTTTCAGTTTACCAACCGAAACTTCCGGTTTTCAGAAGAAACTAGCCGTTAGACACAACCTATGGAGGAGCCTTCCAAATCATATACATTATGACCAAGTACGTTGGCTAAACACGAGATGAACGTTGACACATGCGACCTTACGGCATGCCACGTGTCAAAGGCCATTCTGAACTGCCAACTAAAGATACTCAATCATATTGCATATAATTCCGGTATTCCCTGATATGCATTTCAATGCCCAAGATCAATATGCATATTGCTAAGCCATGTGTGTAACCACCGTCCTCACAAGACATATGTAGAGAGCCGATTTTAGAGTTTCATAGCAGGTTGTTTATCTTACGTATTTATCACAAAAGAAAGGTTTTGGACTCAACTAAGTTCTCTAATCCGCAACATGAACAAGAGCGTAGCTAGATAAAGTATGTGCCTCTTGCTCAAGAGAACAACGCAGCAGAAAACCAACCAAAAGTCCTAAGTGCTCAGCCCCTAAGCACCATCTACTCCGGTCCATCACCGTATCCGAGAGGATAGAAGTACCCAAACACGAGCTCGTCCTCACTTGCAAAACTCAACAAGAAACATCTTGAGTACGAAGGTACTCAGCAAGACTTACACCACTAAGTCTATTCAAGGAGTATGCATTTTGGCTTTGGACAGGAATAAGCTATAGGATAATATTTTACATAAAAGCATTAGCTTTGTATAGTAAATGAATTGTAAACTTTAATATAGGCGAGGCTACCATACCAACAACAAGGAATGAGTAACGGTTCATAAGCTCACATACTACAATATCCTTCAAACCACAACTAGGGAATCGTACCATGATGCTGCTGCTGTACCAAAGCTTGGTCATAACCGAGACCGCGGCAATTCAAATTGTTTTTACACCTTGCAAGGGAGTACATCTTTACCCACGCGACACACGACCACCGACCATACAACCCGTCGGAAGTAGGTAGTGATTCGGTGTGACAACCCATTCCAAATACGCTCCGACTATTTACACAGACGTTTGGTCAAGGTGAGTTGGTCGCACTAGGCCCTCATGGGGGTCATCTCTAGCACCTCCTATACCCCCAAACTCGCAAGCCAAATGATCGCAGCTAGATAAGGAAGAAGGCTTACCTATCCATTATTTCAGCATGTGGATGTACGAAGAGTGCCAAGGACAAGAAACACTTTATCAGCCAATTCCCTCTAAACCACACCATAACCAACATTCATCTTTTAATGAGCATGGTCAATTCTTCCCAATTAAACTCCTATATCGCGCGAACAATGGTGACCTTCCATTGTTCGACTTCTACCGTTTAAATTGAAACCACACTAAGAAATACCGTAAAACTAACTTCTAGACCTACCCAACTCCTCATAAGGTAGGGTGATAACAAAGGGCAAGAAAGGTAATGTAACAATTAGGATAGCAGATACCTTATCTAATGCCCGATTAATGCAATCATATTATTTAACTGAACATAATCATTTAAGACATATCAAAAAAAGGTTAAGATATGCAGGATCCTTGCCTTGAGTTGTAGGTTCTTCGCTCTCAAACGCTTGCTCCGCTGCACCCTCTGAACCACCTACGTCACTCTCCGGTAGCTCACCTTCTAAACAACAGAAGATACACCAAATGAATGACATGACAATGATATGAAATGAGGTGCAAATACCATGAGAATTTGTAGACATAAATTTCTTTGAGTCATGATTGCAATGCAAAAAGAATGACTTGATTTGAGCAAGATTTGATCCAGAAATGAGCAAAACAGTGCAGCTGGTCAGGAAATAGTGATTATGACCTTTAATCACTATTAAATTAGAAACTAATTATTCTACTCTGGTTTTGGGTAGGACGATATTTTTAGTGTGTAGATAACAGAGAGGCGAATCCAATGAAACAAATTTCACAACAAACGGAGGTCAGATGATTGTTCTATGAATTTTACAAGATAGCAAGGTCGGGCTGAACCAGAGGGGTCGGACAGGGGGTCGAGAATAGTCGGAAAGAGGTCGGGAAGGGTCAGACAGAGGTCAAAAAAAGGTCGAACAGGTCAGAAAAGGGTCGGGAAAGGTCGGACAGGGGTCCGTAAAGGTCGGGAAGGTGTCAAAAAGGGTCGGACAAGTAAAAAAAGGGTCGGAAAGGGGTCAAAAAGGGTCGAGAAGGTCGGAAAAAGATCGAGAAGGGGGTCGAAAAGGGGAGGGTAATCACTTTGGTGATAAAAGTTGAGGTTCATAACTTAAATAGAGATATTAGAAGTGTAATACCTCCTAAAAACTCTAGTTTAGATGCTCAAAGTGACATGCAACAAGTTAGATGAAAGAATCATCTACAATGATGAAACCTAGCCATGGATGAATCTTGGGCTCACACATGGAGAACAAAATGACAAAAAAAAAAAGAGAATGAAGATGAGAAAAATCTTCACCTCGGCGCTCAAAAGCTTGGAGAGAAGCTTGAGGAAGAGGAAAAGCTTCGGATGAAGTCTTCAAGGTTGAGATCGTCAATGGCGGAGCTCACCCGAGTTGAGAAAGATGAGGGGTTTCATGACGTCTCCGACACCGATTCAGCTTGAAGAGGACTTGAAAAAGTCGTAGGAGAGGTCAGTGAAGCCTTCTCCTTGACTCTCGGCGATGAGGACGATAAAAATCGCCTCAGCTCTTGCTACCACAGTGGAGAGGAAAACAATAGCAGAATAAAGAGAAAAGGGCGAAATCTGATGGCTTTAAGGCTTTCTTAGACGGGAAACTCGACGGGAACGAAGGTGGGAACCATGGGGCAGCGAGTGGAGGTTCGAATGGAACAAACGGCATGCAACACGTGGCAAAGAATGGGTGCCAGATGTAAAACACGAGGCATCACTTTTCTGCAGCCTGTCGGGAGGTTGAAGGAGATAGAGGAGAGGCTAACAGGTGGGCACACGATATTTTCTTTTTGTAGATTTTTCTAGTGATAGATAAAAGAAAGATAAATTCATTACCACTGGAATCACCGCCAACGAAGATATAGAATTCAAATGAAAATTCATCCAAGTTGACAGATTTCAAGAATTGAACGAATTTTTGAGGCATCAAAACAACACATAAAAAATTGGGTAAAAATCATGCAAATTCAAAGGATCCAGAGTAGTCATACCAGAATTTTGATTTGGCCAAGTGGTATTCAATATTTTTGGAGTTGTTTCACAGTAAGAATTTAAATTCATTCAAATTTTAAATTTCAAATTTGAAATGCCATGATTATGCAAAGCTTGTGCTAAATGATGCTTATGATAATGACTTATGCATGCTGGGATGTTACAGATTCTCTCTTCTTTAAAAAGAATCTCGTCTCGAGATTCATTCAAGTCAGGAGAAAAGAGGGTAACAAGGAATGATGGAAAATGAGTCACAGCAGTTTGAGCTTAACCAAGGGAACATGATAAGTGAATGTATCAATAAAGTGACTTAGGTAAGGTCAAAGACTCACCAAATCAAAAGGTTGAAAATAACTCGAGATATTGAGTACGGAGTTCATCTTCTCGCTCCCATGTTGCCTCATTTTCAGCATGGCCACTCCATTGAACTTTGAGAAATCTTGTGGTTTGATTGCGGGTTTTCCGTTCAGCTTCATCAAGAATTCTAATAGGATGCTCTTTGTAAGTGAGATCAGGTTCAAGCTCAAGATCTTCAAGGTTGATTGACTTGGATGAAACTCGGAGACACTTCTTGAGTTGAGAGATATGAAAGACATCATGGACAGCTGAAAGAGATGGTGGAAGTTTCAATTGATAAGCGACTTCTCCTCGCTTCCCAACAATAGGAAAAGGACTAATGTATCGAGGAGCCAACTTGCCTCGAACTTGAAATCTTTTCAAGCCCTTGAAAAGAGAAACCTTGAAATAGACATAATCACCAATCTGAAGTGATAAGAGGCGACGGCGATGATCTGCATAACTCTTTTGACGGGATTGGGCTGACCTCAAGTTAGCTTGAATGGTTTTCACTTGCTTCTCGGCTTCCAACACAAGCTCAGGTCCGAAAAATGACCGTTCACCAGGTTCTGACTAATTCAATGGAGTTCGACACCGTCTTCCATAGAGTGCTTCAAAAGGTGACATTTGGATGCTAGCTTAATAACTATTATTGTAAGCGAATTCTGCAAACGGAAGACATACATCCTACTTCTTGTTGTAGGTGAGAGCACATGCACAAAGCATATCTTCTAAAACCTGATTCACTCTTTCTGCTTGTCCACCGGTTTGGGGATGATAAGCGGAACTATAGAGAAGATCAGTATTCATGGCCATATGAAGATGCTTCCAAAATTGAGAGACAAACTGGGGGCCACGATCTGAAACAATCTTCACTGGAACACCATGAAGACACACTATCCGGGAGAGGTATAACTCGGCATACTTGGCAACTCGTAAGTGGTCTTGACAGGAAAAAAGTGGACAGATTTGGTCAACCGATCGATAATGACCCAAATGGAATCATATCCTTGAGAAGTTCTTGGTAAACCAGTGATAAAATCCATACCGATTTCCTCCCATTTCCAAGATGGAATGGGTAAAGGTTGGAGAGCACCTGCTGGTTTCAAATGATCCGCCTTGATCCGTTGGCACACATCACACTCGGACACATAATGCGCAACTTCACGTTTCATGCGAGTCCACCAAAAGAGCTTCTTGAGATCATTATACATCTTTGTACTTCCCGGATGCATAGAAAACATGGAGTCATGAGCTTCATCTAGGATTCTTCTCTTCAACTTTGAAATCTTAGAAATCACAAGACGTTTTCTAAACCATAAGATGCCTTGGTCATCCAAAGTAAAGCATTTAGCATCTCCAGCTTTCACTTTGTCTCGAAGAAGAGACATCCCTTTATTTCTTCGTTGGGCTTCTTTTATTTCTTCAAGTAGAGTGAATTGAAGTTGGATATTGAAAAGAGATCCGTCCTTGATTATACTAAGATTGAGTTTTTGAAACTCATCACAAAGAGAGAGAGATGGGCGCTTGACCGAAAGACAATGACAATGTGCTTTCTGGCTGAGCGCATCAGCAACAACATTCGCCCTTCCAGGATGATAATGAACTTCTAATTTGTAATCCTTGATTAGCTCTAACCATCTTCTTTGCCTTATGTTGAGATCAGCTTGAGTAAAAATGTATTTGAGGCTCTTGTGATCGGTGTAGATGTTGCAAGTGTTACCAAGGAGATAGTGACGCCAAATCTTTAGAGCATGGACAACAGCGGCAAGCTCCAAATCATGAGTTGGATAATTCTTCTCATGGGGCTTCAGTTGACGAGAGGCATAAGCAACAACTCAGCCTTCTTGCATAAGCACGCAGCTAAGACCAATGCGAGTGGCATCACAATAGACATCAAAACTCTTGGTGATGTCAGGTTGAGCAAGGATTGGTGCTGAAGTGAGAAGAGACTTTAAGGTTTGGCATGCATTCTCACAATCTTCTGTCCATTCAAACTTAAAACTCTTCTTCAATAGCTCTGTCATCGGCTCGGCAATCTTCGAGAAATTCTCAATGAACCAACGGTAATACCCCGCAAGTCCAAGAAAGCTTCGGACTTCGGTGACGCTTTGCGGTTGCTTCCAATCAAGCACATCTTTCACCTTACTTGGATCCACAGCAACACCATCCTTTGAAAGAATATGACCAAAGAAAGATACCTTCTTTAGCCAAAATTCACACTTAGTGAATTTAGCGTAGAGGCAATGTTGACGGAGTTTTCCCAAGACAATCAGTAAATGATCGGCATGCTCTTCTTCGCTCTTAGAATAGATAAGAATATCATCAATGAAGATCACCACAAACACATCCAGCTCCTCAAACTCAAAGAAGATAGAATTCATCAAGTACATATAGTAGGCTGGAGCATTGGTGAGACCGAAAGACATGACAGTGAACTCACAAGACCCATAGCGAGTGGTGAAGTCAGTTTTTGGAATATCTTCTTCACGAATCTTGATTTGATGATAGCCCAACCTTAGATCAATTTTAGAGAAAACTCGAGCACCAGATAGTTGATCAAAGAGAATATCAATGCGAGGGAGAGGATACTTATTCTTGATGGTGACAGCATTGAGAGGGCGATAATCCACACACATCCTCAAGCTGCCATCTTTCTTTGTACAAAGAGAGCCGGGCACCCCCAAGGTGAGGAGCTCGATCGAACAAAACCTTTGTCCAACAATGTCTTGAGCTGCTCCTTCATTTCAGCCAGCTCATTAGGTGACATCCGGTAAGGTCGCTTGGAGATAGGAGCCGTCCCAAGTTCAAGCTCGATAACAAATTGAACATCGCGATCTGGAGGCATACCTGGCAACTTCTCTATCAATATCCGCGGTAGTGCCTTCTAAGGCATAGAGATAAGAATCACCTCTATCAAGACAAAGAGTCAAATGACCACCACAAAGAATTTTGAGATCAACTGTACGAGGGCCACAACGGATGATAGCATCATAATGGGTCAACCAATTCATACCAAAAATGACATCCAACCCTTGGGTATCAATGACAATTAGATTTGCAAGGAAGGTCTTCTCATTGATCATGATTTTGGCCGGAGAGACAACTTGGTTAGAGAATAATTCAGCTCTAGGTGCCTCAATATGCAGCGGTGAAAACATTGACTTACTTGATATGCTATGATGTATGATACAAGAATAATTCTTGTATTCTTTATGAGCCTTCCACTTGTGCTCCACGGTAATGGCAGTGCTCACCAACTCATTGAAATCTGCAAACTTGAGAGCAGACATCTTGTCTTGCATCTTGAAGCTAAGGCCTTCTTTGAATCGCTCTTGCTTCTTTTCATCAGTGTCCACTTCATTGGGAGCATATTGGGACAGCATGTTGAACTCTCGAGAATACTCATGAACCGTCATGTTGCGCTGCTTGAGGTCCATGAACTCTTTCTTCTTGATGTCCATGAGTCCCTTAGGAATATGAAACTCACGGAAAGCCTTCTTGAATTCAGCCCATGTAGCACGATAATCAACGAGTTGAGAAGCAAGATAGTTGCTCCACCAAGCACCCACCGAACCTTGAAGTTGATAGGCAGCATACATGACCTTCTCATGTTCTCCACACCGAATGAGATTGAGCTTTTGCTCTATGGTGCGGAGCCAGTCATCTGCCTCAAGAGGATCCTTGGCATGAGTGAAGACCGGCGGTTGGGTACAAAGAAAGTCGGAGTAGTCATCTTGCCGATCCACTCCACCACCCGGACGTTGAGCGGTGTTCTGAGCAATGATGCGGAGAAACTCATGCTCAGATTGGCGGTTCTCTTCCATCCGCAAGAGCACATCTGCGAGAGTGAGGGCTGGTGGTGGCGGTGGGTTCTGTTCATTGCCCGCCCCACTGTTATCTCCATCCACTCTCATCCTGTCACCATTTTTCTGAGAGTTACAGATCAGATCAGATTTGATGGAAAGAAATGATCGAAAGATTGAAATATCGATCAAAACAAGATCTGATATAGGATAGCAGAATCATAGTTGAGATGGCATAAGAAAGACTTGCTAACCATCAATCAACAATAGGAGAAAGATATGACATGATATGATCAATATCATGAGAAATGCATGCACATAAACGATTCTCACATCACAACACACTCCCACTAACTTAGCCAAGAAGAAAAAAAAACAAATTTTAACAAGTTGTTATGGTGCAATCATAAGGTAGAAGAAAAGACACTAGGAAAAAGATGGGAAATAAACAGCAGCCTCCTTAATGCAAGATTAATTTAGTTCTGTAATTAAACTTAGTTGAGTTGGCATATTTTAATTACTAGCTACCCTTGGGCTCTAACGGGGTTCACTCTACTAACCTTGCTCTGATGCCACGCTGTGAAGGAGCCTTCCAAATTATATACATTACGACCAAGTACGTCGGCTAAACATGAGATGAACGTTGACACATGTTGATCTTACGGCACGCCACGTGTCAAAAGCCATTCCGAACTGCCAACTAAAGATACTCGATCATATTGCATATAATTCCGGTATTCTCCGATATGCATTTCAATGCCCAAGATCAATATGCATATCGCTAAGCCACGTGTGTAACCACCGTCATCACAAGACATATGTAGAGAGCCAATTTCAGAGTTTCATAGCAGGTTGTTTACCTTACGTATTTACCACAAAAGAAAGGTTTTGGGCTCAACTAAGTTCCCTAATCCGCAACATGAACAAGAGCGTAGCTAGATAAAGTATGTGGTTCCTGCTCAAGAGAACAACGCAGCAGAAAACCAACCAAAAGTCCTAAGTGCTCAGCCCATAAGCACCATCTACTCCGGTCCATCACCGTATCCGGGAGGATAGAAGTACCCAAACACGAGCTCATCCTCACCTTCAAAACTCAACAAGTAGCATCTTGAGTACGAAGGTACTCAGCAAGACTTACACCACTAAGTCTATTTAAAGAGTTTGCACTTTGGCTTTGGACAGGAATAAGCTATAAGATAAGATTTTGCATAAAAGCAATAGCTTTGTATAGTAAATGAATTGTAAACTTTAATATAAGTGAAACTATAAGGGCGAGGCTACCATACCAACAACAAGAAATGAGTAACGGTTCATAAGCTCACATATTACAATATCCTTCAAACCACAACTAGGGAATCGTACCATGATGCTGCTGCTGTACCAAGGCTTGGTCATAATCGAGACCGCGGCAATTCAAATTGTTTTTACATCTTACAAGGGAGTACATCTTTACCCACACGCCACACGACCACCGACCATACAACCCGTCGGAAGTAGGTAGTGATTCGGTGTGACAACCCATTCCAAATACGCTCTGACTATTTACACAAGCGTTTGGTCAAGGCGAGTTGGTCGCACTAGGCCCTCATGGGGGTCATCCCTAGCACCTCCTACACCCCCAAACTCGCAAGCCAAATGATCGCAGCTAGATAAGGAAGAAGGCTTACCTATCCATTATTTCAGCATGTGGATGTACGAAGAGTGCCAAGGACAAAGAACACTTCATCAACCAATTCCCTCTAAACCACACCATAGCCAACATTCATCTTTTAATGAGCATGGTCAATTCTTCCCAATTAAACTCCTATATCGTGCGAACAATGGTGACCTTCCATTGTTCGACTTCTACCGTTTAAATTGAAGCCACACTAAGCAATATCGTAAAACCAACTTCTAAACCTACCCAACTCCTCACAAGGTAGGGTGATAACAAAGAGTAAAGAAGGTAATGCAACAATTAGGATAGCAGATACCTTACCTAATGCCCGACTAATGCAATCATATTATTTAACTGAACATAACCATTTAAGACATATCAAAAAAAGGTTAAGATATGCAGGATGCTTGCCTTGAGTTGCAGGTTCTTCGCTCTCAAACGCTTGCTCCGCTGCACCCTCCGAACCACCAACGTCACTCTCCAGTAGCTCACCTTCTAAACAGCAGAAGATGCACCAAATGAATGACATGACAATGATATGAAATGAGGTGCAAATGCCATGAGAATTTGTAGACATAAATTCCATTGAGTCATGATTGCAATGCAAAAAGAATGACTTGATTTGAGCAAGATTTGATCCAGAAATGAGCAAAACAGTGCAGCTGGTCAAGAAATAGTGATTATGACCTTTAATCACTATTAAATAAGAAACTAATTATTCTGCTTTGGTTTTGGGCAGGATGATATTTTTAGTGTGTAGATAACAGAGAGACTAATCTAATGAAATTTTTTTTACAACAAACGGAGGTCCCTGAACCAATGATTTTACTATGAATTTTACAAGATGCCAAGGGCTGAACCAGAGGGGTCGGATAGGGGGTTGGGAAAGGGGTCGAGAAAGGTCAGGAAGAGGTCGGAAAGGGTCGGACAGAGGTAAAAACAGGTCGGACAGGTCAGAAAAGGGTCGGGAAGGTTCGGACAGGGGTTGGTAAAGGTCAGAAAGGAGTCAAAAAGGGTCGGACAGGTAAAAAAGGGTCAAAAAGGGGTCAGAAAGGGTCGAGAAGGTCGGAAAAGGGTCGAGAAGGGGTCGAAAAGGGGAGGATGATCACTTTGGTGATGAAAGTTGAGGTTCAGAACCTAAATAGAGATATTAGAAGCGTAATACCTCCTAAAAACTCTATTTTAGGAGCTCAAAGTGACATTCAACAAGTTAGATGAAAAAATCATCTACAATGATGAAAGTTAGCCATGGATGAATCTTGGGCTCACACATGGAGAACCAAATGACCAAGAGAAAGAGAATGAAGATGAGAAAAAACTTCACATCGGCGCTCAAAAGCTTGGAGAAGCTTGAGGAAGAGGGAAAGCTTTGGATGAAGTCTTCAAGGTTAAGATCGTCAATGGCGGAGCTCACTCGAGTTGAGGAAGATGAGCGGTTTCACGACGTCTTCAACGCCGATTCAGCTTGAAGAGGACTTAGAAAAGTCGTAGGAGAGGTCAGAGAAGCCTTCTCCTTGACTCTCGGCGATGAGGACGATAAAAATCGCGTCAGCTCTTGCTACCACAGTGGAGAGGAAAACAATGGCGGAATAAAGAGAAGAGAGCGAAATCTGATGGCTTTAAGGTTTGCTTAGACGAAAAACTTGACAGGAACGGAGGTGGGGACTATGGGGAAGCGAGTGGAGGTTCGAACGAAACAAATGGCATGCAACACGGGGCAAGGAATGGGTGCCACGATTCAAAACACGCGGCATCACTTCTCTGTAGCCTGTCGGGAGGTTGAAGGAGATAGAGGAGAGGCTGACAGCTGGGCACACGATATTTTCTTTTTGTAGATTTTTCTAGTGATAGATAAAAGAAAGATAAATCCATTACCACTGGAATCACCGCCAACGAAGATATAGAATTCAAATGGAAATTCATCCAAGTTGACGGATTTAAGAATTGAACGAATTTTTGAGGCATCAAAACAGCACCTAAAAAAAATTGGGTAAAAATCATGCAAATTCAAAGGATCCAGAGTAGTCATACCAGAATTTTGATTTGACCAAGTGGTATTCAAGATTTTGGGAGTTGCTTCACAGTAAGAATTTAAATTCATTCAAATTTTAAATTTCAAATTTTAAATGCCATGATTATGCAATGCGTGTGCTAAATGATGCTTATGATAATGACTTATGCATGCTGGGATGTTACACAACCCAGAGAAAACCAGAACTTTTGATTAACTGAACCAGAACTTCCGGTTTGGGAACTCTGGCAAAGTGCCGGATAGTCCGGAGGATAAAACCTCGACCACAGAGAGGGCTGCTCGGACACTCCGGTGGAGACTTAGCTGATTTTGCTAGAAACTGATAAAACCAGAACTTTCGGTTTGGAAAACCGGAAGTTTCGATTTTTTCTGTCTCAGCAAAACTTATGAAGGTGTATTGCCATTGTGTTTCTCTCTTCTCACTTGGGTATCCATGAGCACTGAGATTTTGTTTTAATCTATGTTGCATCCCTCTTAATAGAGCGGCAAATCTATACTCAAGAAATAAATAAAAAAGCTATAACGAACACTTGAGCTTCGATTCTTGAATCTTACCACTTCTTCATAAAATTGCTTCTTGAGGATGAGCAACACACGTTTTGCTTGAGCTACTCCGTTTTGAGCTAGTAATCTTGGAAACTTTCAATCCATGTGATCAATATCCACTAAATGCTTCCAAGATACTTCTTTTCTTGTTTTTCAATAGAATATCGACACTTAGCAAAATATGACTCCTTGTAGCTTGAAAGGTACATCACGATTCGACTCAACTTGTCCTTCTTCGGTACTATGGTTCTTCGACGCCAAGACTCCTTCTTGTCCTTCTCCTTTTTTTGGTCCATCACGACACCATCAAGTTAATCCTTTACCTTCTCACTAACTTGAGTCAAATATTGCCTTGTATCTTCAGTCAATGCTTCTTAAATTCTTTAATGTTAACTTCACAAACCAAGGGCCTTTTGGTTGAAATCTTAAATATAATCTTTCATAACTCTTGATCTCATTTTTGCTTAGCACAACCTCTCTTGGCTTCCTTGACATCAACTTCAATCTTTGCAAGTCAAGTAGCTTTATGTAGAGATCTTTAATTTGATTCATCATAAGTCTTGATCTCTCTTTTTGCTTGTCTTTGCTTCTCTTGACTTTTTTGACATCCACTTTTATCATTGCAAGTCAAGTAGCTTCTTGTTGAGACCTTTCTTGAATCTTTAGGCACTCATAGCTTTTAACCTCATTTTGCTTATTTCTTCTTCACTTGACTTAGGATGAACACCTCTTCATTCTTCATGTGACAAGTGACCTTTTGATGGGATCTTCACTTAGAGTACACATATCTCTTGATCTCACTCTTGACTTGTAACAACTTCACTTTGACTTGGGATCAATGTATTCTTGATTGAAAGGGATATGACAGTCATCATGAATCAAGATATTTCAATACTCTTTTAGGATTAACAGCCTGCTTATCAACTCAACAAATAATGTTAGTCTTTAATCATGTTGTCATTCAATTCACCAAAACCCACTAAGGGTGTAGATGCACTTTCATAGACAAGATGTGTAGTATGTCTGGACCAAACTTCATCAATGTACCTTCTCTTCTTATGTAAGTTGGTGTACATGCGGCACCGACAATTCTTACCAAAAAAGCACAAGTATCATGCAATGAAGGATCAATTTGATGGTACACAGGAGAAAGATTTGGCACCGATCAATCTTGATGGTAAATTTGTGTTTGAATTGGTCAAAAATATCCATATTGTTTTTGGTAGGGCAGTGAAAGGAAAAAAAGGAAGAAAAATGATAAGGCTCCAGGAGATGTTCTATTTAAAAAATAATCGATGTTTTATCGATATTTATCATACTGAAAAGAGTTGGAGATTGGCCATGCCATAGATACTATGCATGTTGCGAAGGATATTTTTGAAAGCACGATTGGTACCTTAGTGGATATCCCAGTCAAGACAAAAGATGGACTTAGAGCACGTAGGAACCTAGAAAAAATGGGAAGGCTAGAACTTCGTCCTCAGATAAGACCAAATGGAAAGTATTACCTTCCATTGGCTAGTTTTACCCTCACACTTGAGGAGAAAAAATCAACATGCAAGTGTCCACATGGTGTTAAAGTCCCTACAGGTTTCTCATCGAACGTAAAGAATCTCATTTCAATGTCTGAGCTGAACATGACTGGGTACAACACTCATGACTGTCATACCATGCTCACCCTTTTCCTCGCTATTGCAATCAGGGTTGTCAAACAACCATACATAAAGATAGCTGTCATACGAATTCTTCAATGCTGTATCCAAAAAGGTATTTTACATTGCTGAGTTGGAGAAGGCACGTAAACAGATGAGGGAGACTATGTGCCAACTCGAGATGTGCTTCCCACTATCTTTCTTTGATATGATGGAGCACTATATGATTCACATAGCAGATCAAATTTTTGTCCTCGACCCTGTTTTTTTTGCATCACATGTATCTGTATGAGCGTTATATGTCTATTATGAAGGGCTACGTACGCAATCGTGCTCACCCTGAGAGTTCCATGATAAAGGATTACACAACTGAGGAGGTTTTTGAGTGCTACAACGATTACATGAAAGATGGAAAACCAATAGGTGTGCCGGTGTCACGGCACAAGGGGAGGCTCCTAAGGAAAGAAACAATAGAAAAAAAACATTCAATGATCAGGGTTTTGTAAGAGTCCGAGATGCACATTATAGCATCCTTCATCAGTTATATATTGCAGCGTCATACATCCAACAACACTTGCAACAGCTTTGTGAAAAAAATGAACATTCCACAGAGGATAGGATCATGAAAGAGCACAAAAGATGTTTCACGTCATGGTTGAAGAACTAAAACCTCTCGATTGGTATAACAAAAGATGAAAAAATGATGCGTTTATTGGCCGATGGTCCCTTAATGTTAGTTACATCATAGCAGGCATATGACATCAATTTGTTCACATTTTATACCAAGGCAAAGGAGGACAAGAGCCAGCACCAAAACAGTGATGTTTGAGTAGATGTCGAAGACAGTGAGGGGAACAAGAACACATATATGGATACATCGATAAAATTTAGGAACTGAACTATGAAACAACTTTACAGATCCATGTATTTAAGTGCCAATGGGTCAAGGACCCATAAGATGTAGAGGTGGATGAAATGGGCTTCACTGTTGTGTCTCTAAACAACAAAGGTCACAAAGATGACCCATGGATACTCTCACAACGTGTCACACAAGTGTTTTATGTTCTCAGGCCTGAACACAAGAAGAAGCACATTGTTATCTCTGAAAAATAAAGGATCATCGAGGTTGATAATGTCACAGATGATGAAGAATACAACCAGTTTGATGTGGTGCCCTTTTTTGCGAATACACAAATGGTAAATATCTTTGAAACAAGCCTCAGTTATTCATCACTTGTTCTCTACATGCGCAATGATGGCAAGGAGAAATTAGTTCAAGCTAAGTAATTAAAGATGTCTTAGTTTTGTAATCGAATTATTTGTAATCTAATTATATAATATTATATTATAAATGTGTCCTCTTGTTTTGTGATATTAAGGCTAATATTTTTTCCCTCTGTTCCAAGTTACTAATGTTCCATATGTTGTTATATAGAATTTATATAATGAAAAAAGAAAGAACGTACAACAATATGTCCACATTGGACGTTGCGAAACCACTGCAACGTCCAATCTGGACCTACAGTTTACATGCTTCCTCGTGAAATGACAGAAAGCCAGAGCTTATAAATCGATCGACACTTGCAAGAATAGTCAAGTTGGGACTAAAGTACAAGTAATAGTGTCAGCCAAGTATGAGGTCCGCGGCAGACGACATTACATACAGCAATATTGTCGGTCCAAAATGACGTCAGCAGAAATGGCATTACAATGGATTATAGTGTCGGTCAGGTATGACATTACAATAAGCGACATTAATGCTACTCTGTCTCAGCACTACTCCACCTCCGTTCCAAAATACTCCCTCTTTTCCAAAATATTTATTAAATTACAGAATGTGTCCATATCCATGTCTCTTATAATATTTAACTTGCAGTAATAATTTATATAAAATTACAGAACAAGCAAGACTATTATAAAATTTAACTTGTAGTATTATTATTTATAAAATTAGAGAATCTCTAATATAAATTTACATCACTTATTTATATTATATAAAAAAGAGAAGAATGTAGAACGATATGACCAGGTTCGCAGTGGAGGTTACGTAGGTTATGAGTTACCTCCACTACCCACCTGCCATAAAATTTACACACTTTCTCGCCTACAAACAGAGAGCCAGAGCTTATAAGTTGGTCGACACTACAAAGTATAGTCGAGGTGGGACTAAAGTTACGTTACGTAATAGTGTTAGACAAGTATGACATCAGCGGAAACCGACATTACAATGAATAATAGTGTTGCTCCTGTATGACATCAGCAGAAACCGATATTACAACGAGCAATAGTGTCGGTCATATATGACGTCAGCAGAAACCGATATTAAAATGAGAAACCGATAACTTTTAACTTGTAGTAATAATATTTATAAACTTACATAACTTGGAAACATAATATTTATAAAATTATAAAATTACTACTACTATTTCTTATAATAACTCAGAGTTCTCCTCTTCCATGTCAGAGTTCTCCTCTTCCTCCTCCTCTTGAACAACTAACTTGGCCACCTCGATGGAGATGCGCTTGATGCTCGCCTCTGCCTCCCTGGTCGCCGCGTCATGTTGGAACGCCAGTTGAACAAGGGTGTCGAAGGGGAAGTCAGGCTGTCATATCTTTATCGCTGACAGTATGCGATCCACAACTACCTGCGCCAGCTCCCGGTGCTCCGACTCCATTGTCTCTGGGAGACGACTCAGCATCCCTTCCAGCAGACCCATGGCATGAAGAAAGTGGGCAGGAGACCCTCCTTGGCCTAAAGGGAGCTGCAGAATCCCCAGCTTCAGCTTCTTCATAGCACCGTTCACCTTATTGAAGATGTCCAATGCCATGTCGGTTTGAAGTCAGAGGCACCCTCACAGAGCGTCAAGATCATGGTGGTGGGACACCCGTAGAGCCTCCGACTCCTGAAGCTGCCTCTCCAGCACCTGCACTCTCTGGGCCGTCATCTAAGAAGCGCATAGAGACGAAAGATGGTGGAAAGATGGTTCAAAGAGATGTAGAAGACGAGATGGTTCTAAGAGTGCAGTTGCGACCCCTTATATAGCCCTTGGATGAACTCCTCATATTCTGATGCTCCAGCTCCACGGAGCATTTCACATTCTGACGCTCTAGTTGAATCCTTCTAGAGGGACCGAGAGTTTTTAATACTATAAACAATAATATGTGACGGCCAATATAGAAACTAATGGTGCCGGTCAAGTATAACGTCAGCGTAAACCGATATTACAATGAACAATAATGTCGTTCAAGTATAACGTCAGCAGAAACAGATATTACAACTAGCAATAGTGTCAGTCAATTATGACGTCAACTGAAACCGACATTAACATAACTTAGTTCTATATATAGGCGAGAATAACTAGAGTTTAGTTAGTAGTGTTAGTCGGTGTGACATCACCAATAACCGACATTACAAGGGCAACAGTGTCGGTGCTTTACAACTGTAGTGTCGGTAGCTACCAGACCCAAATTACAATATCACTCAGCAAACATTACTTAAACATTCAATTTTTTAAGCACCAAATATTTTATTATTTCAATCCTATTTCATTTTAGAATGTATTTTTTTATAAATTTTGTTATCACTTTCAACCTACATTCAACATTTTCTTATACTCATAACGTATAGTGACATATTATTGGTAACCTATAGTTCCATTTGAACAAAAAATTTCATGAAAAGACTCAAAAAAATTCAAACAGAAATTTGTCAGGTTCCTTACACAATGCAATTTACTAAAATCAAATTGTAGATCAAATATCATTATATACGTCGAGAAAAAACATTAAAAAAATTGTGAAACATATTAACAGTGTCGAGCAAGCTGACATCTTGGATCGACATTGCAAGGCCAACAGTGTCGGTCTTTTACTTCTGTAGTGTCGGTCGTACGTGACCGAAATTAAAACATCACTCAGCAAACATAAATTTTTTACATGCCATATGTTGCATTATTTTGTACAATGTTTTCCAAGCTTATAAGCATTCCTATTTCACTTTAGAAAGTATTTTTTTGTTAATTTTCAGCATTCCTATTTCACTTTAGAAAGTATTTTTTTTATTAATTTTGTAATCACTTTCAACCTACATTCAACATTTTCTTGTACTCATAATATATAGTGACACATGATTGCTAACCTATAGTTCCATTTGAACTAAAAATTTCATGAAAAGACTCAAAAAAAGTCAAACAGAAATTTGTCAGATTCCTTACTCAATGCAATTTACTAAAATCAAACTCTAGATCTAATATCATTATATACATCGAGAAAAAAAATTAAAAAATTGTTAAACATATTAGCAGTGTCGGCCGAGCTGACATCAGCAACGACTGACATTGCAAGGCCAACAGTGTCGGTCTTTTACTTCTTTTGTGTCGGTTGGACGTGACTGAAATTACAACGTTACTCAACAAATATAACTTAAATTATTTTAATTTTTTTACATGCCAAATGTTCTATTATTTTTTACAATGTTTTCTAAATGATAAGCATTCCTATTTCATTTTAGAACGTAATTTTTTTCTTAATTTGTAATCACTTTCAACCTACATTCAACATTTTCTTGTACTTATAACATATAGCGCCATAATGATTGGTAACCTATAGTTCTATTTGAACTAAAAATTTCATGAAAATATTCAAAAAAATTCAAACAGAAACTTGTCAGGTTCCTTACACAATGCAATTTACTAAAATCAAATTGTAGATCAAATATCATTATATATGTCGAGAAAAAATATTAAAGAAATTATTAAACTTATAAGCAGCGTTTGTAGTGTCGGTTCTCGTGATGTCATGGTCCTCGACATTGTTACTCTTACTATATAAGCGGGCCATGTCGCTTCGTTCCAAACCTGGTGGCCTTTTCATTTCTCGCGCGACGCCGTTACCCTGCTGAAATTTTTTGCCAACCCTAAACCCGTCGCTGCTCCTCCGGCATCGGCCGCGGCTAGTCGATCGTCGTCTTTGGCTTCGACATCGGTCGCGGCTGCGCGTCATCCTTCGACCTTCGGCTGAGAGTTCGCTTCCGACCTCGACGCCCACCGCGTTTTCTGTTACAGCTCCGGTCTCCTGGCGTCTCCTCTTCCCCTCACCCACTCCGAAATCCTAATGTAAGTACCCTCACCCATTCTTTCTCGGTAAACCGCCTCCCTCCCCCATTCCGGTAATCTGCAAACTGTAAGTTGCATCCCCTCCCACCATTGTTCATCTCAATTCTTGTGGCTTCGAAATGCTATATGACATTTTTTATGTATATACATATTATTGTTTAGTTTATAGATACATTGTAAGACCTTCTTTGACATAAAGGTAAAATTTCTGATTCCTATGTTTCTCCTGTGAATTTCATCTGATTCCTGTGAAATTCTTGTGCGAATCCTATGTAATTGCTGTGTGAATAACAATGTCGGTTTTATGATGTCAGTGACCAACACTATTACTGTATAGTGTCGGTATTGCTGACATCATCTGGATTATAAACATAATTTGGATTACCGACACTACTATGACATCTGTCCTAAATTCTTTTATATATAGGAAGGTTGCTATTTGCTATATGACATCTGGATTATAAACATAATATAGTATAATCAAATTTTAGGCACAATGTATTTATTATATAGTACTTTTCAGTTGTAGTTGTGCTCCATGATGAAAGCGGACTAAGTGAGATGAGAGTGGCAGCATAGACCATATATATCTTGCGACTTGCGATATCGATGTGTTGCCATACGAGTCAAGGACCTTAGAGCGTTGGAAGGCTATTAAATTGACAACCGCACTGAGAGCAAAAGTCTTTCTATTCTTTACCCTCTTCTTTTCAACATTCATTCAAATACAATAATACATATTTTTCTATTTTTTAGTACACAATCTTTACAATGGAGGAAGTTGGTGCATCGACACATGTGGCTTCTCCTAAAAGCTCAAGTAGCTTATCTTTTGAGGAACCTTCCCCTCCCTATCTTCCGTGTGCAAAAAGGCAGCGCCTGCCGCAAGAAGACCCCGATTACAATCCAACCGATGAGATATTTGATATCAAATTAACAATGTTCAATTTAACTCAAACGAAAGTACCTTATATAACTTTATCTTTCGTAGCATATTCCTGCTCGAAGCACTAGACGACTTAATTTCACTGATAAAAAAGAAGCGACAGTGCTGACTGGGGACACGACCGCCCCCACATCATACACTTCACAGAAGACACGAAAGGGTGGTTCCAGGAAAGCCAACAATCTACATGCTGGAATTTTTGCTGTAGGAGCTGTCGACCAATGTGGTGCGCCTGTGGAGTCAGAAAGAATCAATGCAAAATAGTGTAATAATTGTGGTATCATAGTAAGAGAAAATGTTAGGATTACATTTCATGATTGGCGTAGTGTCCCGAAAGAAAAAATGAATGAATTGTGAGACAACTTGTGCGCAAAGTATCTTTTCCCCACAGATTGCCTTGACTAAGGCTTCTCTCTACACAATGGAAAGATGCCTTCGGACATTTAGGACGAACCTTAATAAAGTGTCTGGCACCATTCAACAAGTTCGGTTTCATCACACCTGATGATTGGAAAGCATTCGTTGAGAAGATGACATCTGAAATGCTTTAAAGAGTAGCGAGTCTTTTAAGGAACTGAGTAAAAAGAACAAGATGCAGGTGTTGCTGAGAAGCCTATTGATGATCTCTCTACACCTCAACCAACATGTGCTAAGGACTCAACATCTAGCAAGAGTATAGGTCAGCACCTTCTATTAACTAGTATGTTAAACGCTAAGTGTAGAACACATATTAATGTTCTCTTTTACAGTTCAAACGTTTCTCAAGGTTATGAGAGAACCATACAGCTATGGGAAAAAGGAACTGGTGGAGCACACGCCTCTGGTGCCCAAGGGTCTTCCTTAAGGATCTTTGGATCTTACAGAGGATGATTTTTTTGAGTTCAAACATGGCATGCCACTATTACTGAGCCGTAAGTTCAAGGCGAAGGACTGGATGATGCGTAGATTTGATGGGTGGTACTTATAAGCATGTTCAAAAGGTGTTCAGTGTATCCAAGCTAAGATTCTTGAGAAACTTTTTAAAACTGTGCCAATGGATCTAAATGTGCCATGTAAAGACATACATGCTCTCTATCGACTTAAGAGATTGAATGCCACTCTCATAACCGTATGGTGCTTGTAAGTGTTTCGAACAATAATAACCTTATAATTAGTCATACTATTAATTAACACCATAATTGACTATATATTGTTTCATGTTTTTAGAATGTTCTTCCGCTGTGGTGCGGATAAGAAAGTCGGGTACCTTATCTCAACAGCAATAAGCTAATCAGCGATCAACGTCTCTATGAACCACTGTGACTTAAAGGCAAGAGGAAGAATGAACAAAAGGCCTACCATAATGTGTTGATCGAAAATGCTAGGAATGCTATATAAGCCTACATAGGTAGAGCCACGTACAATTGACGGGATAGGGAGTGCATCATGGCTCCTTATAACTTTGAGTGAGTATGCTTTCCTTTATCTCTTACATAACTCTACTTTTGACTAATAAATTAAAACACTAACATGATTAAGTGCACTTTTGTTTTAGCGATCATTTGATTGCTTTTATGATATATCCAAAATATGAGAAAGCCTGGGTATTTGACTCCTTTGATCGTGAGAGGAGCACCTACAACGATTTCTTGTAAGTCCTTGATGCATAATAACCTCTAATATCATTTTAATTCTTTAGTGATCTGATATTCATAATCATGACACAATATTTCTTATCGGTGACAGCGCTTATCGATTCAACATTAAGCTTGGAGGAAAACACCATCAAAAACAGAAAGTAAAAATATTGTACAAAACATATTTTCCAGTACTACTACACCATAATGCAATAATCTATATCACTATGTTTTTATCTATATCTTTGAGACTTTTAACATTTCTATTTTGTTTTTAGAGTGTGCAAAACAGGCTCCTAACAGTGTGCATTGTGGCTACTATGTGTGCAAATACATAGAAGCTGGCTCTGAAAAATACATGACATTGCCCAAAGAAGATTATGTATAGAAAATGTAAGTACTTGCAGTTTTAGTAATATTGTTATATGCATTTTCACATTTTATTGATATTTGCATTTTAGTAATTACTAATTATGTTCTTAATATTGGCAGCCAGACAAGCAGGTACAAGTGCAAGGAAGCCAATTTGATAAAGTCACACTCTGACATTGCATCTCGAATGATCCTCTTCATGATGTATGAGTTTATTCATCCAATAGGTAAATATTATGACCCAGAAGGTGATGTGACAAGAAATGAAGAACTTTCTAATTGGTGCGGAAAATATAATAATTTTGAACTAATTCGGCAAAACTTTGAAGCCAAGCAGAAGAGAATTAATGAACAAGACCGGATTTGATCGAGCAAATGAAATTTTAGTTGTTAGTTCTACGTGAAGTATGTATATTCATGTATATGTGTAAATTAAGCTGCTGCATTGGATGAATTTGTGTACATATGTGACTCTAAACATTCACTTTGTGAATACATTATCTCTGTCAATATATTTTATTAATTTGTTATTTGCATTTGATTTGTGTTATTCAGATGGCTCTTATTCAAATACATGAAAATGTCGATTTTGTGATGTCACAAAAATCGATACCTCTAATCCAGAAAGTAGTATCGACCATGTGACGTCATAATATATGACATCAGAATACTGTAAACAATGTCGACAAAATTGACGTCATTGAGACCGACACTGTTGGTAGTGAGAGCAGTTTCGGTTACATAACGTTAACACAACCAAAATCACTCAGTGAAAATGGCAGTGTCGATTCTATGACATCATAATAAACGACATTGATGTTAACGTAAATCAGTGTCGGCTGTATGACGTCAAGAGGGCGACACTGGTGTAACTAATAGCAGTATCGGTCAGATGATATTATGCCGTCCAACATTGCTGTTGTAGTTACTTCTGTCGATCAGATGATATCATACCGTTTGACATTACTGTTGTTGTTACTAGTTGTTATGGCTAGTATCATTCTCGCTGGTGTCATATTGACCGACACTCAGATGATGTCATTTTGATAATTTGGTTCAGTGTTGGTTTCTTCGGACCGATATTAATTATTGTTTACAGCAGTGTCGTATGAAGAGTTGTCACACCCGATTTTATGGCTAAAACCGAATGACCCTTTATGTATGCCCAGGAATAAGTTTCATACATAAAGTGACTTCATAAATGGTAAAACAGAACAATGTCTCGAATAACTAACTATTACAAAAATAGACTAAGAGTCTTATCAAATTACAAACCAAACAGCGGAAACGAAACGAAAGCTTCTGGGCTCCACAGGCAGTTGACCGAATAGCTCGCCTAGACGTCGGCTCCAGGGTCTTCAAAGATCTCCCAAGGTTCTCCCTCTACTAAGCAGCAATTATAAAGGCAAGGTTGAGTACAGGATGTACTCAGCAAGTGTGAGGAGCATATGACATGTGGCAATTATCAAAGAATAGGCAATATATGTTTTAATTGCATAAAAGCACACATTAGAGACACACAATTCCTATTAAGCACCTAATTACTAAGTGAAAAACATCGCACCTATGAACAGTAGAATAATTAACAGAATCGAATCACAGTCTCCCACTGTGATTCACCAATCCAAACCAATACCAATACCAATACCATTACTAATTCTCGCTAATCATGTGAGGGTCCATGCAATGCTCGTGACCGTGAGCACGGCTGTCAAGACTGTTTTACACTCTGCAGAGGTTGTACAATTTTTTCCACGAGTAGTGATTTCATCCCCAGTTGCCAGGTGATTAAAAAGAATCTCCATTATGCCTGTGCCGTCGCACTCGCACACTTCCTTGGGTGTGAGGGCCAAGAGATCACTACAAGGCTTTTCCATGACTTCCGTCAGCTTGTACGTGCCCACTAAAATTTCACCCGTCGGACACTAACCGGAACTCGAGAGGCCCCCTCTTGTGCCGAATGGTTCCCGGGAGTAACCCTCCCTTCCCCACACATCTCTCTCCAGGTGAATCTAGGCGTAACCCGCTTTCCCCGCTCCACCAGCTGGCACGCACAGAACTGGTTTTTATCACTTACTACAACAGGCCGCGCCCATTCTTGGCATCGTGGCTGTACGAAAACACATGGGTGGTCGCTCCACGAACCGGTCCTTAGATTTGGGAAGATAACTTACCAAAAAACAGTGCCAGTATCCCTGCACACAGTCCTACACCAACCATATCGCCCAAATCATCACTATACAAGTTGCTATTAATCTCCCATTAATCCTCGTGAAGCATGTATAATGATTCATTTAAATATACCCAACCCGGCAGTAGCAATCTAAGCATGTGATCTACTCAACATTAAAGTAACTAAGGTGACAAGGCATAATGTGGAAAGCTAGAAATTTCTATTAATAGGTACGCAGTCAAGTTGACACAAGCATGCAAACTACAAGATAGATATTTTGAAAATAGGCGTAAGATGGTCAAGGACACTTGCCTTGCTGCTCTTGGGAGTAGAAGTCGACGGTCTCGAACTCTTGTTGCTGGAAGTCTTCGACGAACTGCAGCTCTGGGACGAAGTCGCCTAACGCACAAGAACACAAACAATCAAACAAATGCAACAAAACAGAACAAAATCAGTATGATGATGTCATGAATGCATAGGTTATTTTGTTACGATCGTTTTGATATATTATTTGCTGAAATCGGAGTTACGGGTCAAAAGTTATGGCATTTATAAGGTTCAGGGGCTAATCTGTAATTTACAAAATTATTGGAGGACTAAATTGTAATTACCAAAAAGTTCAGGGGCTAAAATGTAAATTTGTCATTTCGCCAGGGCTGATTTGTAATTAAAATTAAGTGTAGGGGCTTTTCTGTAAAAGTGTCATAATTAATCATTAAATAATTAATATAATTAATTATTAAATAACTATTAATTAATTACTATTAAATAAATTATTAAATAATTATTTTAATTATTTTCCAGATTATTGATTATATTATTATTCAAAAATCCGAAATTAATTAATCTAATATCTAATTAATTTTAATTAATCGGGTATGCTGACGTCATGCTGACGCAATAAGAAATCTAATTTATTTTTAATTATAATTCGGGAATTAATCTAGACCGTTGATTTCAAAATGAACGGTTCTGATTATTCGGGTGACGTGGCTCAACGTGGAGTGTCGGATCTGAATCTGATGGGTGAGATCGGTTGGGCGACGTGGCTCACTGTGGGCGGTTGGATTTTGATCGGGCGGCTGTGATTTAAAAATAGGCGGGGTTGGCGTGAACCGTCCGATCTGGATCGAACGGCCGAGGCTCGGCTCGGCCGGCCGGCCGGCGCGGCCAGAGGCCGACGC
>BCLF01000085.1:451559-462630 GCA_001602275.1 Zoysia japonica | reverse complement strand
AGTCGGGTGGCGGTTGCGGCGCGCGCACGAGGAGCGGCGCGGTGGTTGCGGGGCGGCAACGCGCTCGCGACTGGAGAGAGAGGGCGACGCGGCTGGTGCTGGGCTGCTGGGTGGGAGAGAGAGGGAAAAGAGTGGGCCGGCGGGGAGAGAGGGAGAGAGGGAAGGCCCAAGAGAGGGTTTTCTTCTTATTTTTATTTCTTTCTTTCTTCTATTTCTCTTAATTCTTATTCTTTAATTCCTAAGCTTGTTGATTACTATTTATTCATTCAATTAATTATTTCAATTATATGCAATGACATGAAATGCTATGCACTCCTAGCAATTTATTTATTTAAAAGAACTTAATTCTTATTCTTTAATTCCTAAGCTTGTTGATTACTATTTATTCATTCAATTAATTATTTCAATTATATGCAATGACATGAAATGCTATGCACTCCTAGGAATTTATTTATTTAAAAGAATTTTCCACACTAGTCTAAATTGTGATATGCATTTAAATTTTGCAAATTTTAATATTTGAAATGGGTTGAAATTTTGGGTGTCGCACAGTTTGACCGACACTGCAGAACCCGACTTTGAAAAGTCTTTCTGTAGTAGTGATGTGTATATAGGTTGAAAATAATAGAGTTATTTGAAAAATAGTGAAAGAAGAGTTCCTTTGAAAAATAGCGCAAATAGCGCAGGCATCTATTGTATAAACCGCAAATAACAAAAGAAACGCATAATTACTGACAATAATACTGCTTGCAAATGAAACTTCTGATAGGTCATAATAAAAACCTAAAAATCTCTCAACAAAGCAATTATACCTTCCTGTTATTATTCGATTTATCAATAAAACAAAATTAGTCCGCAAAGTAATCAACCCTGGGCTCAATCCAGATGGCTATCCAGGACGCGCGTCCAGGAGTTTGCGGACGCTGCTTGCCCAAGACTTGCAGCCATAGCCATGCACTCAGGACGCCACGGCTGCCACATGCCTGCTGGCCATCGCCGCTCGCTGCCGTGCAGTCAGGACTATTTGCGTCTGCAAATCCTAAACTACGTGCAAGGGCCTGTAGCGATGGACCGTGGTGCACGAATACAGAGAGGCCAAAGGCCTAACAAGGGCAATGCGGCCACTCAACTCAGCAGCTGGCTGCCCAGTGGCAGATCTAGGATTTCAATCATAAGGGGATAAAATAAAGCAATATGATGTACTAGAGTCAAGCAATACAAAGAAAATTCATCAAACTCAAGAAATACGTGCGATCGGAGAGATAGCAGCATAATGGAAGAGATGGTTACACTCTTATTCTCCTACTTTACGTGGGATTAGAAAAATGTGAACATTTCCTTATGCTTTTGGACTACCTTATTCTTTTGGACAACTAGTACTCATATTTACTAAGGTACATAGTTAAGTATTAACATAAAGAGTATATATAATCAATTCTATTGCAAAAAAATTGGGGGGACAGGTGGCCCCCATGCCACCCCTAGAACCGCCTCTGTGGCCACCGCGCCCGCTGTCGCCGCCTCCTCCGACGGGGCAGTCCAGCTCCAGCACCTCCTCCTCCCTCTCCACCTCCTCCAGCAGTTCATAAATAAAGTTCCATTTGCAGACTTGGCCCTTCGCAACTCATGCATAAGGGTAATTGTCTCATACATATGCTTTAGCTTTTAGAGCAAATTCCTTATTCGCCCTCAAAAGTTTATCCATTTCTTCATTCGCCCTGAAAATTTTTCATTCCCTTATTCATCCTTATTCTTAATTTTTTTCCCTAATTCGTCCTAATTGATATATAATAATAGATTTTTATCCATCTAAGTTGAAAAAGACCAAAATACCTTCGAAACCAAGGGAAGTAAAATTTGATATTCTTAAACATGTATGTGACTACATCGAGCATAACAAAAAAATAATTTCAAAAATATGTTTTCATATGTTTAAAATCATTTTTTTATGAAAACATAAGTGTTTAAGAATATCAAATTTTACTTCCCTTAGTTTCAGGGGTATTTTGGTTTTTTCCAACTTAGACAGATAAAATAACTGTTATTATATAATATTTAGGGTGAATTAGAGAAGAAAAATTAAAAATGAGGGCAAATAAGGGAATTTGAAAATTTTGAGGACGAATAAAGGAATGGATAAATTTTCGAGGGCAAATAAAGAATTCTCTCTAGCTTTTACCTGCAGGCTGCAGCAGTCTGTTTCCCCTAAAGTATTATTGTGCTTGCTTTGGTGTGCAACTCATGCACAAGAAAGGCAATGGCCTCGTACCTATGCTTGCCTTGGTGTGATGCGAGTAGACGCGCATTCGGTCTGCCATATACAATGCTGCATGTCAAATTCTTATAGTAATTGCGAATGAAAAAAAAAATAGATTTTCATGGAACTGGGAAGAACACTACAACAGGAGTGCTGGATCAACAAACATAAATCATCAAACGAACACTGCATTGCTGCTGCTTGTCAATTAACATAAGTCAGCAATGTCTAAAGGACCAGGATCATCAGAACCTAAGGGATCATTAAGATTTTCTATCGTTGAAACAGTATATGCCGCATCCATAAGTGCAAGAAACACTAAATCATAGAAAAATAAAATAGCCTTAGGCATTATGCAGTTTAGAATTAGATAATTCATCCAACGCTTCCAGCTTAAATAATTCTAAATATAAGATAACCTCAGGCACAGTGCTCTTTTGGACTGTAGCTGTACTGCTACCGATGAGAGTTCTAGAGCATCTTTCCGCTTTTTCCAATGCCACCAATCCTGAACAAATGTTCAAACGAAAAGATCATGACAGCCAAAATTGGAGTAATGATTGACTCAGTAAACGGAAGAATGTCTTACAAGGAGCAGTTTGTCGGTGGAGGCCACAAATCAGCACTGGAAGGTCTTGTTCCATCACCGGGAATGCCCGCGCCACCATCTCGTCCCTTGCATCCTTTGCCTCTTCACATCTCGCACACCCTCTCACTTGCACATGAGAGGCGTACGAATCAGTAACATACATGGCGCACAAATCGTAGGCCGGTAAAATCCATGGAACCCTAGGAATTGGGGAGAAGCGATGGGAAATCCAAAATTAAAAGATGCAAGCAGCAGACGTTGTGGCCTTCCTGCCGAAGTAGACATGCATGAGATGCAGGCCCCTCCGGGACAATGCGGTAAGCACCGCCGTGCCATCGATGGTGGGAGCTTGTCCGCACTTTTTTACGGGCTGGGGAGAGGGGCTCGAGCGGTGCTGCGGCGCTGTGGTCCAGATGCAGGGCGTGGGAGGAGGACGAGGGGACGGGCAGTGGGTGGCCTGCAGGAAGGCAACACTGCCGAGAGAGAGAGAGAGAGAGCAGGTAGGCGGAAAATGGCGGAGATTTGGGGCTCTTCAGCAGCACCGGGATGAACGTGCCGTCGTGGGTAAGAATATCTGCGGCAGGTTCTATAAAAGTGATGTTTTAAATTAATTTTAAAAATTCTGTAATTTTTATTTTTAAAAATTTTAATAATTGTGCTCTAAAAGGTGTTCTAAAACTAATGCTTTATAATTATTTTTATCTTTACGGTAATTCATCGTACATCTGAAAATTACCATCATGTTTGAGACTCGACGGAGTCGGACACAGAGACTTCGCCGGCGAGAAGCTTAGAGGACCAGAAACCAGAGGCAAGAAGTGGCGCAGGTATAAGCCAGTGTGCCGAGCATTAGTTTTAGATGCCCAGCAAAATCAGCGAGCTCCATCCTTTACTTGTAGTCATGGCTGTCTTCAAGGTTGGCATCGGAGATGATGAACAGGGTCTTTTTGCCTAGCCTCACAAGCTTACCAACACGGAGCACCACACCAACGTGAACACGAACACCTTAAGCGCCTTGCTCACAGCATCCACACATGTTGTTGCCGCCGCTTGAGGATGACAACAAGCCAAACTCTTCCACGACGCCAGTTGCAATACATCGTATTCAAAGAAGATGAAGCAGAACCAGTGCACATATATGCCTTCGATGATCGATCAGGGAAGAAGACAAGCCACGACTATAGTGGACGTCAAGCTTGAAGATGGCTGTCTTGGTTCAGAGTGGCAATGATAAAATACACGGCTAGATGACGACAAATGATAGTGGAGGGTCCGAGAACTAGGTGGCGAGGTTTTGTGGCTACATGGCAAACTCCGGTAGTGGGGTGGATAGCTTGGGTGGCCAGACGGTATGGTGAAGCTAGCGGCAAGAGTGGTAGTTGGGCTCCTCCCAAACACAAATCATGATAATTGAAGAGGTTTCGATAGAAGTTAACAATATAACATTGAAACTGTGAAGAAGAGTTTTCAATAGAAGTTATGACTTTCCCCCATCTTCACCACCTCCTCCTCCAACTCCACCCTCAACTCCATCACCACCTCCCTCTCCACCTACCACACCTCAGTTCCCCTTAGGCATTGAGTCAACTAATTAATCTGCTTATTACACTGCACCAAGCACACACAATATCCTAAGATAAAATAAAACGCGACCAAAAAGATGAAAAAAGCTCTACATCTTATGTGGGAAACATGTTGGAGAAGTTAGTGATTGAGAGGTTTCACATGAACGATAGCTAATAATGCTGCTATGCACTTTTTTCACTGTGCAATGAACATTGTATTGTTTAAAATATTAAATCTATTTATCGAAAAGTCGACAAATTGATAATGCATTCTGTAAGATGACAAACACTAACTATGACTCACAATTTGATTTCCATGGAAACGCAGGGGCTTGGGGCTAGTTGAGTTCATAGGATAGATGGGTGGTGGTGTGTATTGGAGGGGCTCCCTTAAGGTGCTGTTTGTTTCGGTCTAATGCAACGTTATCGGATTACAGATGTTAATTGATTACGTTGTTATTCGTTTGTTTTTGTCGCCCCGTATTTCACTCCCACCGTAAATGGATACGGTGCTTTGCAAATAGGTTACCGCTCCCAACCCAGCGGCATCCATTCCATTGCTGTCGTCGTACCGCCCGACCTGATCTACACCAATTCAATGCTTACGTCTGCCTGCCCCAGCGCCGCCGACTGCCTTGCCCCCGGCCGCAACGCCCACCGCGCCGCTCCTGACCGCGAAGCCCCGCCGTCGGCCTCGTTCGCGTCGCCCACCACCGACCCAACCCCAACCACGCCGCTCCCAACCCCAGCACCGCCACCGCGCCGCCCCTGGCCGCAACGCCCACCACACCGCTCCTGACCACGAAGCCCAGGTGTCGGCCCCGCTCGCGCCGCCACAACCGACCCAGCCCCGACCACACTGCTCCTGACCCCAGTGCCGCCGACTGCACCGCCCACTGCCGCAACGCCCACCGCGCCGCTCCTGACTACGCCGCCTCGGCGTCAGCCCCGTCCGTGCCGCCCCTGTCTCGGCCATGCTCGCACCAGCGTCCACCCCAACCGCGCCGCCACCGACTGCACCGGCGCTCCGCAGCCCCGCCGGTTTTGAGCTCTGCACCATTGTCTCTTGGCGAGTAGGTATTTGACCTCCAGATTAGATTGTTCGACAGGGGCAATGTGGAGTGAATTTCTACAGATTGTCATTTTTTATTTCGCTGATTTTCTTTGGCAAAGATTTCACGACTCATTGATTGTGTCTAGTATTTTTGAGTTAACTCTGCCTTTTCTTTCACATACGGGTGACATTCGTTCAATGGTATCCTTTTACGTTATCATTAGCAAACAAACAAAGAGAGGAATTAAGGATGTCACCGTTAACCACCCTGTGAATCATTCCCATTACCATTCTCATTGCCGAACATGCAACCAAACAACACCTAAGTATTGTGCGTCTTAGTGCAGATCTAGATCGAAGTGACACTGAAGACAAAATTAAGAATGCGTTGATGTTTTCTCTACCACCTCCTCCTCCCACCTCGGTTTTCCCATAAGGCAATAAATCCACTTATTAATTCACTCATCACATTGCTCCAGGCATGTACAATATTCTAAAAAAAGATATACAAGACGACCAAAAAAAAAACAATAGCAATCAGTGCAATAAGAACAAGCTTCCATACGAGGGAAAAGAATGCTCTACATCTCGTGTGGGCAGCACGTTGGAGGGGTGAGTGAGAAGTTCTACATGAATTAGTCGCTAATATTACTGATATACACATTTCTCACCATGAAAATGTTTAAAATATAAATCTATTTATTGAAAAGTGGTCAGATTGATAATGCATTCTGTAAGTGGCAAACCCTAATTGTGACTTGTAAGGATCAACAATTCGTACCTTTCAGATCTAATCTTAGGTGCTTTCGATAATCTCAGAAAGTTGGTAAGCATGTTTATTACAAGTGAACAATCAAAAAAACATAACAGAATGAGTAAACAAAGATAAGATAATTTAATTCAATAGAATCATTTATGAAAACTTATTGAACATCTCAAAGCAAAACAAAACAACCGAGAATGCAGGGACTGAAACAGCAGCGAAAACAACTAGCGGAAGCATAAAGACAACTCGAGTGTAGGAGCAAACCTCAAACCACGGTTGGAAGCAGATGAGAACGATCTTCTAGCTGAACTCTGAAAAAAAAGGTGTGAAAAGCCGTAATTACGTAAGTACTCAACAAACTGCGCGCTACCTAGCAACAATGTATACATGCAAGGATAGTTTCAAGGTAAGAGCTGACTAAGTGTTAAATGCAAGTTTAAATATTTTATTTCATAGATGCAAGAAGTTTTATTTTTAAAACTATCAAAATTTATTATCTTGCCTCGCAGGGATCTATGTTATCCCGAACGAGGTTTCATTTTAAATACCGGTGTAATCTCTACACTCGGCCACAGTTCAAAGACCGGAGTCTAAAATATTTTAAAATACAGGTAGAGAGAAGAAAATAAAACTACTTCAACAACCAACAAGTCTCTCAGAAAGTCCATATCCAGATTCTTCCGTTGTACCCGCAACAAGTACACCCATAGAGACTTTCCAAAAATCCTCTAACTTCTCATACTCCAGTCTATCCCCGCTAAATAGTATGTATAGAGTTATTTGCAAAACTCACACATTTAAATCACAGTTAAAAGCATTTAACACTAATTCTATTTTTATAGTGATAAGTGTGAAGTACAGTAAATATATGCAACTAAGCATAGCTAAGCATAGAAGTAAAATAATAGTATTAAAGCAATCCTATGTCACATAATATGTGGAATGATAAATAGTCACGACTTAAAGATGTTGCAAACATATTTTAAAACAGTTGACATGTAAACTGTGGTTTCAAACAAAACATCCAATTTAAAAATTGAGCTTAAAGTTTGATCAAAGAGCGCGGCTTGCGTTGAGAGTCGAGATCCTATCCGACGTCTAAGTCCTTATCTAGAACGGTCTTCAAATCCTCAGCAGCAACTTCTTCAACTAGACAAACGGCACGAAAAAGAGCGATACACTAGTTACGTGGCAATTTAAATTTGAATAAATAAATTCAAATTTAAATTACAAGACTAAACGTTCTAAACTCGATGAAGAACCTACGCGAAGCGCTCAACAAGACGCACGAAACAACTTAGAAAAACTATGGAAATTAAACGGAACTCCTCTTAAACTCCCGAAAGATTGAACGATCAAAAGAATTTCAGAAATTAAAAATATTCTGAAATTCCCCTTCGATCCAGCCACTGACCAGACAACCAATGAACGGTTGGTTAACTCCAATAGCTTCAACGGTGCTCAAGTTCCAAGATTTATTGCACTATTTTTTTTTTAACCTCTAGCCACTGGATTGTAGTACAAAATGAACGAACGGCTCTGCATGCTGCTCACCCTTCACTACTCTCTCCATTTGACACTAGCAGGCCATACCAGATTCCAAGGGGCCCAAAACTCCTCTGCGCACAGGACCATGCAGCTGTCCTCTTCGCCACGGCTCCTTTCTTAAACTGATCTTTACTTTTCCATTACTGCAAGACGCTACAGTCCAGAGCTCAACCGGTCAAGTCGACTGCAGCGCCAGAAGCTCTGCTCCTCTACCAGCTGCATCGCCTGACCCACATAATCTACCCAGCTCAACGAAGGAACTAGCAAGCTCGAGACCTCGGTACTCCAGGACGGCAGCCACCGAACAAGTTCATCGCTAAAATCTGCGCTCGGAGCATCGACAAGTCTGCTAGCGAAGATTACCGGCAACTACCGAATACTACTCACAAGCGACACTGCTAGGAGCACACAACAATCTGACTAGCACTAGCACCTAAACTCTTTCAAGGTACGCGACTTGCTCAGAACTCGACAGAGGACGAGAGGACTCTCACCATAGGTCAAACGTCAACTTGCGGCTGCGCGGCGTTGAGCTCCACAAGACACTGCAGATGACTTAACAGACACTGGAGATTCTTGGCGTGATGACAGGAACAGAGCTCGACTGCCTTCCTTCTCACTTGACTCAACTCAGACACCTCCGCTGAACCAGCAAGGATTGGCTTCCTCTTCTCCACTGCTTGATCGACGAAACAGACGGCCAAAGCTCCAAACTCGCAGCAACCAGCACGCACTCACTGCCCAGGGGCGCCACCAAAACCAGCGCTCTACTGCTCACACTAGAACGACGACTAGAACACACGCACAGGACTCCAGGAAACAGCCCTACAAATGGACGGCTCCTATGTCGACCGCAGAAAACCCAACGCCGAAGAAGAACGGGAGAACAGACTCGGTTCAACAGCACTAATCAACGCCTAACTAATGCGGCAACCGAAAACTAGCGCGACTAAAAACTCGACGGGGACAGCACGGGTTCTACGACACCAGCTGACACTGAACAACGCGATCTCGATCTCCTATCTAACGGTTTGACCTGCGACGGAAGACACGGAAAGATGACGAGCAGGACTGGAAGGGCGCTCACCACAGGCTTGAACTGAAGACGGTGGCGCTTGACTGACGGTTCGATGAAGGGTGGCGATGACGGAAACGGCAGCGTCGGACCAGATCACCTCGCGCGTGGCTTCCGGCAACTGAATCGAACTGCAACAACAACGGCCAACACTTAGGCTAACGGCTACAGAATGAAACAAGGAATGGAACGCAACCATCGAAGAGGCTGCTCACCGCTAGAGAAAAACTGACAGCGACGAAGCTTGAGGACGCACTGCACTTCATCAACCTCACTGGAACAAGGTAGATAATGGCCGGTAGAACAGCTCACACACCGATGACGGACGATGCTGCTTGCGGCGACCGACAGCAGACGACTCCGACTAGCTCGGGCGGGGTCGGCGTCGAAGCGGGACGGGCTGCTGGACGACGCAGCACGGGTGACGCAGATGGACGGAGCTGGGTCGATGGATCGGCGACGGCCCGCGCAGAACCGGACGAAGATGAACACGGACAGAGCACCGCGGACAGGGATCAACGCGGGTACGGCGCGCGGTCGGCGTCAACGAAGCCGGGTTGCAGTCGACGGCGTCGGCAGGACGGATGGCACGGACGGCGAGCAGGTCGCCCGGCGGCGTTCCCCCGACAACTGCTCTGCGTCACAGCCAAGCGGGGCAGCGCTCCCTGCTGCCTGGTTGTGGATTGTAACGGGGGTCGGTGGAAAGCGGGTTTTAAGGGTCAAGGCGTGGAGAGGGCGTAGGTGAGCCCCTGCCAGCTCATGCTGCTGCACGGTCCCCTCCAGCTCCTGGCCATCGAACGGTTCCAGCTGTTGTTTCTTTCTTGACCATGGGGAAAGCATGGGGATCATGCCCCGTTGCACAGCTTGCAGCTGGACCTTGGTTTGCTGGGTCACGGTAACACAAACGAGTTCCGGCCCACAAGTTCTTAGAAACCAGTTCAACAAAAAGTTTAACAGAAGATTATACTTAATCTTGATCTTTATTCAGTCAAAAACCAGCAGCTTCAAAACCAAAAAGAGCAGTGCTAACTTAGCACTTAAACTTTATTCCAAATTTGTTTGATCCAAAATACGGGCTGTTACATGACTCACAGTTTGATTTCCCAGGTCAACCCAGGGGCTTGGGGTTAGTTTGGGGGTGGGGGGGCACAGGCCCCTTATTTGATACTCCCATGTGATGGCGCTGGCTGAGCCGACGCTCACAGGAGGCCACGTCCTCAATTTTTTTTTTTCTCTTAGTCATCGGATTTGCGTCTCGTCGTGTCTGCCGCTTGGTTGGTTCTGTGCTCCTGCCGATGACATTCATGTCGCATTGAAGGTCGTTGGCCGCCTGAACCGCATTGAATTTGCCAGTCTCCTTGCAAATGATGACATGCCTGTTATTGTTTGTGCTTTTTATATTACAGTTTAAGTAGTAAGTTGGTGTCTTTCGATTTGTTGTCGTCTATGTTCTGTCTGCTTAGTTTGCCTATTTCCAGCTCCTGCTTTCTTTATTTATTGCTTTGTATGAATTTTGGTGTGCCAAATATTGTCCTGTTGTTTTTAACAAGTCATCCCGTTCGATTTGTTTTTTACAAGTTTCCCCTTTTTTTTTTAACATCGAGACCTCCCGCTGTTTCGGTTTGCAGCTTCATCTGTCCGTGGATTTGTTCTTTGTTTACTCTATCTGTTGGATTGCTCTATGGTGATGGTTATGTGTTGGGTAAGTAATTATTCTTTTCACGTGTATTACAGCTTTTAATTTACCACTTCTTAAGCCTAACTAGCAGGTGTTTTTTACATGTATATATATGCTTGTTCACTCCTTTTTTCACTTGCAAAAACTGAGGGTCTCTTTCGTTACTTTGTTGCTTCTTTAATCTTTGGCGTGCCTTTGGTGAGTTCTGCTTGATTCTTTTAAGGTGCCCTGTTTATGCTTTTTCATACTCTACCCTGTCTATAGAGTTGGGGTTGTTAGATGTACATTCCTTAATTTCAGAATAATGTAAATAGATGATTGAGAAATGTAACCAGCAGTCTGGTGCCAGAGATAGAGTAAGGAACTCCGTATAGATTTTTCAACTCCATTCTGAACAAGTGAAATTTGTAGTCAGTTCTTATCTCAATGCGATTTGCTCTGGTTTGAAGAATCATGGTATTTTGATACATAGTTCAAAGTTGGTATGCACTAACATTAGTTGTTGAATCACTTTGAAGCATCCTTTGCTTGATATAGTT
>BCLF01000085.1:420594-440765 GCA_001602275.1 Zoysia japonica | reverse complement strand
AGAGGCCGGCCGCGGACTTCGCAGATCGCGTCGTCCGGCCCCTCGTACTCCCCGATGCTGTGCACCCGACGGCGCAGCGGCATGATCCGTCGGCGCATGGCGACGCCGAAGACCATCGTCCCGGTCAGTCCTTGGTCCCGGAGGCGTCGAATGGCCTCCAGGTGTGGTCGGATCGTCTCGACCTCGGCCGCCGAGAGCTTCGACTTCGAGGACCCCGTCGCTCGGGGCACCGCATCTTCGAAGGTCGGGAGCTGAGGGTCGGCGTTGTCGATGTAGAACCACGACCCCCGCCAGCCCTTCAGCGAGGTCTTCAGGTCAACCTCGATGTACTCCTAGGACTCCCGAGCCCGGAGCATGATGCTCACGCCGTCGACGCACTTGCCGACCCCCGTCTCCTTCGACGTCTGGAGACTGGCGAGGAAGAAGTACCTCCACAGCAGGAGGCTCGGCCGGATCCCCAGATACGCTTCGCAAAGCGTGACAAAAACGGTGGCATGGAGGACCCCGTTCGGCGCCAGCTGGTGGAGCCGGGCGCCGTACTGGTTGAGGACCCCGCGGAAGAAGCTGGAGACGGGCAGCCCCAGCCCGCGCTCGTGGTACGCCAGGAAGCTGACGATCTTCCCTGGCGGCGGCGCGGGCACGGCATGGCCATAACCGGCCACCCAGCCCGCCGACTCCTTCGGAGGGATCATCCCAACGGTGGTCCACCTCTCGAGCAGAGCGTCATCGACGCACGAAGCCTCCCACTCAGACATTTTTTCAGATGGCAGCGACGGAAGCGCGAACTACAGCGATCGCCGGACCTAGCGACACTGCGATGAAGAGCGGAGCCAACGATCTCTCGCGCATAGAACAGAGACAAAGCAAGGAAGCCGTTTGAAAGCCCAAAGTTACCGCGCACTTCCTTTTAAAGGACGCGGGCAGTTACAGCGCCTCCCACGATCGGCCGAGGAGTAACTGCTCGATCGAGGGGTCACGCCCCAAGACGCACCCCAGCGGTTTGCCCATGAGCCACCGACGAGCGGGGCCGGGCTGAATCATGCCGTCTCCGCCGCAGACAGAGCGGTAACAATTACACTGACAAGGCGATTGTCAGAGCACGTCCGGCAGGCGACGTGACGCGGGCGCGCGAACCGTCGCGCCCACGATACCGTCCGATGGAGTTCGAACCAACCGCCTGGATCGGCCGACGGTTCAAATTCCTGGGCGGCCCGATTGCCCTCCACGTAGAGGCACGGGAGCCGTCCGATCCTCGTAACCGCAACGGCGGATCCAAATAAGGGGAGGCGACCGAACGAAACCCCCCACGTTTGGCTGACCGACAGCCAAGGCTGCCGGGCCAAACCATACGTTCAGGCGCTGATCACGGCCAAGCCTAGGCGCGACGCTGATCATGGGCAGGAACCGCATCGAACCGGTCCGACCTAGGCGTCTTACTGAACGAAAGACCGAGAACGACCTCGGCCCGATCTCGAATGTCGGAACGATGCGTGCACGCAGAACGAAACCCCTTGCGATCGGCTGATTGACAGTCGAGGCCACCGGGCCAATTCAAACAATCGGACGCTGATCATGACCTCGGTCTAGGCGTGACGCCGACCATGGACAGCGCCTCGAAGCCAGCTCTCCAAACGCCCTGCCGAGCGTAAGGACCGGGACCGATCTCGGTTCGACCTTAGCCATCGGTACGATGCCTGGCCGATTCCCCGGGTCGCTCTAGGACCGGGTGTCGACCCGACGGAGTGGTTCCGATACGATCAACCGCCAACGAAAGGTGGTCCGCATAACGATTCAGCCCACGACCGACCCTTTGGGTCGCTCGAGGGCTCGGGGGCTACGCCCTACGGGCGCGCTCGTGCGCACCCGTAGGAACACGACAAACTTTAGAAAAGACCAGCCCGACGCCGCCTCAATCAGAGACCTCGAGCGGCATCAGGCTCGGGGGCTACTGTCGGGATCACGTACCCCGGGTACCCAACAGATCGCACTCCAACGGGTGAAAGTCGAGGGTCGGATGGCACGGGTTCCGACCCCTCAGCGACGACCTACGGCGGCCATGTCTTGGCCGCGCAGGGGCGCGAAGACCTCGGGCTCCGAAGATCGACCCCCGGGAGCGACCCCCAGGAGGTAGGTACCGCGTTATGGTACATTTACCCTGGTGACCATCTGCCATCCGTGCCGACGAGACAGGACGAGATTCACCACGGCGACACTCCAGCAGAAAGCTGTGACGGCTGCCAGACACGACGGGACAGCACTGTAGCCGGCGCAGTGGCACCGGACGAGCAACATGGTACCCGCCGCTGTGCACGACGCGACGGGTCATGACCACGCCTGGACGGAATGAAATGATGGCGACAACGACGGAAGGGCCCACCTGTCGGCGAGACGGCAGGATCGCGTAGGGCCCATTACCTGTAACCCCAGGGCCCCCTCCTATATAAAGGGAGGCCCGAGAAACGATAGAGACAACGGTCGAACCCCACCACAAGCAACAGTCACAAACACACGAAAGACAAACCCTGCTGCCTGGTTGTGGATTGGAACGGGGGTTGGTGGAAAGCGGGTTTTAATGGTCAAGACGTGGAGAGGGGGTAGGTGAGCCCCTGCCAGCTCATGCTGCTGCACGATCCAGTCCAGCTCCTGACCATCGAACAGTTCCAGCTGTTGTTTCTTTCTTAACCATGGGGAAAGCATGGGGATCATGCCACGTTGCACAGCTTGCAGCTGGACCTTGGTTTGCTGGGTCACGGTAACACAAACGAGTTCCGGCCCACAAGTTCTTAGAAACCAGTTCAACAAAAAGTTTAACAGAAGATTAGACTTAATCTTGATCTTTATTCAGTCAAAAACCAGCAGCTTCAAAATGAAAAAGAGCAGTGCTAACTTAGTACTTAAACTTTATTCCAAATTTGCTTGATCCAAAATACGGGCCGTTACAGACTTCCCCCTGTACAGGATCTCGTCTTCAAGATCTAAAAAATAGAGAAACTCTTTCCTCAAAGCTTTGTTCTATCTCCCAAGTAGTTTTTCACTCCGAGTGGTTGCTCCATCGAACCGACTTGATCTTGAACCTTCTTGATCGTGTCTCTGGGCCGACCTGATTTCATCACTCAACAGCGGTTGCAACTGGAGCTCGTGCAAAAAACCCTGAGGAATGATCTCAACTCTAAACTGATCAAATCTATAAAAACTTCTTACTGTCCTAATATTTCAAAGAAGAACAGCATCAGCTACCACATTAGCTTTACTCAAATGATAGTTGATGTTAAGATCGTAATCTTTAATCAACTTAAGCCATCTCCTCTGTCTCATGTTCAGCTTTGCCTAGGTGAAGATATATCGGAGGCTTTTGTGATCGGTGTAGATCTCACATCTATTGCTGATCAAATAGTGCTGCAGAATCTTCAAAACATGAGCAACAGCTGCCATCTCCAGACCAAGCGATGGGTAGATCAACTCGTGCTTCCTCAGCTGCCCCAAAGCATAGCAAACCACGTTCTTGTCCTGCATCAAAACAAGCTCAATTCCCGACGAAAAGCATCACAGAAAACCTCAAAGTACTGTGGATATCTAACAAGATCAAAATAAATGCAGACAATAGCTTCATCTCTAGCACTTGAAAACTTCTCTCATAAGCATCTGACCAACAAACGGTACTCCCAGCCAACTCAACTCGATCATCGGATTGGCGATCCTGAAGAAATTCTCAATGAAACGACGGTAGAAACATAGTATTCATCAACTCAAATGGTAAGATAAAGCATCATGATAAACCACACTTCGAGGAAGAACTCATCTTTGACACTCATGCGGTTAACCAAAGGCATAACTCTTTTCGCATAAGGAACCACTTCATGATATATGAAAACCAAAAAGATACCGAAGTCTTCTAAAGATGGGATGATTAGCAAATAGCAACGGACGAACCAAACATGACATCAGAGGGGTTCCCGAGCAGACAATTCTTCTGTGCAAGCAGTTGATGAGATCTCAAGCAACAAAGTATGAAAAACAGTAAATGAGCAGATCAGAAGTCTAGATATAGTCCTTATTTCACATATGAGTTTACGGTTTCGCTCCTACAGTCAAGTATGGCTCTAATATATGGCTCTGATACCACTTGTAACGATCGAAAATTCGTACCTTTCGATAAGACTCAATCTTACATGCTTTCGTCAATCCTAAGAGGTTGATAAGCACATTTATTATAAGAAACAATCAAAAAAATCATAACAGAATAAGTAAACAAAAATAAGATAATTTAATTGAATGAAACCATCCATGAAAACTTATTGAACATCTCAAGGTGAAACAAGACTACCGAGAATGCAGGGACTGAAACAGTAGTGAAAACAACTAGCGGAAGCAAGCACAAAGACAATCCTCCTCCTCCACAGGCAACTCGAGTGCAGAAGCGAACCTCGAACCACGGTTGGAAGTAGATGAGAACGATCTTCTAGCTAAACTCTGAGAAAGAAAGACGTAAAAAGCCGTGAGTATGTGAGTACTCAACAAACCACTCGCTACCTTAGCATACAATGTATACATGCAAAGATAGTTTCAAGGTTAAAGCTGGCTCAAGTGCTAAAAGCAAGTTTAAATATTTTAGTTCATAGATGCAAGAAGTTTTATTTTTAAAACTATCAAAATTTATTATCTTACCCCGCAGAGATCTCCGTTATCACGAACGAGAGTTTATTTTAAATATCGATGTAATTTCCACACCCAACCACAGCTCAAATGCCGGAGTTCAAAACATTTTAAAATAGAGGTAGAAGAAATAATACAAAACTACTCATTAGTGACGTGTCTTGGGTTGAGGAGCCCGTCGTTGATATGAAATCATTAGCGACGTGGATTAAAAAGCCCGTCGCTGATATGAAATATGAAAATTAAAAAAAAATACTTTCCACTAGTCCTAATGCCAACTATGGCAAATAATGAAATAATGCCAATCTCACATCCACAGTTTTTTTGCGAGAAAATATAGATATCATCACATTCTCATCATAGTATCAACAGAAGTCATGCATAACTATGTTCAACACAGTTCTAAAAAAAACTATGTTCAACACAAAATAGATAGGTTCAGACAAGGCACTGTAATACTACAAACACTTTGGAATTCTTCAATGACTATTGCAGCTTAGCTTTCCTCTCTTTCATCAACTTCTCACGATTATCATAAAAGCCAAAGTCAACAGTATGGATGCCTTGCAGAATTGATCCTTGAAAATATTGAGCACTTGAAGGCCTTGCTCAAGCTTCACCCGTGAGCACAACAGACGGTACATAAACATAGTGAATCCTTCATTCTAATGCCCAATTATATTATAGATAATAAAGAACCATCAATCAATTCATATGTACCTACATCATTTCTATTGATAGTGCTACTGAAATTTACCAATGAATTGATTGTTCCGAGAATGATGTGCTTAAGCAAACCATTTGGAACATCCTTAACAATGTGCCAGTTGACAGGGAAACAGCCAGTCCACTTGTCCAGTTGCCAGTGCTTCAATGTCTTGCTATAATCAACAGGCCCACCATCTCAGCAAGATATACACCTGGAAATAAATTGACCATTTGCATTCACCAGGAAAATGAAAGGTGCTGCCAACATAAATACAGCAAACAACTTCAACACGACCTACCAGTAGAAAATATAACAATATCAATAAAATTACCAGAGTTCCACGAAAAAGAAACACAACTTACAGAGAAAAGACGGAAGACAGATGACTCATTGGATTTTTTTAGCCTCCTGATAGGCAGCATCAAGCTTCTTATTTCCATTGGGCGTGCTACCCCAAGCATTGTACTTAATACTCTTGTTAACATCACCCTCACTGTATGATTTAATAATAAAATAATTTAACATCTGAATACTTTTCTATGAAGTCAGACTGGTTATACTGATCCTTTATGGCAGTATTGACCCTGGTGATTTTTAGCAGGTGTTTCAGTAACACCAAGACCCTGGTGATTTTTTAAAAGACCACTTCTGGGTCCTCTTTTCATCTCATTAAAACCATCTAGGTTTCCAGTATTGACATAATATCCATTGCTTCATCTAGAATTCTACTATGAGGATTATGAAATACTGTGTGATTTTGAACACAAATTAAACTTCAAAGAGAGGGGATAATAAACAAAAGATGAGCTCAGTTTACTTCATGTGCACAACTGGTACCAATATAAGGAAATGTGTTGTGATTTAGACACCTTTGTAACAGGAAGTGAAGACCACAGCAGTGAGTGATATTCCGTAGGCCAAAGACATAATTCAACTTATCAGGTAATGCAAGCTTGATGGTGCAGCTAAATGAGATATCTAATGCAGGTTGCCAAAAATAATATGCAATGAAGGTGAAAATAATAATTCAGCTATTCTAAAAGTATCTGTTGGGTAATGGTACTGCACCTGGCCATGACGATTCATCATTGCAAGTTTTCCTAATCATCTGTTTTTACTCGAGGTTCAACTGTTTTGCAAGGATTTTAGGCTGCATTTTACTAAGCATATGCAGCATCGATGGCTAGAGACTTAGGCTACTGCTTACCACAAACCAGTAATAATCCCCTCTGCAAATTTGGACCCAAATTAAACTGGTCACGAAGCAGTACAACCTAATCGCAAAGTCACAATAACATGTGAAAGGGGATTCACTCTTGACCTCGTCGATCTGCTGGGGGCGACCTTCACGGAGAACCCGGTGGCAGCGTGCTTGTAGTGGTAGAGCACCGCGCCCTTGGCCTTCTCCTTGCTGCCCAAAAGTTTTTAAAAAAAATCCATAACAACTCCCCATTTCAGAAGACCGCCTACAGAAACGCAAGCAAATCGGGTCCCCTGAGATCGAATCTCCAAGAAACAGTTCGCTCGTAGCCGGAAACCGAGCAAATCGGCTCCCCTAAGACCGAACCTCCAACAAATGGTTCAGATCGACGGTTACCTGCTGAGGATCGGCATCGATGACCTCGAGCGATGAAGGTACATGGTGTTCACGGCCGCGTCCTGCATCGCCGTCGCAGCGGGGGGCCCACTGCTCCGGCTCGCACGTCATCGCTGCTGCTGCCGCCGCGGGGAAGAGAAAGAGGGTCGGGAGCACGCCGAGCACGGGGAGATGGCGACGTGGAGCGCGGCGTGAGCACCGGTAGGGCAGGGCGGTTGGCGGGGACGTGGACTGGGGCGGCGGCGGCCCGCGGGAGGAGGATCGGGGAATGAGAGGGACGGCGCGCGGGGAGAGAGAAGGAGAACCCTGCCACGCACGGCCAAGATCGCTGCACGAGACGACGAACGGATGAGGCCCGCCATCTGCCTAAAACAGCGACGCGCGTGATATTCCCGTCCCAGATGTCTATTTTACGCACGTCAGTCTATTTTACGCGCGTCTCTGACGTGAATCATCGGCGACGGCCGTTTTAGGCTCGTCTCTGATGCTCATACATCAGCGACGTGTGTAATTCTAAGATGAGTCATTTGAGATAGTTTTTTTTTATGACGTCACTAATAATGATATCTACTTTGTATCAATTTGTCGGTAGTGGAGTGATTTTGGTGTTGTGTGGGGGTGCACCCCCAAGTAATGTACGTCTTAGTGGAGATATAAATCCAAATGACACTGAAGAAAATTAAAAATGTATTGATATTTTTAAACTTTTTTGGATTTAAATGACATAAGAAAAAATTCAAATACCTGTCACACTCGGTTTTATGGCTAAAACCGAATAACCTCTTTATGTGTGCCTAAAAACAAGTTTCACATATAAAATGATTTTATTAATGGTAATTAGAATAATGTCTCGAATAACTAAACTATTAAAAAATAGACTAAGAGTCTTATTGAATTACAAACCAAAAGAATAGAAACGAAACGAAAGCGTCTTAGGCACCACAGCCAGTTGACCGAATAGTTCGCCTAGACATCAGCTCCAGAGTCTTCAATATTCTCTCAATGTTCTCCCTCTACTGAGCAGCAATTATAAAGGCAAGATTGAGTACGAGATGTACTCAGCAAGTGTAGAAAGTATATGACATATGGCAATTATCAAAGAAACAGGCAATATAGGGTTTAATTGCATAAAAACACACATTAGAGACACACATTTTCTATTAAGCACCTATTTACTAAGTGAAAGATATCGCACCTATACACAGTAGTATAAACAACATAACCAAATCACAGTCTCTCACTTTGATTCACCAAACCAAACCAATACCAATACCAATTCTCGCTAACCATGTGAGGGTCCATGCAATACTCGTGACCGTGAGCACGGCTGTCATAACAGTTTTACGCTCTGCAGAGGTTGTACAAATTTTTCCACGAGTAGTGATTTCATCCTCTGTTGCCAGGTGACTAAAAAGAATCTCCATTATGCCTGTGCCGTCGCACTCACACACTTCCTTTGGTGTGAGCGCTAAAAGATCACTACAAGGCTTTTCTATGACTTTTGCCAGCTTGTACATGCCCACTAAAGTTTCACCCGTCGGGGACTAACCGAAAACCCGAGAGGCCCTCTCTTGTGCCAAATGGTTCTCGGAAGTAACTCTCCCTTCCCCACACATCTCTCTCCAGACGGATCCAGGCGTAACCCGCTTTCCCCGCTCCACCGCTTAACACGCACAGAACTGGTTTTCATCACTTACTACGCCATGCCGCGCCCATTCTTAGCATCGTGGCTATACGGGAACAGATGGGTGGTCGCTCCACGAACCGGTCCTTAGATTTGAGTTGATAACTTACCAAGGAACAGTGCCAGTAACGCTGCACACAGTCCTACACCAATCATATCACCCAAATCATCATTATCCAAGTTGTTATTAATCTCCCATTAATCCTTGTAAAGCATGTATAATGATCCATTTAAATACACCTAACCCGACAGTAGCAAGTTAAGCATATGATCTACCCAACAGTAAAGTAAACTAAAGCGACAAGGCATAATGTGGAAAACTAAGAATTTCTATTAATAGGTACGCAGTCAATTTGACACAAGCATACAATCTACAAGATAGATGTTTTGAAAATAGGCACAAGATGGTTAAGGACACTTGCCTTGCTGCTCTTGGGAGTAAAAGTCGACGGTCTCGAACTCCTGCTGTTGAAAGTCTTCGACGAACTGCGGCTCCGGGACGAAGTCTCCTATCGCACAAGAACACAAACAATCAATCAAATGCGACAAAACAGAAAAATATCAGTATGATGATGTCATGAATGCATAGCTTATTTCGCTACGATCGTTTTGATATATTATTTGCTAAAATCGGAGTTACGGTGCAAAAGTTATAGCATTTATAAGGTTCAGCGACTAATCTATAATTAATAATTAATTATTGGGGAACTATCTGTAATTTACAAAATTACTTGAGGACTAAAATATAATTTTAGAAAAGTTCAGGGGTTTAAATGTAAAATTGTCAATAGGCAGGGACTAATTTATAATTAAAAATAGGTATAGGGGCTTTTCTGCAAATTGCCATAATTAATTATTATTAAATTAATTATCAGATAATTATTACTATTAAATTAATTATTAACTAATTATTAAATTTATTTCTTAGACTAATAATATTATTTTTAGTTATTTTATTATTTTATTTAATCAACAGAAGATTAATTCGAAGTTAATTAACTTAATCTCCTAATTTATTTAATTAATTCGGCTCTGCTGACGTCATGCTGGCTTGATGCTGATGCAATAAAGATTTGATTTATTTTTATTCGGAAAACATGCTTTAATCTGGGCCCTTGATTTCAAATTGAATGGATCTGATAATTTAGATGACGTGGTTTAATCTGGTGCATCGGATTTGGATCCACTAGATGAGGTAACTCGGGTGACGTGGCTTGATCTGGGCCTTCGGATGTGGATCGGATGACCGCGTTTTAAAGGTGGGGGTGGATCTAATGCGTTCCGTCGGATTTAGATCGGACGGCTCGGGGGTTCGGCTACCAAGCGGCCTAGCGAGCTCGCCCGAGCTCGTCGGGCCACTATTCTCGGTGCGGCTGGGCTCAAAGTGACGCGGGGACCGAGGGGCTCACCTTGGTGGGGTCGAGGGAGGTCGTCGACAACCGGAGAAAGCTTTTCGACGGCGACGGCTTGCGGGGCTTCGGCGGCGTCGAGAAGCTTCGTGGAAGGTCGAAGCTTGACAATGTCTTGTGTTGCGGCGGCGGTGGCGTGCGATGAGGCCCGGCACGGGGTTCTCGTGGCCGAGAAGGGCTCCGGGAGGCGCGCTCGCGGTGAGAGAACAGGTCGAGGGGGGGTCTTTTATAGGGGAGAGGGCCGACGAGGTCGGGGAATCGTTGCGCAAGCGGATAGGGTCGAATTCCAGGGTTCTCGGGGTTGTTTCACCGGAATTCCGGAGGGGCGGCGGCTGGTGCGCGTGGGAGGTTGGGGGCGGCTGCGGGTTGGGGGTGACGGCAGGTCCCACGCAACAGAGAGAGAGAAGGGTGAGGTGGGGCGGCTGCGGGTTGGGCCTGCGAGCTCGGGGGGGGGGGGGGTCGCGCGGGGAGGGAGAAAGGGAGGACTGGCGGGGAGGGGAGAAAGGAGGGAGAGAGGAAGAGAGAGCTTGTGGGGTTTGGAATTTTTTTTTCTATTTCCTTTAATTCTTATCTTTATTCCAGAAAATTTCTTGATTACTTGGTTACACTCAATAATTATTTAAATGATATACAATGACATGAAATGAGATGTATGCAATCTTAGTATTTTATTTAAAAATTTTTTTATTTTAATCTAAATTGTGAAATGCATTTAAAATTTCGAAATTTTACTATTTTGAAATTGTTGAATTTTTAAGTCCTTACAATACCACCATAATTTACTATTAAATAAATGCGCAGAGCTGACCTTTTCCGTGGACAGAAGATATCCCAACCAAGTCATACAAAACCGGTGAAAACCGACTAGTTTTCACAGTTTTCAGTTAAAAAATTAGAAATTCAAAAAAATTATAAAATTTGAAAACCGGTGATACCGAATGGTAAACCGATGGAAAAGCACTCAAACTGATTTGGTTTCAAATTTAAAAATGGTAAACTGGAAAAAGCTATCGGTAAACCGGTAAAACCGAGCGGTTTTCACTCAAATTTGATTTTTGTATTTGTCTAGTTTTTATGATTTTTTGTAGAGTTTTTTTTTAAAATTTTCATGAAAATTAGCTAAACTGGTGCCGACTGATTTTCTAAATTGAAACGGTTTCTAAAACATTGATGCCAACTTCCCAAGGCCACTGACACCTTTTTTTCTCCGTGAGGCTTATATTTCACTGTTTTCTATGGAGAAAGAAAAGGTGGAGTGCCCAGCAGCCTCCTGCATCCTTCGTGAGTGGGGCAATGCATGATGTAGACTCGCTATCTTCCTGATCCAGACATCCCTTGAACCGCAATTCCGCCCCTATTTCTTCCGATTCGCCAATCGTCCACTTCCTCTTTTTCTTCCGCAGAGTAATTTCTTTTCCGCGAACATTTTCCTTCGCAACAAAACTACGGACCCTCTGGTCCATACAGTGCGAGGCAGTTTTATGTTTGTTTACCTATAGCCGCGCAGCGGAGAACTGGTGGCTGGTTGCATTGTTGGAGAAATACTTGGGGTTGAACTGAGCATAGTTAGGTCCGCCCCTGTGTGAACAGCGGATCCACACTTTTCACGTACCACGCTCTGTTACATTATTTTCTTTAGGATTATGAAATCAAGAACCAGGAATCTTCATGGCTATAAAAATCGTGCTTTTAGAGCTGTTCTGGTTGCTTTGGATCTCGTCTTGTTTCCTGTTTCTGAAGTAAAACTGCTACTGGTTGTTTTACCTGTCTCAGGATTTAGAGTGGAGTGATCCGCGTCAGTCAGCACGTTTTTGGATGCTTTGATTACTCACTCTCACGCCTACTGGGAGTTTCGTTTACTGCAGTATCAGCCAAAAGGCATGCACACCTATTCCTGTCTAAATCGTGAGCCTGACTGATATATAATCTATCATTGAATTTACTACTCTGTTGAAAATCTCATTGATGCAACTTAATGTGCACTTGTCTAATCTACTTCACCTTCCCTCAGGATGGTACATGTAGTACATGTAGTCTTGTTCCTTACTCCCTTCGTTCTTTATTTGTTGTCGCCGTTCACTTTTAACTTCAATTTTGACCATTTATCTTATTAAAAAAAATAATAAATGTCATATATTTTGGTATAATTTTATTTATCATTAGAGTTATTTGAATCACAACTTAAAAATTTTCACATTTAAACTATTTTTTTGAATAAAATGAATGGTCAAATTGATGTTAAAAATTAATAGCGATATCATTTAAAAAACGGAAGGAATATGTTTTCTTACTTGGATCACCTGTTTTAACTTCTCCTTTTAGTGATGCCAGCCAACTCTGCGCACTACGTCACTTAACTGCATTGTCTGTAACTTCAGAATGGCATTGAGGAGAGACACGATTCAAGTGAGACGAAATTGACTCGCACTGCATCATTGAGGTCTTCTAATCTGGCTCGCACTATATTACAAAAATAGTAGATTAGTAGATCACTGTTATGTCTCTGTGATGGTGCTAATGCCACAGTAGGTTAGTGTTATGGCTGGGAATTTGGAAACTTTATTCAACTCAACTATGAATGATCACAGAGGAAGATCCAGCAGCTCGTCCTCCCTTGAGGCAGATCTGCCGGGTCTATTTTTCCCCCCTCTAACCCTAGCCGCCCCCCTTAATTTATAGATCATTAAGAGGGGTCGAAACCCTAACAAACCCCACTAATTCCTCTAGCCGAAATCCCTAAAAACAAACCCTAATACACTTTTAGGCTGAAAAACAGCCGCCTGAAACAGAATTGCCGGAACGTCTGGCCTCCCGCCGGAGTGTCCGGCGACTGTAGTGTCGCCCAACAAAAGCGTCCACAACACTTCCCCCCTCTTTTTGAAACAGCTCGTCCTCGAGCTGGAAGTCTGGATAAGCTCGAGTGAACTCGTCCATCATCTCCCAAGTGGCGTCGGTAGGAGGACGGCCTAGCCACTGAATAAGCACCTGCCAGCGGCCTCTGTTCAAGCGAGCAAGGACTGCTTGGGCCGGAGTTGGGATGATGCGCCCGTTCTTGATAGGAGGAAGCGGAACGATGTCCACCGGCGGCTCCCCCACGTACGGCTTGAGGAAGACGACATGGAAGACGTTATGGATGCGGGTGCGTGCAGGAAGGGCTAGCCTATATGCCACGGGTCCAATGCGTTTGTCCACGCGAAAAGGCCCGTAGTATTTAGGTGCCAGCTTTGATGCGGAACGGTCGGCGATGTTGGCGGCGAGGCGATGATGAAGGCGAAGCCATACCCAGTCTCCCACCTTGAACTCCAAGGTTCGATGCTTGGCGTCATATTGCTTGCGCATCAACTCCTGAGCATGAAGAAGACGATCCCGGATGTCTGCCAAAAACTCGTCGCACTCCGTGAGCTGTTTGTCCACCACCGCTAGCTTAGCCAAGCTAGGCTCGTAGGACAGGAGTGTGGGCGGATCTCGGCCGTAGACCACACGGAACGGTGTAGTCTTGTGAGCCGTTTGGTAGGAGGAGTTGTAGCAGTACTCCGCCCATGGAAGCCACCGAAGCCAGCTCTTGGGACGGTCCCCGGCGAGGCAACGTAGGTAGACGCCAAGGATCCGATTGGTGACCTCCAATTGGCCATCCGTCTGCGGGTGGAAGGCAGTGCTCAAGCGTAGAGTCACACATGTGAGACGGAATAGCTCCTCCCAGAAGGCGCTGGTGAAGACTGAATCACGATCACTGACGATGGAGCATGGAACACCGTGTAGCCGTACGATGTCGTCAAAGAACGCCTTAGCCACCGATGCCGCCGTGTATGGATGGCGTAAGGCGATGAAGTGGGCGTACTTGGAGAAGCGGTCGACGACGGTGAGGACGACTGTCTTGCCTCCTGAGCGTGGGAACCCCTCGACGAAGTCCATAGCGATGTCTTGCCACACTGAATGTGGCAGCTCGAGAGGTTTAAGGAGGCCGGCTGGATGAAGATGCTCCGTCTTGTGTCGCTGGCAGACGGTGCACCCCTTGATGTAGTCATGGACCAGCCGAGCTGCCTGTGGGTTGAAGAAGGAAGCTCGAAGACGATGAAGTGTCTTCTGTACACCCTCGTGTCCGGCGCCATGGGCCATGGCGAGGAGCTGCGGCCAGATGGACGCTGATGACGGTACGAAGATGCGGCCACTGTTGAGGACGAGGTCGTCGACAATGGTCCAAGCGGCTGACGCCTTGCCTTGCTGGATCAGGTCCTTAGCAGCTCTCACCTCTGGCAGGGAGGCCGCCTCCTCCCGAAACTCCTGGAAGACAAGGAAAGTGGGCGCCGAGACGGCACACACTGTTGCTGTCTCCTCATCGTGTCGTGATAAAGCATCTGCCACCGAGTTGTGCTTGCCAGGAGTAAATTCAATCGTGAAGTCAAAACCAAATAACTTGCTCACCCAAGTATGTTGAGGAATGGTTGATAGACGCTGGTCCAACAGAAATTTGAGTGAGAAGTGGTTGGTGCGGATGACAAAGCAGCGCCCCCAAAGGTATGGCCGCCAATGACGTACGGCCTTAACCAAGCCAATCAGCTCTCACTCGTACGCCGCCAGTTTGGCGTGGTGCGGGGCGATTGGCCGACTGTAGAAGGCAATGGGGCCCTCGTCCTGGTGAAGAACCGCTCCGATCCCTAAACCGGAGGCGTCGCAGTTGACGATGAAGGGCCGGTCGAAGTCGGGCAGCTGCAAAACATGCCCTTCTGTCAAGGCGCCTTTCAGAGCCTCGAAGGCAGCCGCTGCCTCGGTCGACCAAGTGAACGCCTCTTTCTTCAACAGCTGCGTGAGTGGATGTGCCAATGTATCGTAGTCGCGGATGAACTTGCGGTAGTAGCCGGTGAGCCTGAGGAAGCCCCGTAACGCGCGCACCCAAGTCGGAGTAGGCCATGCACGAACTGCCTCCACCTTGTTTGGGTCCATCTCAACGATGCCCTGGCGAATGACGTGGCCGAGGTAGGACACCGATGATTCGCCGAATGTACACTTGCTGCGTTTGATGAAGAGTTGGTGTTCACACAGGACCTGGAACACCTTGCGCACATGCTGTAGATGTGAAGCCCACGAGCTGCTGTAGATGAGTATGTCGTCGAAGAAGACCAGCACGAAACGGCGAAGAAACGGCCCTAGTACACTGTTCATCAAGGCCTGGAAGGTGGATGGTGCGTTGGTGAGGCCAAATGCATCACCACAAACTCGAAGTGGCCGTGGTGGGTGCGAAACGTCGTCTTGGCGATGTCATCCGGGTGCATGCGCACCTGGTGGTACCCACTACGCAAATCCAACTTGGTGAAGAAGCGTGCTTGCCGTAGTTCGTCAAGGAGCTCATCGACCACCGGGATTGGAAACTTGTCCTTGATTGTCTTCGTGTTCAACTGGTGGTAGTCGATGCAGAAACGCCACGTTCCATCCTTCTTCTTAACCAGTAGTACTGGTGATGAGAACGGAGATGTACTCTCACGGATGATCCCCGAGTGTAGCATAGTGTCGCATTGTTTCTCGATCTCATCCTTCAATAGTTGAGGGTAGCGGTACGAACGGACGTTGATTGGTGGCGTGTCGGCCAGCAGGTAGATACGGTGGTCGAAGGCGCGTGCCGGCGGTAGTCCCGTGGGTTCGGCGAAGATGTCGTCGAACTCGACGAGAAGCAGCTCGAGTAGGTTGTCCGTGGTCACCACGTGTCACCACGTGGGCGTGTGCTCCCGGAGATGCACCCACGCCATGCCATCGGACGTGATGGTCGAACCTCCAGAAGGACATGGCCAGGTGCTCGAAATCCCAGAGAATTGGGCCCAGGGATCGAAGCCACTGGCACCCTAGTATCACCTCGAAGCCTGCCAGGTCGATGATGAAGTAGTCGATGTCAAAGTGCTCGCCTGAGATGTCCATAGGACCGCCGGGCACTACCCTTCGCAAGGGACGCGCTCCCCATTTGCCACGCCCACCGAGAGTCCGTGGCGTGGTTGAGGCTTCAACCCCAGTCATTGTGCTGTTGGTGCGTTGATGAAGCAGTGGGTGGAGCCGGAGTCGACCAAAGCACGGAGAAGGTTGCCGGAGATCGACGTGTTGAGCACCATGGCCGTGCTAGAGGTGATGCCGGTCAATGCATTGAGGGAGACGTGCAGGTCCTCTGTGTCGGAAGTGGCGTCGTCGTCGGGGATGTCGACTTCGCCGGAAATTTCCATGAAGTATATGCCACGCATGGAGCACTCCTTGGCATGGTCACGTGTGAACTTGGCCGGACAGTTGAAGCAGAGGCCCTCCTCCCGGCGCTTGGCCATCTCATCTGGTGTAAGGCGGGTGAAGCGGTTGCCCTGCGCCGGTCGGGGTCGCTGGACAGGAGTCGGCTCGTGTGGCGCCGGTGGCGGCGCTCGATACGGCGGCGGTGTAGGGGTCAGAGCCGACGAGGTCGTGGTCGGCGGTGTTGGGGCTGGTGGTTCGACCGAGGCTAGGCGGCGCTCGAAGGCGCGCGCTAGGCCCATGGCGTCCTTGAAGGTCGTTGGTTTTTGCATCTCGACGTCGAGGCGAAGAGGGTCGCCGAGGCCGGCAGGGAAGATGCTGATTTGCTGCCGCTCGGTAACGTCATCGCATCTGGCGAGGAGGGGTAGAAATTGTGCCTGGTATTCGTCGACTGTCCCTGTTCGACGGACTTGGATGAGCTCGCCCAAGGGGTTACTGCGTGTAGGCGGACCGAAGCGCAGGTTGACAAGGTCGACGAAACGCGTCTAAGATGGTTCACCTTGATTGCGCTCCAGCCGGTAATACCATTGTTGTGCGTCATCGTCCATGTAGAATGAGGCCAGCCAGACCTTCTCGTCCTCCGGCGTGCGGGCGGCCTGAAAGAATTGCTCGCAGCGGTGCAACCACGAGATCGGGTCTGCCGAGCCGTCGTACTTGGGGAAGCATAGCTTGTGGCCGGATGTCGTTGCTGGCGCAGGAGTGTCGATGGGTTGGCGATCCTTGGAGGCATCCATCGCTGACGATTCTCTCTTGGTCAATGCCGCCGTTTGGGCGTTGTTGACAGCGACATGGAGACGGCCTTGATCCACCTTCATGGAGGAGATCTCACCCTCTATGGTCGTCACACGCTGCAACATGGCCGACATTGACTTCTGCTGTTCCAGCAAGACAGCCATGATCTTATCCAGACGATCGGCGCCACCCGGATCAGCCATGGTTGTGGATGGCACAGCAGGGTGGTGGGCGGCGCAGCAAGGGCGCAGGGGGTGGGCGGGAGGGAAAAAAAATCTCTGGCTCTGAATACCAAAGATGTTATGGCTGGGAATTTGGAAACTTTATTCAACTCAACTATGAATGATCACAGAGGAAGATCCAGCAGCTCGTCCTCCCTTGAGGCCGATCTGCCGGGTCTATTTTTTCCCCCCTCTAACCCTAGCCGCCCCCCTTAATTTATAGATCATTAAGGGGGGTCGAAACCCTAACAAACACCACTAATTCCTTCAGCCGAAATCCCTAAAAACAAACTTTAACACACTTTTAAGCTGAAAAACAGCCGCCTGAAACAGAATTGCCGGAACGTCCGGCCTCCCGCCGGAGTGTCCGGCGACTGTAGTGTCGCCCAACAAAAGCGTCCACAACAGTTAGTGTCTATATTAACATGATTCGAATTTACATACTTGGAACTCAGTACAGAATAAAGTACCTATGGATGCGGATAGAGCAAGAAGAGCTTATTCAACTTGGATAAGCAAAAGAAAAGTTTATTCGAGATACTGTACAGAATAAATTGCACGGATTCTCTCGGATGGTATAAATAAAAAACACAGGCTTGTTGGAGACGAGGGGCACAATTGTAGACTACCCAATACTGTATACTCTAGTGGCTCTAGCCAACATCGCGATGGTGATGCAATAGGGTGTAGTACATGCTCCCTCTATGCCGGTCCTGCTGTGATTTAGAACCGTATATGTACAATCTTCACAAATAATTCACCAATAGCGACGCACATTTGCATGCTGCTCGCCCAACGATGAGGCACCCAGGAGGCAGGGACCTCTTGCCTGCAGGGATCGCCAAATCTTGGCGACCTGTCTACGCACCTCTTCAAGGCACTCAAGATTTATTTGTTTCAGGTTTTCCTGATGAAAAGTTGAAAAAGCCTATGTTCAAATTTAATCAACCAACTTTTCAACTTAATCATTAACCAGCTTTTTTTTAAAAAACTGCCCTCCTTCCCTAGACAATTTATTTTTCATGAAAAATCATTTACATGAATATAATGGATGTGAAATATAAGAAAATGGCAACCAAAAGCTGCACATCACTGCCCCCTCAAATAATGACCAGTAAAATACAGATGAACCAATGGCGAAGCCTACAACACGGGCCACCGGTGATCTCCAATATTTAACTTTTTTATTAACACTATAAATAGTAATTTCTGAAGGATTTAGGAAAAATCATCCATGTCTACTTACACCAAGCTTCGCCCCAGTTTAAAAAGGAAACTCAGCCTTGAGGGTAAAACTACCCCACGATTTTCTTTTCAAGAAGCACTTGTAAGCAGCAACTGAGAAAATCTATGAACTTTGATCCCATCCTCAGGGAGCGGCCTCATATATGAGGGCCCACCCACCATTCAGACCAAGTAAATTAGGTACAACGAGTGGAATTTCTTATTCTATAAATTGTGCACACTAGGATTTAAACACCAGTGGGTGGCCTCTAGGTGCGAGGTCCTAACCAACTGAGCCTGTCAGTTTGCACTTCGCCCCCTGTTATAAGCACATTGGGATGCACTCTATTCTATTCTTTATAGAGAAGCAAATACATGTTACAACAGAGATGCAAACAAACTGCTTCACCATGTAGGTTACGTTCTTATTTTAGGGAAATCTGTTTGTATTCCCTCATTGTGTTTGTGATAGCTTGCTCTACTGGCAACCTTTCCATGCTTGATGCACCATAGAATCCATGGACCCCATTAGTATTCTTCAAGATGAACTCCGCCTCTTGGGGTCCTGATATTGGACCTACGAAAACATTAATAATTTACATGGTTAGAATGTTGAAAGATCATACCGAGAGCATCAAAAGCCACCTATTTGTTAAACCCTTTAATAAGAAAATAGAAAGTTTACCTCCGTGGCAAAGAACAATAACTTCAGGATTAATCCTAAGTGCCGCATCAGCGATGGCTTGAACACGAACAATGCTGTCATCTAAAGTTACAGCTGTCTTTGCTCCGATAGAACCTGCAGTTGTTAGACCCATGTGTGCTACTATAATATGAGCTCCAGCCTTGGCCATGGCAGTAGATTCTTCCGGATTGAAAGCATATGGAGTAGTCAGGAAACCCATGTTGTGAGCCCTGGAGATCATCTCCACCTCCAAGCTGACAACAGATAAGAGCAAGTTAACACAGATTCCAAAAGAAAGTAGTTGATGTCCACTTTTAGAGATGGACAACTGATGAAAATAAAACCACAGATACAACAAGAGAAAGTACATATAGTCCCATTCAAACGTAGAATGATTGATGCAAAAAAAAAAGTCAAGTTAAATGAGAAATAGCATTTCCGTTTCTTCCAAGTTCAATGTAGAAGTGATAAACTAAACCTGTAGCCCATTCCAGTTTCCTCCAAGTTCTGTCTAAAATTTCCATCGAACAGACCAACTGTAGGGAAGTTTTGAACTCCACAAAATCCAATGGCCTCTAATTGCCTGAGAAAGAAATCCATTCTGCGGAATGGATCAGTAGCACAAACCCCAGCAAGAACAGGAACTCCTTTGACCACCTATATTAACATTTTATCAATATATGTGCTTACTATGTTGACAAGCATATGAGTGAAGACGTTTCCGATGTCTCTAAACAACTTACAGGCAACACTTCATTGGCCATCTCAAGTACAATGGCATTTGCATCAGCAAATGGTAAAAGCCCTGCCAGTGAGCCCCTTCCAGCCATTCGAAACCGCCCAGAGTTGTAGAGTACAATAAGATCAACCCCACCAGCCTCCTCAAACTTAGCAGATATGCCTGTTCCTGCACCAGCTCCTATAACTGGGATACCCTCAGTGATTTGTTGCTTTAGTTTATGTAATATTGATTTTGTCTTCTGCAATGTTTCTGCTAGC
>BCLF01000085.1:395501-418673 GCA_001602275.1 Zoysia japonica | reverse complement strand
AATTTTATATTACATAATTGTAATTATAATTATATATTACTATAGGTACAGTTATATAATATATAATTATAATTATATAAGTACATAATTATAATTATATATATTACATAATTATAATTATACTTTTATTAAAATTATATATTTTACATAATTATAGTTATATATAATTATATTACATAATTGTAATATAACTATAATTATATAATTATAATTATTATATATACATATATATACATACATTATCTTACAATTTCACAATCTCACAGCTACTTTTAACCAAACGGCTTTTAACTTTCTCACAGCTCATATTTTATAGCTGCTTTTTCACAGCTCACAGCTCAACCAAACACACCCTTAATGATATCAATAAAATGAAAGATTGAGATTGAACATATGTATATTGTATATACTAACCTGTTCATTATGTACATGGATCTTTCTGCCTGCAAATTCAGGAGGAATTGTATCTCGAGCACCAAAGTTAACCATATCCAAGGCTCCAACACTAAGGACAAGAGGGATCTTGTTCTCTATAATTGCATCGAACCTGCTCTCATCACAAGCCATGACACCACCAACAATATGATCTGCAACTTCTGTTGTTGTTATGTCTAATACACCCTACATAGGTCAAAATGGAGGTAAGGACGAGAAATTTTACAAATGTATAAGATTCTGTATCCGTATATGTGCCTCTACATTCATTAGCAGAGAAAAAATTGTTACAAAGATTGGAGAGAAAAAAGAAATAATTTTGGCATGATGAAAAGAATCCACAAGTCATGAGGGCATTACCTGTATGAAACCAGCCCTAACTAGCTCTTCCATTGCTTTGCCTCCTACACCAGTGACATGGAATACAAGCGTCTCATAGCCTTCTTTGGTCAGTCTATCTTTAACAGCATTTACACATGGTGTTGTAACACCAAACATTGTAATACCAATAGTTGGCTTTGCAACAGTTTCATCAGGTTCATTAGATGACATTAATCTCCCATGTACCATTCCAGCAACAGCTGCAGCCGCATTAGACAATATAACACGGCTGACACTGTTTATTCCACAAATGTCAACAACTGAAGGAAACATTACCAGGTCAGAAGTTCCAATATACGATGCAGTGTGGCCACTAGCAACAGTGGATACAATAAGCTTAGGCATTCCGAGCGGCAAGGATCTCAGAGCAGGAGCAAGTATAGCGGTTCCTCCGCTGCCTCCTAAACCAACAGCACCCACCAGGGTACCACTCTCATACTTTCCTTTTATAAATTTCTGGAGAGCCTTTGACATGACTGCAATTGCTTCACCTCGGTCATCTGGAAGATTATGCTTCTCATCACCCATATAACATGATAGAACTGTATCGCTCGGGATAAAAGTGATGTCCTTAAAATCTTGTGGTACTGCAATTTTAGTAGTGGATACATCCACTATACTCACTTGAACCTGTCATTTCACGAAAACATATGTTATCCTTACCCAACTTAATGAAGGAAGAAGCCACTCAGAAATATATAAAAAAGGAACATGGATACCTGCAGTATGGAATAGCTGAACTGGAACCATGCTACTGTAAACCAGAACAGGACTGCCCACTAAACTCCTAAAGACTAGGACTCAACAAACTAACTCTGACTTGGCTAACTGACCGATAGACACTTTGACCGAAAGCAAATTGATACCGAAGCAAATTTAACAACTATACTAAACACTTGAGATACAGGCAACACAGGACATTTCTGCATTTCTGTATGCTACATAACAGATCCTCCATACCTTAGGGTCGGCGGCGAGGGCGGAGCGGAGGCGGGCTGCGAGGAAGAGCAGCTCCTCCCCCTTGGTGTCCGCCGTGCCGATGCACAGCACCTCCATTTCTTCCTCCCCGTCCCGGAGCAGAGCAGAGATCTGCGGCCGCTATCGGGAGGGCGCGCGGGGAGGGGAGCAGCGGAGGTGCTCGAGAGTCGAGATGTATAAGTGGAGTGCTGGCAGCGCCAGTGAAGTTGGTGAGTCTTCGCAGGCTCGCAGCTGCGTTCTGCGCGACGCGCGGATCGGGTTATACGCGTCGGGGGTGAAAAAGAGAAAAAAAAATTAAGTTAAAAATTGTGAGGATTAGAATAGAATGAAGATCAAATCTAAATTTTATTATTTTTTAACTAAAATTTATTAAAAATCAAAATAATTTATGAAAAAATCCAGAGTCCAGCCTTTTTAATACCCGTGCTGTAGACTGAGTTACTGCCCGGCAGTTGACTGTAGGTGAGGTGCATGAGGTGCACACCATTCTCTAATGATGGTGCATTGACGATGATCCGATCTCACATTCTCCAATGAACTAATGTTTTCTAGTATAAAATATGATAAAATAATTTACTTTATTATTAAATATATTTAAAATTTAACTCATAATTTTACATATTAAACTATTTTTAATAAAATAAATTGTTAAAATAACTTTAAAAATAACAGCGATAATAATTGAAAACAGAAGCATCCTTGACTATCCCGGCGCGAGGTTGGTGATGACGCTGACCGCAATCGAGGCCCATCTATTGGTGGTGTCGCGCTGAGCGTCACTATCGGACGTGAATTCCCCATCTGATAAGGTTGTAAAAGCACTTTTTATTTAAAATTTTATTTCTTATGGCTGAAATAAAAGAGATATCATTTTACAAGAAATTATTGTATAGCACCGGTACCATACACAATTATTTTTTGAGAGAAGCCAAATTAATTTTTTTTCAATGGCTAATAAGAAATTAGCCCCATTATAGTTTTAGGTGTGTACCATGTGAGTTCTCAATTGTTCTCATAAAAAAATTAAAGCAGCTCCTCAAGACATTGCATTAAAAATAAGACCACACAAATTGAAAAAACCCCTGAACCACTACCATGTTCTAATAGCGACACCGTAGCCTATACGAGAATAACCAATGACACAGGCCTTAGACCTGTGGGGGAAGGCCTGTGGGGGACAGACGAGGCCATTTTAACATCAGGCTGAAATTCCTCCATTGAGTCAAAACCTAGGACCTGATGAGTGTTCGCTCTATTGTTCTCATCAAGCATGTTTAGTTCAAATTCTGTCCACCATTGTTTGATCAAGCAAATCTTGTCTCAATTAGGCTAACATACCATGAAGAATTATTATAATCTAATAGAGGATGCATACTGAATGCATACACACAATGGCAGGCGTCACAGATTCATTCATTTCACTACAGAGGTCTCTTAACATATGAAATTTGAGTGAGCTTATAATTAAACATGCATTCCTCTAATCGTTCAATATTATTTGTACGGAACTGGAATCAGTATCTCAAAGGAGCTTGTTTATGTGTTCATCCACTGTAATATACTTGACATCTGGGTAGAGCACAGTAGCTTCGACTCCAAATGATGGATCGATATCAAAGTTTGTGTGATCCCCCTTCAGCCAGACAGAATGGCTGATTGACAGTACTACATTTAGTGGCACTGGAGCCTCTGAAACGTAACAGGGTAAGTAATGTTAGAACATGACAAATGAAACCTTGTAAAGGTGGAAAGAGCGAAATGCGGGCTGCAACAAGGATTTTGAACATGCTTTTGCGTTTTACCTTCAATCTTCTTCAGGACCTCATCTTCTGGCATGTACACCCTCTGAAATGTCTTGCCGACTTTCTTTTCCCAGAGTGAAACAAGCTCGTTGTGGGACAAAATGTTGCATGGTGGCCTAATATACATTATCTTATTCAAGGTCCTAAGATCATCTACAGCTTTAATAGTGTAGGTGCCGATGTCCTCCTCTGTCACAAAGATTCCTTTCGTCGACACAAAAAAACACTATACAGGTCAGAATGCAGTCAAAGCAAAATTCTCTGTTATTCAACCCAACAGAGATTTATTCAACTGTAAATATAAAAATTGTATGCCAATGTAACATAATAAGATTTACCTTTCACATTTCCATCCCCTAAGATGACAACTTTATCTGTTGGAATGCCAGTAACCCCAACCTGTGCAACATTCGGCAAGAAGCGACTAGCAAAGAAATTGGAGGACACATATGTGTATGGGATTCCCTCAGCCTCAATGGCACGTCTTATACGAGCTTTGCTAGTAAACATTGACTTTGCAGGCTCAACTGCATGTACGCGATCCACATCATTACCAAACTCAGATGGAAAAAATCTCTGCAACAAAGATCAGCAACTGATCATAGGAAATAATTTGGGACTGTAGTAGCAAATAAAATAGGAAAACTAGACTCCAACAATTATACAACGTTAGCCAGAAGAAAATTATTGTCTCATACAAAGACATTGTTAATATGAATAGTTAGTGACGTTTCAGAGAAAACAAAACCACTAACACCGAGTTTCCATTTTAGATTATCCTTTTCTGTGCATGGTGTGTTATTGGAAGAGTTCTTATAGGTGAACAAACTAGTCTTCTGTAGCTATTACCAGCATAGAAATAGCACTCTCTATTCAAAAATTGAAACAGCATGAACATGAATAAAAAATTTCACAAAAGAAAGAAGCTAATGAGCAACTATGTCAGGGCAATGATTTCCATTAAGGTGCAGAAGTAACCTTTATGTTCCCAGCTTCTTTAATAGCAGCAATGATGCGGGTTTGATCAGCTAGCCGGGCATAACCCAACGCTGAGATCACAACATCCACTGATTTTAGGGTGGCCACCAAGCTTTCATGGTCATACAGATCCCCCTAGCGATCCAACATAAATTGCATGATTAAAACACACATTGAACAATCAGTATCATGAAATTATTGAGTAATCAACATGGGATTAAATAATCAGAGGTGACTGTTGCACTTGGCAATGTTATATCAAATACTTGATGTCAGCAAAGGTCATTACAGTCTGCATATCTGACTAGTCTATAAATTAACACCCGCATCAAGATCGAAATTTCTATAAGCATGCATCTGGCAGAAAGCTGGCTGCACAGCTACATTAAGTTATCAAATCTGACATCTGAACTTTTTAGCCTCATCGGAAAGTTTAAAATTACCACAGAAAATAGCTAAGCTAAGTAGTAGTCACGGCAGTTAGCATCTCAATTTTTTTTAGCAATTTTTTAGTTTATTTCTAACCTGCAGCAAACAGCGTTACGAATCGTTTGGCCCAGGATAGCATCAGTATGGATCATGGATGGAGACATTAGCCCCAACAGAGGAGGAAAAAGAAATGGAGAAGAAGGGCGGCGGACCTTAACGAGGCTGACGCCGGCGTCCCGGAACCCCTGGAGTACGGCGGCCTTTGCGGGGTCAGCGGGCGCCGGGTCGCGGACGAGGGCGCTGGTGGGGTGGCCCTCGCGTGCGCTGGCGGCAACGATGTACCGGCCGATGTAGCCCGTCCCGCCAATCACCAGCACCCGGCTCCGCTCCTTCTCCCCCGCCGCGGACGCCATGCGTGAGGTTGGCGTCCAAGATCGCAAGAGGCGAATCGAAGGAGAATCCAAGGATTGGAGAAGCGGCGAGCCGAACACTGGGTACGGGGTATTCTGTTTTCGGAAGAGTGCTACAGTATGTCAGTCGGTGTTTTCGAAAAACAAAAATGCGGGCCAGTGGTTTCTAAAGATTAGTGAATTAAAAGAAATTGAAATTCAACTGGTTCAAGTACTACTACTCGGTGTGGTCATCCAGTTCACTTAACTCTTATTAGTTTGACTGTCCGTGCTAATGTTACGATCTATAAAAATATATTAACTTAAGAAATAATACATTAATATTAAAATAAATTTATTTTATTAACTACTACATGCGTTTTGAAATAAATTTTCATTTAAACTTCATGTCATTTAGCTTTGATCAATAATTTTTATAGATATAATTAATTTTAAAATTTAAAATTTATATTTTAAAATTGGCATAAAAAATACTTTTATAATATTAAAATTTAGTATTTATATTTTAAAATTGACATAAAAAATACTTTCATAATATGAATCTAGACTCTAAATGGTCATATGAGTCAAGATACAATTAAATGCTATTCGCTTGGTTCTATTCTTTATATATTAAACGTCGTGAGTTCTCTTTATCTTTTGTTGCGCCATGTCATTTTAAAAAATATTAACCGTCGGATTAAAACTAAAAAATATTAACCGTCGGATTAAAATCTAACGGTTAATATTAGAAAATAAAAAAAATTCGTTCTCCGATCAACATAAGAGCGTGCTTCTACTCGGCGAGAGTAGACATGAACGACCGTGCTATCGCTTTGACTTTTTCAGATCCATATGCTATTCTGTCACAATTAATTTCGTCTTATTCAATAGAATAAAATAAATATCATATATTTTTTATATTTTTATTTATTTAAAATATAATTTATAATTTTACGCATTTCAAAAACATGAATTGTGATGGTGTCTTGCACTGAACAGGAAGAGTACCAGAAACATTTTAAAACATCATTCACTATATACCACAACGGTTTAATTTAATTCTTTAACTTTTATGCAAGCTTCTCGCAGTTGAAGCATATTCAGCACTATAATCTGATTCTATTTAGGTCACGACTAAAAAATCTGCGCGGCAATTGCCGCGATTTTCATATATGTTTATTGAAAAAAAATAAGAGAAGTTTATATAAATTTATTCTACTTCTATGTCTTTCAAGTATATGATACAATTAAATACCTTTATATGTTATGAAAATTTATATTTAGATAATTTAAATTGTTTTATCTCCTAAAAATACTCTTTGATTATTATGAGAACTAAGATTCAATTTTTTTCCCGCTTACAACTTCGGTCTAAAAAAATAGTAGCTTTAAACATAATGTTTTAATCAAACACTGCAAATATACATTAGAAATAATTTTAAATTTATTAAGTTACAAAATTAGAAATAATTTGTTTTAAAAAGTACTTTTTTTAAAGCGTACCGATGCTAGTTTTTATTAAATATTTTATAGATAACAAGAGTCACATTTATGCTTTGAAGATCATATCGATAATTTTTTTTGAGACCGGAGTATATGTTTATGTAACTTTGTTATCTATGTTAAGCTAACTATATCTTTATTTGTTAAATAATAAATTTAAAATATACTGCTTCAACTTAAACGTGCACAACAAAAAATATACAATAAAATACGCAACAATCGGGACGCAGATTTTTTTAGTTATGTTTTAGGATTTGAAATTTATCTCAGCTTTCTCCACTTCGATGTCCTGTCATCCTACGATAAAAGCTGCGACAGTGACGTGGCTTTGTAGGCCCGGTCGGGCTCGTGCCCTCCTTGAGACGGCTCGGCACGGTCCATTATGCCGGCCGCGCCCTACCGGTCCGCGAGAGCTGTTAGACTAGATTCAAGCACGGTTCAAGTATTTTTTAGACGGGTCATGCCGCGCTGGTAGGTTCGTCGGACCGTGCCGTGCCGGTCTGAAGCTGAAAAAAATAAATCTCATTTTTTTTCAAAAAAATACTAAAAAATAATTATATAACACTTAAAATATTAACTTTTAAATATAAATTAGTCGAATTACATATACTTAATGTTAAATTTTACTCATTCCGTTTCAAAATATAAGCATTTTTAGATTTAGTTAAAGTCAAATTTTTATTACTTTGATCATTAATAATATATAATGAATAATGTTTTATTGTATAAAAATTATATTTTTTAAATTCATCATTAAGTAAACTTCTATAAAAATTATATTTTTATATTAAAAATTATGTAATTTTTTAGATATTATTAAGTAGACGTTAAAAAATTTTAACTTTATCTAAACTTAAAAATGTTTATATTTTAAAACGAAAGTAGTATCGTGCGGCGCCGAACCGAGCCTAACGAGCTACAAAGGCAGAGTGTCGTGCTTAATTGAGCCGTACTAAACGAGCTGTGCCTGTGCCGTGCTAACGGGTCTACGCCTAGGCCGAGACACAGTCCGTGTTGTGGTTCGGGCCGGTTCAACCCGGCTGCACATCGTGCCGAATCAAAATAACCGAGCTTCGTGCGAGCGCATTTAACCCGACCCACTTGGCTAGGAACACATGGTTCTAATTTTCTCTCCCATTTGGCTCTTTTTCCTCATCCATTTCCACAACTTCGTATCCGGATCCACGCACGCGATCGTGAGAGTAGGGAGTACAACGCAATGGTTGGCGGAGCGGCAGCCAGGCGAATGTTAGCGCCTCGCTAGAGGAAAGGGCGAGATCGTCGGAATCAAAGGAGGCGTGAGAAGTTTGCGAAGGGGAAGAAGATAGAAACAGAGAGAAAACAAAATATTCAGTGGAGTAGATAATATCTATTTGTTTGAGGAAAAAGTCCTATTTCAGTCCTTAACCTTTTCAGTTGTGTAGTTTTAATTCCCCAGATACAAAACTGGGTACCCGCGGTCCTCTAACTTTTAAACCCGTTTATTTTTGGTCCCTGTGCGGATTTGACCGGCGGTTTTGATTGACGTGGCGTCCACGTGGTGATTTCGTTTGATGTGGCAGTGTGACGTGGTATTTTCGTTGATGTGGACACCTGATTTAGTCTGATGTTATTTTAAATTAAAAAATAAATACTTAACGACCTCAAAAATTATAAAACTTTGCAAAAAATTATTCATTTTTGTGAGGAACCGTCCAAGTTGAGTTTCAATTAGTCGAATTACCTCGCCTTCCACAAATGACACGCGAGCCTGAAATTCGACTAACGAGAAATCAACCCCGTAGTCCCCCGATATGCTTCCAAACAACGCCCAGGACATGAGCATATCGGTAACAACATGCATCATATATGGTCGCACATACTACAGTAACATTAGTAAAGTTATTACAAGCCATGAGTACTAAGGGCACAACTAAAATTTACATGAATGGGAGCGATGGGGTGATAGTTTTCAACTCCCAAACTTTCTAAAACATATTCCACCAAGTTTGGTTCAGGTTGGGATAAACAACGAGCACACGGCGAAAATGTTTTCAAAATAACCAAAAGATATGGTTGTGTTCAGTCCACGAACACTACCAGCACGCGCCAAGGCGGGACAACAACTACTCATCTCTATCGCCGGCATCGGCGGGGAAAAAGTAGCCAAACACAAAATTATTCGCACCTGCAAAACTCCAACAAAGCAAACGTGAGTACAAAAGTACTCAGCAAGACTTATTCGTGGGATATACATCCCAACTAAGGATCATGAGTAAAGCATTGGCAAGGAAATAATGCATTGGATACTCAAACTTTGTTGTGTAAAGGCAGTAATAGCTAATTGTGATAAGCATAAGCATAAAATCAAGCCCGGTCTTGAGATTTTGGTGGCTCGGTGCAAAACTATAAATTGAGGCCCCTCTATATAAAAATTTTTATAAAAAAATTGTATCATTTATAAAAAAATTTATCAATTGATTTTCATATATTATTTTAAAATAATCAATTTTATCCACCAATTTATTTTCCATTCATTACAAGCAGGGAATACTGAAAATTAAATACGGATAATCACAACGTCGAAGAGCCAAAGAGGAAGTGGTTAGCATATATACCTTGTTGCTTATGCACTATATATAAAAATTATCATATGTGATGAATTTGTGCATCTTCTAACAAATACAATTATAGAATATTATTTTACTTATCTATAATTGTTGTCGTAAACTAATTAATTAAATAATAATGAGTTAAAACATGTATACTTTATTTAGAGAGGGGCCCCTTGAATTTGGGGGCCTGGAGCCGGTGCTCCACTTGCCCTCCCTTAGGGCTGGGCCTGCATAAAATAAAACTAATGGGCAATATACACTAATACACCAACCTTACTACCCTTAAGTAAAACATCAACAATGAGATGCGTCCAACAATACATGTCCAAGATATCTCATCCTTTCCCACCAATGATTACTTAAGTGAAGCTATTAACTACGATGAAAATTGATGGACACCAAGCTTGATCAGGACTGAGATAACAGCGATTCGAATCGGTTATACACCCTGCTGGGGAATTCAACTGTACCCACACGACTTGAGGACTATCTGGCTCATGCAACCTGCTAAAGTTACACAAGAGGGTACTCATGTCAACCTTTCTCTCGTCCATTCCTGAACGGTTGGACAATCGACATGTCAGGGAGGACCAGTCCCGTCTCGTGGGAGCCCAGTGGCCACTCGTGCGTGTCATTCAAGACATGCCGTCATCGCCCAAACGTCGGTATGCAAATGAGATATTCAGTTTGTCTTACCATTATATTCGACATGTGGTATGAACGAAAAGTGCTTAGGCCAACAATTAACAACGACCGATCCTTAACCAACACAGACAGGGCTATCACACAGGACTCCTTCCTGCTGCCAACCTATATGTCTCAAAATTATTATCCTCAAGTTTAGACCGACCATACGACTAAAGGTGAATAAGATCCTATACCCGCGAAAAGGTGGTGACCTTACACCGATTCGACTTTTACCGGTCTAAGTATGGCTAAGCAAGACACACCGTAACTAAAAACCACCAACCCAAACCTGTAAACCAAAGACTCCAAGGAGTGGGTAACAATCAGAGCTAACATAACCAAACTTATCATATTGCCCGACCATGCAATAACGATACACTAATTCATTTCATAAATTGTATAAAACAAGGATCAATATGCATGATGCTTGCCTTCAGCAGTTGGAGTTTCCTCGGCACGATCAACCAAAGGTGCTTCACCTTCTGTAGCACCCATGTCACTCTCCGACACGTCGTTCACTAAACAAAGAAAATAAAAGCGCCGGTAAGAGAAGGGATGCCATGATGCGATGCACAATGCGAATGCAATGAATTTTGCAAGGATTCAGATGCTAGAGTCATGAATGATATGGTGGTGGTGTCAAGTTTTAGTATGTGTATTTACTTTACTAAGATTAACACAAGGCTAAAAAGGATAATTATGTAACTTTAAATTATTCCACAATGGACATGATGAAAAAATGATAAAATGGCTACATGCATGGTAAAGGACATGCTAGCATGATTCCATGATGTATGGGCATGTGCAAATGCATGAATTAATTAAACAAGGTGAATATTAATTTATTAAGTTGCTTTTAGGAAATTAGCTTATATGGAATGTTTTCACTTTAGATGTGTAGATCTTCTCATCATGGTTCTAACAAACTTTGTTTCATATTTTTCTAAGCTTTCTACTATTTTCTACGCATTTTACAAGGTTTTCTCTTTTTTTAAAATTAAATCTGATTAGCCTGCAAGGACTAGTCCGCAACTAGTCCGCCAAAGGACTAGTCCGCAAGTCCGGACTAGTCTGGCCCCGAACTTGTCTGACCAACTTTCGGACTCTAGAGAGCAAACCACCGGACTTGTCGCAATGGCGGACTTGTCCGACCCTAGACGACCGGTGGCGTCTATTCTCGCCGGATAAGGAGCAAATGAGCTCGGATTTTGATGAAACAAAAACCCAAATGATCAGTGGGATGAGGAAAGCCTATCTTGGCCACTCCTTAGCTGAAGTGCTCACCGGAACTAGGGCGGCACCAAGTAGTGGCTCCCACGAGGCTCTAGCGAGAGGTTGAGCTCAACGAAGATGATGAAACTTGAGGAGGATTGGATGGAGAGCTTCACTGCACCATGGAGATCACCAAAATGGGAGAGGATGATGAGGAAACAACCCAGAAAGTAGTCGTCACCGTGGAGGTGCCTCTAACCACAAAAACGATGCAACGGAGGAGCGAACTGCGACTACCTCGGTCACAAAATCAAAGGGAAAAGTTGTTAGGGAGGTGCACCATAGTGTTGAGAGCCTTCCCATGCAAGGAATCAAACCAGAACTCACCGAGAGTGACAAAATCAAAAAGGGGGCAAAAATGGTACCGAAATGGGGATTTCGAGAAGAACTCCTCGATTCGGCGAGCTCTCTGCAATGGAGGGCAAATGGAGGCTAGGGATGGTGCTGGGGGCCTCTAGATGACATCTTTTGCTGCTTGGTTTGGCCTGGGGACGAGTGGGAATGGAGATCGATGAGGTGACAAGAGCAGCAACAATGGTGGGGGTTGGACCAAGTGAGAGAGAGAGAGAGAGGAGGGTGCCAGGGGGAGTGAGTAGAGGACTTGCCTCGGGCGCACGTGCCCCCTACGTGGCGTCTCGCATGCCTCGCCCCAAACCCAAGGGACGGAGATGGCAGTGGCGTGCTTGAAAAGAGAAAAATGTTGACAGGTGGCCACGAAGTTCGGACTAGTCCAGCCTGCTAACATAATTTTAGTGCTGAAGAGAAATTCGAAAAGGATACCCTAATGAGCTCTACATTTTTTTTCCAATTTTTATGGTAGTAGAACAGGATGTGATGAACAACTTTTGTTTTTACACGAAGTTCATATTCTGCACGGATTTAAAACTAACAATTCTGCAAAATGCTAACTTTTTAAGTTTGCTCGAATTTCAGGGCCATTAGAAGATTTGATAAAATCTTGGGAAAAACTCTGAAATTCTATCTTGTGATCTAGTTAATTGTGGTTGAAACATATTGGTGCATTTATATGGATAACAAAGGAGTTTCTTAACAAGAGTCAATTTGACAATTATTTGCTTCATTGATTTGAATGTAAAATTGGAAGTTAAGATGCTCTAGGATATGAAACTGCTCCCACCTTGCAGGTTATACACATTAAGGATGTTTTTACTTATTGGGATGTGACAAACCTCTCCCTTTAAAAGAATCTCATCCCGAGATTCGACAAACTAGAAGGGCGGTACAAAGGACAAGGAATTCTGTCAATGATGGAAATTCAAATACAAGGATGCACAGGGAAGCAAGGAAATAGGATGAAGATTCACTTACAAACTTGAGAAGAATTCAGGATACTTCTCAAGAAGTTTATCTTCTTGTTCCCAAGTCGCTTCATCTTCCGAATGGTTACTCCAATGAACCTTGACAAACTTAATCGAACGGTTCCGCAAATTTCCGCTCCGCTTCATCAAGAATTTGCAACGGTTGCTCAACATATGAGAGGTCTGGCTGTAGATCAAGAGTGTCCATGGCAATGGCATTGGTTGGAACTCGAAGACATTTCTTTAATTTAGAGATATGGAAGTTGAACTTATAAGCTACGGCACCATGTCTTGCAATGATTTTGAAAGGACCAATATAGCGAGGAGCCAATTTACCTCTCACTTGAAACCTTTGTGTGCCACGAAGTGGAGATACCTTGAGATAAATAAAATCTCCAATTTCAAAATAAAGCTCTGTGCGATCGATCAGCATAGCTCTTTTGCCGTGATTGAGCCACACGCAAATTCTCTTGAACTTGTCGCACTTTAGCCTCAGCCTCATCCACCAAATCAGGATCAAAGAAAGGTCTTTCTCCTGACTCGTCCAGTTCAATGGTGTTCTACACACCTCGCATAAAAAACCTCGAAAGGAGACATTTTTATGCTCGATTGGTAGCTGTTGTTGTAGGAGAATTCTGTGAATGGCAAGCAAATTTCTCGCTTCTTCCCATAGGTCAGCACACGTGCTCTCAAAACACGCGATGATTGCTGTCTCGCCTCCAGAAGTTGTTCAACAAAACGGATGTTGCCTTCTTGTCACGGACAGAGCCCCAAGGGCCACCGATGCATGCAGGATGCAGCAACCACCTTTGTCTGTGCGGATTATTTTCTTATTCTCGAACTCGGATGAATTTGAAACTTTCTAGGACGATAGATCTATTTCCGAGGAATAATTTTTGTTTTAGACTCATCTCCAAATTCGAAACAGATTTATTTTTATAAAATTCGGAAAACAAATTTATAATGGAGCGGTGACTCAGCTCCCTGTTTGAATTTTGAATTTGAATTCAAGTTTAAAATGTGAAAATTTAAATTTCTAAAGAAAATGTATGTGAACAATGAAAATACTTGAAATTATATGAATTAAGAAAAAAATAAAATTTTATCCAGTGGTTTCAGAGGTTTAGATTATTTTTTATAGTTATTTCTATTTCTAAATTTTAAAATAAAATGTTTTTTGAATTTTAAATTGGTCCTAAACAAAATTTGTTCCCTGTAAAAGGATTTAAATTTCTGCAAAGTTTTATAATTTTTTGAGTTTGTTAAGTATTTGTTTTCTAATTTAAAATAAAATCAGACTAAATCGGTGTCCACGTAAGCGAAAACGTCACGTCACGCTGCTACATTGGACGAAACCGTCACGTGGATGCCATGTAGTTAAAACCGCCGGCCAAATCCGCCCAGAGACAAAAACAAATGGATTTAAATGTTAGAGGATCACGGATATCTGATTTTGTAACTAAAAGACTAAAATCGCACGGCTGAAAAAGTTAAATACTGAAATATAGAACGTTTTGCTTTGTTTGATGCCCCGCAGCTTGCTATTTATACATCCACTTGGCCCAAGGCCGTTACACACCAGCGGCCCATTCTGACCTGCTCACACGAACGTTCGTACGGCGAAACCCATCGGTGGCTGCTCCCGCTTGGATGCTGGACTTGGCACAGAGTTGCTCGTTCTCCAGTAGAGTTGCTCACAGGGCCTGTCGAGCGGTGATAGGAGAGCTTCTTCCCCTCGGTTCCATGGCGCCGGCGGGGGTCGAGCTTTTCCCCCTCGGTTCGCCGACGGCAGTAGTAGCCGAGCCTGTTGCCTCGGTTCCGTGGTGCTCCAGTCCCCTCCTCACCCCGACTCGACGCCCCCTCTTCGTGCCGGTGCCTCCACTCCATCGCAGCTTCAATCCCGGCCCCCTGCTTACCCCGGCTCAGTTCCAGTTTCGATTCCCAGAGAGCCAGAGAGAGATTGGGAGGAAGGGGATGAGCACTGAGCAGAGGTCGTCAGCAAGAGAAATTGAACCTGGTCGTGTCCAAGTCGACTATGACTCAGGCACGTGTCGTTGGCTTACAAATACTAAAAAACACTCTGCAATAACATTATCAACGTATTTTACATTTTAAACAAGTTTGTAATAGAGTATAATAAATTTATTCTATAACTAATTTCACTGTCCGTGCTAATGCTAGTCAAAAAAATAGTATTAACTTAAGAATAATATATTAGTATTAAAATAAATTTATTTTATTTTTCAACAAATTTTTTTAATCTCATATGTTTGTTCTGGGTTGCTGTGTTTTGTTAACTAACAATAACTAGCACAGCTGCCTGTGCTAACGCTACGATGGAAGGACAAATATTAAATTAAAAAATAATATATTAAAATAAAAATTATAAGTTTCTTATTATTCATCACTATAAGTAAAAGGTTAAAGTATATCCAAAACTTGATGCACTTTAGAAATTTCGATGCTCGTGCTAATGCTACGGTTTTAAAAAAATATTAACTAAAAAAATATATTAAATTAAAATTTGAAGTTTTTAATTCTTTGCCATTAATATTAATATTAACCCAAATAATTATTTTTATTTTCCAATAATTTTCTTTGAATCTCATAAATATATGTTTCGAGTAATTGTATTTTGTTAATTAACAATGGTCCCTGTGCGATCAAGATACGAGAGATTCGGAAAAGCTCATCCGTTATATTTGTAAAAGATTTCTACAAAGAGATTTTATTCGTCAGATTTGTAAAAAAAAACAACTTTAAATGCATTTTTTTGCATGTAGTCTAGTTCATCTCTGTTGAAAACATTTTATCAAATGTATGTAAAAAAAATTGTGATTTTTAAAAGCAGAGAGATACACGTATTTAACATGTGAAGCAACTAAGACTTTGTCTGTTCCGTTCTTGACTCGATTAACGGAGAAGGTTGATGACGTCGGTCGTTGGGCGTGCTCCACGTGATGATTTATTAATATTAAAATAAATTTGTTTTGTTTTTCAACGACTTTTTTTGTCTATGTATTTGTTTCGAGTAGTTGTATTTTGTTCATTAATAATGGTTTGTGTGAGCTCATGATCCAAGAGATTCCGAAGAGATTTATAAAAAGTGTATGTGGAGAGATTTTATCCGTTAGATTTGTAAAAAGAGATAACTTTGAATGTATGTATTTTCTGTGTACACGTAATTTAATTCATCTCTGTTGAGGATATTTTATTAGGTATATATATAAAAAAATCGTGCTTTTTAAAAGTAGAAAGAGAGATCCTGCATGCGAAATCAAATAGGATTGGTCTGATGATGTACGCGCATTGAAAATTAAGATAGATCACAGTAGGAAACAATTCTGAGGAACATGTTTATTTATTCTCAACGAATCAAGGGGAGAAGAAAAATCTCTGATCACAGTACAACAAATCGATCGCAAATGGAATCATGGTGCTCTGTCTGTGCTCATGCGCTCTCGGCCGCCAAAACCCTGCTAGAAAACTCGAACGCGTACAGACGCTAAGGGCTAAGCTAGTACGGCGTCGATCGGATCAGATGATCATATGGCGACCACGGCAAGAACGGCGGCGACCACGGCGGCGCCGGCGAACAGGCCGGCCGAACCCGGTGGCGACGCGCCGCTGTCGACGGTCGTCGATGGCGTCGTCTTCGACCCTGCAGACAAACACGAGGGAGAGTATATCACCCCGTTAGATACCGGAACTCAGACATGCACCTATGAGAAAGAGGGCATCGGTGGAGTCAGGAAAGGTTCACAAAACCAGTCAAACTGAACCGGTTTTCACAAAAATCGGTCAAATCGATCTGGTCTGGGGTTTGGTGTGTAGATCGGTTTTTATTTCTAAATTTTGAAAATTTGACGGATTTTAAAATAAAATATATATAAAAAAACTAGACGAAAAATGCAACATTACGATGAAATTCATTTTTAAAAATATGATAATTTAGGGGTAAAAAAATCACGGAAGACTGAGTGGAGAAAATAAGATGGAACCTTATCTTCACCCGTGACCTCAGACGTGCTTGTGAGCCACTCACTTTACCCATCCGCTCCATGCGCCGGCGAAACCGTCGCCCCGACACTCCATCCGCCGTGGCTCCACCGAAAGCCGCGCGACAAGACCGGCAAGCCGAGCGGCAGAAGCGGCTAGCCGCCCGCGCGCCAGCAGCTCGCCTTCGCGTTGGTAAACGCCCGGTTGTAGTGGCTAACCGGCAGCTTGGGCAGAGAAACCGACCCAGCCAGTTAGCCGAGCGCACGTAGCGGTTAGCCGCTCGGTTTGATCTGGTCGGTTTTTGCCAGGGAGGTGAGTTGCTTGTTTTCCTTTTTTTTAAAATGTTGGTTCATTTTTGTCAAAGTTAAGGTTCAGTTGATTTTTCTCAAATGTTGGGTCATTTGGTTCATAGTTGTACAAAATAGTTGCTTATTTTCATTGTTTTGTTCAATGTAGTATGGCGGATCAATCGGATTCGGTTTGGAAACACGGGAAAAAGGTGTACCTTGGGTTCCGTTGCAAGTATTGTAAGAGCGTGAAGAGAGAGGGTGGTGCCATGAGATTCAAGCAACATTTGGCACATCGGAGCAGCAATATGATGGGTTGTGCTCACGTTCCTGCCTAGGTGCGGGACTATTTCCATCGGAAGCTTGGTAGAACCGCCGAGCGGAGGAAGGACTGAGCTAGAACAGGCCCTGAGACAGCAAGAGGTTGCAGGTGAGGGCAATGTGAATGTGGAGAATGATGAGGAGCTGCAGGTTGCCATGAGACTATCTAAAGAGGAGGAGGAATTTCGGCAGCGACAGCGTATGTATGGTGGTCAATTCAAGCAATGTGTTGGTGGTTCGTCGGTACAGGTGGTTCCTCTCAAGGTACAGGTGCTTCCTTTTAAGGTGGTGGAGGATTGTTTGGCATGATGAGAAGGTCAATGTCACAGAAGTTAAGTGGCAGAGAACGAGTTCAAACCAGGATATATATTGGTCCATGGACGGCAAAGAGCAAGCTAGCAAAGTCAGCAATTGGAAATGCATGGTCCAAATTCTTTCACACAGAAGCCATCGCTGGTAGAAAGACGGATAATCCGTACTTCATTAGCGCAATCAAAGAGACATAGAGATGGGGTACGCTACTTTCATATCCTTCATTATGTTCACAGTATGTTTGCACATATTTATGTTACGATTCATTATGTTTGTAGGTGAGGACATTTCGAGCCCAACTGACAGTAAAATAGATGGAACATATCTTGATCAAAACGAGGAAGATATTCAGAATCAATTCGAGAAATTCAAGCTAGAGTGCCCAACGCACGGTATTACTATCATGTGCGACTCTTAGACTGGACCTACAGAGATGAGCTTGATAAATTTTATGATCTATTGTAACAGTGTTATGTTTTTTCACAAGTCTTCTGATGTTACAGGGAATAGCCAGTCAATAGAGTTTATATTCAAGGTATGTTCATATGTTACTTGCATTCATCATTTAATGTATTTGCACCACTGTCATATTGATTGATGGTATGTTCATTTGCAGGAAATGAACAAAATGTGCATTAATATTGGTCCAGAGCATATTATCCAGATTATTACTGATGCATGATATTTGTAATGACACATTTGTGAATGCAGGTACAATGTGTTGACCAGCATAACCACTAATGCATTTTATTAATGATTCTTACGTATTTAATTAATTCTATATATGCAGCTGGAGCGTTGAACCCAAAGGCGCACTATTGATATGGGTTCAATGCAACTACGTTGTATGATATTCGAGACGCATTTTTATATATAGCACCCACCGATATGTGTGTTCAGGCCCTACAGGAGGCAGAAATTTGGAGAAGAAAACAAGATGCATTCGTCACTGACTTGGCCAGCAGGATGGCAGTGGATGCGAAAACTTCACCTGTTCAAGGGTGGCACATGTTTGGTGGGGACACACCAAATCTTCAGAAGCTTAATTTGCGCCTAGTGTCGCAGTGCGCATCATCTAGTGAATGCGAGCGTAATTGGAGTACATTCACATTGACCCACAAAGGTGCGCAACAGACTCTCTCATGCCAAATTGTATAAGTTGGTGTATGTCAACTACAATCTCAGAATAAGGATGCGGGATGCTGGACTCACATATAAACCACCAGAAGCTGATCTCTTTGATCGTCTCATGGAGCTATCTTTGTATGATTCTTCTAATCCAATTAGAGATTGGATGGAATATAGAAGATCAAATGATGATCATCTTCTTGATGAAGAGGACACGGAGAGTGACACTCCTCTGCCATCTCGTCTAGTGAGCACTGATGAAGCTAGTAGACAGTTGTTATGGTTGTCTCGTGTTGCAACGATGTCTAAATGGACAGAAGAAAATGTGAGTGACACTCACATAGGAAAGAGGAAGCACCGGCGTCAAGAAAAAAAGATGGGTGCTAAAAAGAAAAGGACTACGAGCAAAGGCAAAGGTAAAGGTAAAGGAAAAGAGAAAGGTAGAGAAGTGGACAGCGACGACTCCGCAGATTCTGGAGACACCAAACGAAGCCTACCTTACCAGGAGTCCAATGACAGTAGCTCCCGGACAGATTCTAGAGACGCACTAGATGATGCGGACGTAGTTCCTGACTCCCAGCCACCACTAACTACGTATCATTTCACAGGTAACTATATCTTCGTATCATATGAGCAATTTTAACTCTTTTCTCTTACACTTAATTTTTTTCAAGCGAAACAAAACTTCACTCATGTTGCACAAGATCAAAACCATGGCGCTCCACACTCAGAGGACCACAATGGTGAGTAGGCAGCATCAATATGGTGCTTACTATTCGGGGACAGACAGTGATACCTCCTACAACCAAAGTCTTGAGTACTATAATTATCTTTTGGGTGATCATAGCTCACAACCAACGACCACTTGGGTGTACCAATGGCAGAATCTAAAATTTTATCACATGTTGCGCTCACAATGGGGGACAACTTCCGCTTGGACGGGTCAAACTTGAAATGAATTCAAAGCGGAGTTGCTCGCCACTAGAGGAATTCAAATAATGTCAAGTGATGAGCGCGACATGGCTTGTTTTGATTGGAATACAATTCCAATGTAAAGTGTGAACTTTGTGTATGACTTTATGTATAAACAATGGATTTCATTGGTATAGATATATTGTCAGATTGTGTGTTTTATTATCCATTGATGAAGTATATATTGTGTAAATGTATTGCAAGAATTTAGAAAAAGTCATGCCAAAAATTTTTGGGCTTTTTCTATTTTTTCCTTATTTTACAACATTTTTTCGGTTTTTCATTTGTCGCCTGATTTTTGGCCCAAACGACCGGTTTATCGCCCAAACTGGCTGGTTTACCGCTGCAATGGCTTCCCCAAAACCGGCCGGCTAGCCGCCCAAACCGGCCGTTTTACCGGTTTGCAAACCGTTGGCCGTTCATTTTTCACAATTTGAATTTTGACCGGTTTTCAAACCGGTTTTTTTGGTTTTCTCGAAAACCGTCGTACCGCCAGGGTTCAGTTTTTGCACATCAACTGGTAAGTGAAACACATTGGTCAGGACTACGAACCTGTCGAGCTGCCCGAGGCGGGCGCTGTCTCCCCCGTTGGCTCGCCAGATGGTGCACCGCCAGCACCACCCTTCTTGCAGTCGCTGAGGAGCGGCGTCTTGACCTTGCACTCGTCGGGCGGGCCGAGCGCACGGGTGCAGTTGACGCTGATCCCGAGCGCGGCGGGGTCGGCATTGAGCACGATGCAGAGGCACTGCGGGTCTGATATTAAAATAAATTTGTTTTGTTTTTCAACAATTTTCCTTGATATTATGTATTTGTTTCGAGTAGTTGTATTTTGTTAACTAATAATAGTTTGTATGGGTCCATGATTCGAGAGATCTTTAAGAGCTCATCTATGAGATTTGTAAAAGGTGTATGTGAAGAGATTTTATTCGTCAAATTTGTAAGAAGAGATAACTCTAAGTGTATTTTTCTTTTGCACGTAGTGTAACTCATCTCTGTTGAGAATATTTTACCGTGTATACATAAAAAAGAAAAATATTGCTTTTTAAAGAGTAGAGATTCGTGTGGGTCCAAAATTCGAGAAATTTGAAAAAGCTCATCCATTAGATTTGTGGAAATATTTTATTCATCAGATTTATAATAAAAATAATTCTAAGTATATTTTCCGTGTGCACGTAGTTTAACTCATTTTTGTTGAGAATATTTTACTATGTGTACATAGAATTTTTTTTAAGGAGTAGAGATGTACTCTCTCTGTCAAGAATACCAGCATTCCTACGCTTCTGAATGCAAAATAAGAATACCATCAAAAGACTATAATACCCTTACTTTTAACTCATAAAAATTTCTGACTCGTCTAACTGCTCTTTATTTATTACGTTCACACCTCTCAAATAATACTATTTGTGGATAAACCACACATGCTTCAAAAGCCACTAATATTGGACGTAGGGAGTAGGTTGAATTGGTTCTTGTAAATGTTAGATTCACATAACTTTTTGATTGAGATTCATCACGAGATTCGGTGTGAGTTGTCGCTGAACGCGATTTTAAGATTGGTAGGTTTGATGATATTAATGGTTTATTAATGAGAACCTTACGACAACTGAACTACCGCGACGTGTGTTCTGCAACCGGCCAAGCGCGGAAGTACGATGAACCTATGAGCTTCCTTCCTGTACTACTCTCAACAGTAACTTAGGTTTGATGATATTGGCTTTATTTGTGCTTATTTTTAGCTTATTCATAGAAATAGAAATAAGTAGAAACTGTGCTAAACAGTAAATTTATTTTATAGCTTATTAGTTCAACAACTTCTCAGAATGAACTAACAACAGTTTATTTTTTAGCTGCTTTTTATAAGCTGTGAAAATAAATTGTTTTTTATGAGTTGTGAAAATAAGTTGCTTTTTTAATAAGCTCTAGCTGTGTCAAATAGGGCCATTAACGGGTCTAGAAGCAATGTAGAGCAATACAAAGTCAATAATATTTTTCCTTAATTCTCACATGTCATTATTTTATTGATATTATGTATTTCAAATTTTGTGACATAGGTTGAGATGTATATGTGTACTTTTATTAAAAAAATTAAAACAAATCTAATTATATGAATTTTCACATGTCTAAACAAATTAAAATTTATTCATAATTTAGATTTTTAATATTTGATTAAAACACTGTCAAAACAGCTTCTTTTTTAAATGCCGCCTTCATGATAAGTGGAATGTGAATGGAGACTATTGTCATATCAATATTCATACCGACCACGGGAAAGAAAAGCAAGAAAAAACTGAATTCCAACCGTCAGAGCTTGCACTGTATATCTGCCACTCTCGTTCTTCGTGAAAAGCTCATTTGGAGACCATAGAATGCCGAATCTGATTTCTACCAATGAGAAAACTATTCAAATCTTTGAATAAACCCAAAAACTGCAAGATCAAATATTTGGAGAGCATAGTTGCTCTGCACAGGAAGTTCAGATAAATTATGAAAGAAACCCAAAAAACATTTCCTTGTGGAAGTTGCAGAAGGAAGAATACAACTGCTAGTTGGCGTTGGTATAAAACAGATCAAACTAGCCTCTAGCCCCGTTTGGAACAGCTTGACTTCAACACGCTTTTATTGAAATCCAACTTTCTACGAAATCTGTTGTGCAAAGAATTTGTGGTGGGGAGAAGCTACCCGTTTGGCAGTTCCGCTTATCTTCTTCTTCTCCAACTCGACAGTGAGCAGGGTGGGCGGCCATTGGCGCCAGCAGGTCCAATGAGAAGTTAAGAAAGATGTCATCATAGGTGGCTCTTCAGTGTGGGTCCAGGGTCCAAAAGAGCGGTGCAGGTTTGAACGATGCGTGGGGGTGGCACCAAAGGATGCGGGAGGATGCAGTGCCGAAGGACGCATCAGGGGTGTCGATGTTGAAGGATGTAGCGCGGCAACACGAAAGCATGCGGCCCTAGAGGATGCGGGGAAGGCGGTGCCGGAGCACACATGTGGCATGGAGGCTCTGGCTCAGGAGAATCGAGGTGTGTTGTCTGGAATCGGCTCTCTACCTGGATTCTGCATTCTAGTGTAAAGTTGACGTTACAAAGAAGAGTTTCGAACGAAAGCAGAGGTAGAAGCGACGCGTTTGGCTCCCTCCCACAGAAGCGGTTCCAAATTGAGCCTTTGACTATTCTGCTTCCCACATTGGAGGTGATACATACTCCATCACCGCTGACCTAGAGGCCGACTGTCGATCTCCTCGCCAACCTGGATAAGCATCATAACAACAAGAATGTCTAGAAAATGCACCCTTTTGCACAAAAGGGCGTATCTCAAGCCTTTACCATCAGAGTCACATCCGATGTTGAGGACCAAAAGCTTCACCATAGCGCCCCCACACCCCCCCC
>BCLF01000085.1:367074-395492 GCA_001602275.1 Zoysia japonica | reverse complement strand
ATCTATTACAGTCGGAGAAGAGATACACTTGAAAGGATCGATTGGTCTAGAAGGGGTTGAATCGGCACTAACACTACTAGTTTTTTTTTCTAACTCTTCCTAAATTTTAGCAAAAACAACAATCAACTCCTAGCAAAAAAGACTAAGCAAGAGCATATATTAAAAAAGGAAGAAACAATTTATCAAGCTAACAAGCAAGTTAGCATGAGAGAAACCAAGAGAGTAAGTAAAAAAAAGGGTGAAAGAGATGCTCAGCGACTTTTTCTGTGGTCTCGGAAAGATGGCACCTTTCCCTAATCCTCGTTGAACCACCCCCGTCAGAGTCTTAGTTTCTCCCATTTTCTCAAAACAATGCTCACAAGGGTATGCTTCACATCCAAAGTGAAGACACCGGTGGCCCGGTTGTCGCACACAATTTCCAAGCGCTAGAGCAAGTCTCCAAGGCTCGGGCGCTCACTCTTGGTGTCCTTTTCGTGCGGAGGATCTGAAACTGGTCATAAACTTGATGTCGTCTTCCACAAGTCTTTGTAAGCTCGAACAACGACGCCAAACTGGTCTAGGATGCCATAGACTAAGAGTAACAAACCGAAGACACTCCTCTCAGCCTCACAATCTCTAGGATTGTATGAATGCTCTTTGCTACTCTTCACAAGCACTCAAGATCTCACTAGAAGCTCTCTTGTGCATTCCTTGGTGACCTTTGCCTCTTCACAAATGATCTCCATCTATTCTGACTTTGAGCAACCTCCACAACAGCTCTTCCAACTGTTTAAATAGGTCCTAAGCCCTGAAACAACCGTTAAGAGCCGTTGCCAAAAAGCTGACTGCTTTTTGTAGTCATCAGACTGGGACCACCGGATTATCCAGTGACACTTGGTCTTCGACTTGCAGAAAACATCCTCTCTAGAATCTATTTCAAGAGACACTAGACTGTCCGTTTCATACTATCATCGAACTGTCTGGTGATCCCGACGGTCACTGAACTGACGGACTATCCGGTGACTTCTCCCCTTGACTACAGAGAGCACCTCTCTCTAGACTACGATCACTTGCACTCATCGAACTATCCGGTGACCTTGTCAGACTGTCCGGTGACTTTCTTTTCTCAACCTTCAGAAAACATCCTCTCTAAACTTCCAGTTTCGGCCCTCACCGGACTGTCTGGTGACTCAATAGCTACGGAAACTTGACTTCTTCAAGATCTTCTAGCTTTCCACTGCAACTCTTGACGCCTTCAAGCTTCCACTGATCACTCAAGTGTCTCAAAGAACCTAGAGCATCCATACTCCTTAATTCTTGTAAAATCGAGACGAGTGATCTGACCTCTCTTAATAGTACCGGTGTTTCCTATAAACTTAAGGCCTAAAACTAAGCCACACATGGCTCTAGATTATCTTTAGCCTTATACCATCTCCCTCCTTATAAAACATGCCGGAGATCCGAACATCCTTGAAGCAACCAATTCGTAGAAGTGGCGAATAGCGTTGATGAACCTACATCCAACGAGTTAGTTCATAGTTCTCATTCAATTACCAAAATCATTCATACCATTGAGAGACTTCAATGGTCATGAAGCTAACAATCTCTTCCTTTTGAAGATTGATGACAACCATGATGTAAAAGATTGAGGTGATACAAAAGATAGGAATGAAAGCACAACAACTTAAACGAAAAGGATAGGCACAAGTTGACTTACCATCTCTTGACAAGAAGTCCACAAAAAGCACGAAATTTCATACCTTAGCTTTAAACTCCCCCTTGATAGGTGCACTGATTACTCTTTTTATCTTCTTTGATTTGATTGGACTTGTTGATTGTGACTTCATTATCTTCATATCTTTGTCTCTCTCTTCCCGTCTTCTACAAATAAAAAAAAACACAAGACGAGTAGAGGGCAAAGGATAGTAATAAAAGGATTTAAGAAAATAGAAAAGATTACTCCTTTTGATTTCTTGACCGCTTCATCTTGTCTTGATCATCTCATGACCATTTCTCCCCATTCTTCCTTGATCAACTCACAATCATCTTCATCTTCGATCTTCATCGCTCGTGATCATCATCATATATCTCCCTTTTTGTCATCTATCAACCAAAAAGAAGCACCACAAAGAAGGAGGATACTATAAAGTAACAGATATGAAAGTATAAAACAATATTACCAGATATTCTTGCTCATCATCTCATCATGATCCTTCCTTGTCCGTCTTCTTCTTGCGTCTTGATCAAGTTCTTTGATTTCCCTTTTCTCCCTCGAATAAGTGACTTTCCTACAAAAAGATTATCTAAGATGCACATGAAAATGTATGAACCATAGTCTTTAGCCGCGTATTTAGATTTAACCTTAGAGCTCGAAAGATCGTGATTCAATAGCATGAAGCACATAATTACTATGAAGAAGTCTAGGGGCAATCAACTTATATTGTTTACGAGCAACTCCCCCTAGAATCGCGCTTGACGTCAAGACACTAGATGCATGCATGAGATGCACATGAATGCATAAACAAGAATAAAAGATGAATGCTCATGTTGGAGAAAGACTAGAAAACAATTACCCTCATCACATTTAAATCCCCTCGCAAGCTTACTCACAATGATCCTCATCTCCTAGCGTTGAGCAACCCATGAACATTCTTCTCAAGCTCTCCATGATCATTGCTATCTTAAAAGGGTTAGATGACGGTCCTATAAAACAAGAAGAACAACAAAAATAAAGCAAACACAAGCAAACAAGTATTTACAAAAAAAAATACTAAACTTTGAAGATTACTCAAGTGAAGTCCGAAAGATAAAAAATGTTGAGCTCTCCTCCTAACCTGTTGAAATTCTTCTCATTAAGGACCTCTGTAAATATATTGGCCAATTAATTATTTGTCCTTACATTAATAAGATCAATATTCTTCCTGGCCACATAACCCTTATGAAATGATGCTTGACCTCAATATATTTAGCACACCCATGATCACCCTTACGAAGAGCCAAATTGATTGCACTATCACTATCACAATATAGTGAAATTTGATTATATACCAATCTATAGTTCATGAGAGTTTGCTTCATATAGAGAAGTTGAGCACAACAAGCACTGGCTGCCATATATTCCGCTTCGGCCATGGAGAGAGCCACGGCATTTTGCTTGTTAGAGCTCCAAGCAACCAAAAATCTTCCAAGAAATTGACATCCACAGGAGGTACTTTTTCTACTCACTTTGCATCCAGTGAAGTCCGAGTCGGAGTAGCCAATAAGATCAAATCTTCCATCTTTTGGATACCAAAGGCCCACAGTTGGTGTATTCTTGAGCTACCTAAGAATCCTTTTGACATCGCTTAAATGGGATTCTTTAGGATTAGCTTGATAACAAGCATATAAGCATAAACTAAACATAATATCTGGACGAGAGGCGGAAAGATATAAGAGAGAAACAATCATGAAACTATAAAGCTTTTTATCAACCGATTTATCACTCTCATCCGGGCCAAGAATATCATTTGTGGCCATTGGAGTCTTGATTGGCTTTGAATCTTCCATTTCGAAGTGCTTGAGAAGATCTCTTGTATACTTCTCTTTATAGATGAATGTTCCTCTTTTATTTGCTTGAATTGAAATTCGAGGAATAAGTGAAGCTCTCCTATCATGGACATCTCAAATTCTTTGGCCATTAGATCACGAAATTCAACATTGTAAGCTTCATTAGTGGAACCAAAGATAATGTCATCTACATATATTTGGCAAATAAAGAGATCATCATCAACATGTTTAGTAAAGATAGTGTTATCGATACTCCCTATTTTGAAGCCTTTGTCGGTGAGGAAGTATTTTAGCCGCTCATACCAAGCCCTCGGAGCTTGCTTGAGTCCATACAAAGCTTTCTTCAACTTGAAGACGTGGTCGAAGTGCTTGAGATCCTCGAAGCCGGGTGGTTGCTCAACAAAAACCTGCTCATTAATATAGCTTTTTAGAAATACGCTCTCCACATCCATTTGATATAATTTGAAGTTAAGTGTGAAGCATAAGCGAGCATGGTTCGAATTGACTCAAGTCGAGCCACGGGGGGTGAAAGTCTCGTCGAAGTCCACGCCCTCAACTTGAAAGTAACCCTTGGCCACGAGTCTTGCTTTGTTCCTAACAACATTCCCGTTTTCATCTTGCTTGTTTTTGAAGACCCATTTGGCACCGATGATGTTCTTGTGCTTCGGCCTCTTCACTAATTCCTAAACTATGTTCCTCTTAAAGTTATTAAGCTTCTCTTGCTTGGCCATCATCCATTTGTGATCCTCCACCTCTTCATCGATGTTCTTGGGCTCTATCAAAGACACAAAAGAGAAATTCTCACAAACAATCTTAGCCGCATCATCATTAGTATAGTTAATGATTTCACCTTGTCTTTAACCTTTGAGAGGGACTTCCAATAATCAAGTCACTTCCGTAATCTCGAGAAACGGAGTTGTGCCTCTCTGGAGCTTCTTGTTGTGGTAGAGCTTGCGGTGAATAGACATTTTGAGCATCTTGAATGACTTGCTCTTTAGAGATGACAGTGTTTTGTTGTAGGAGAGGAGAGCTGCAATCTTCTTCAAATCTTGATATCATTGTTGGGCATGGTGGTGTAGCACTAGATGTAGGTGATCTTTGATTTCTCGGGGTAGTAGGCACTTGAGTTAGCTCTCTTGGTGCTTGTACACTTGATGATTCTTGCGCTTGATTTGTTGATGTAGTGATCTCATGTTGTGTCAAGGAAGAATCTTCCGGTGGAGGTGTAGAAGAATTATCCTTTCTTGGTAGAACTTCTCCCACGGGCATTTTTCGCATTGCCTCTTCCAAGGGTTCATCATCATCTACATCACAACTATAAGATTCTTTCTTCTCTTGAGAACCATTAGTTCATCAAATTGCACATCACATGATTCCTCAACGAATTCGGTAGTTTCACTGAAAATGATAAGCTTTAGAGTTACCAGAATAATAGGCGAGAAATCCAATGTCGGTTCTTTTCTCAAACTTCTCTAGCCTTTTTCTTTTCTTGAAGATGTAGCATTTGCATCCAAAGACACGAAGTAGGCTATATTTGGTTTTCTTCCCACCAATAGCTCATATGGGGTCTTCTTCAAAACACGATGTAGATAGACACAGTTTGAAGTGTAGCATGCCGTGTTGATAGCTTCAGCCCAAAACCTCTCTGAAGTCCCATATTCATCCAACATCGCTCTAGCAAGAGTGATGAGAGTCCGATTCTTTCTCTCCACAATATCATTTTGCTCCGGGGTGTAAGTAGCTTGATGCCAAGATCATCATAATATTCTTCAATGATAGAGTTCTTGAACTCGGTCCCATTGTCACTTCCAACCTTCTTGATCTTAGTTTCAAATTTATTTTGAGCTCCCTTAGCAAACTTCTTGAAGTTGGTGATAGCTTGAGTTTTGTCTTCTAGAAAGATAGTCTATGTGTACTGAGAGAAATCATCAACAATCACCATGTCATAAAGATTATCACCAAGACTCTTGTAAATTGTTGGTCCAAAGAGATCAATATGAAGAAGCTCAAGAGGTCTTGATGTGGACATTATGGTCTTGAAAGGATGAAGAGTGGTCACTTACTTTTCCGCTTGACAAGCACTACATAATTTATCCTTCTCAAAGGTGACATCTTGAATTCCGAGGATTAAGCTCTTCTTGGTGACTTTCTTCAATTGCCCCATTCCAATATGGGCAAGCTTCTTATGCCATAACTATCCTTTGGAGGACTTTGCAATAAGGCAATTTTGTGGTGTCACTTCATTTGAAGAGAAATCCACAATATATAAATTGTTGTGCCGAAAACTATTGAACATGAGACCCAAAGACTTGTTGAGCAATTCAACACCCTTGTCATTAAAGAAGCATGTGAAGCCAAGATCACATAATTGTGCAACTGAGAGAAGGTTGAAAACTAACAGATTCCACAAGCAAGACATTAGAAATGGACAAGTCATTTGAGATGATGACTTTGCCCAACCCCTTGATTTTTCCTTTGGAATTATCCCCAAAAGTCACCTAATCTTTATCCTCATCTTCCTTGATAGTGGTCAACATCTTATGATTACCGGGCATATGTCAAGTGCAACCACTATCAAGGACCCAATGTTTGTCACCATTTTTGTAGTTCACCTTGCTAGAAGCCATGAGACAAGAAGGGTTAGTATTCAAAATATTATTTGATTCATTCATACTAACATCAATAATAAGAGCAACTTCTTTTGGTGAACTTTGTCCTCTAGACCGCTTAAGATGACTTTTCCAAGCATCAACCTTCCCTTTGTTGGTTTCATCAATAGAGATATGATGCTTCCCATAAGAATTGATCCAACCTACAAGCTTATCAATGCGAATATATAGTTTTTTTGGAGCTTCATTAGGAAGGGTAATGATATTGTCATACTCATCACATAGAACATCATAAGAATCCTCTAACAAACTACTAGCAATATCATTATCATCAAGAAGTAAGTGAGAGCTAGTAGAAGTAGAGTCGTTGCAAACTGATGGCTCAAAAGTGTGATGAGCATGTACTCCATTGATCCCGTTTGATGTGGAAGCATTTAGATCATCCTTAGTTGATAAAACTTCATGAGACAAAAGCACTAGTATTCTTGCTTGAGAGGAATTTTTTGATGGATTCTTCATGAGAAAGTTTGAGTGCTCCTTCAAAGAAATTGATTTTTTCAACAAGATCATGCAATCGTAGCATGGTAGCACCTATAGTTTCACCATCAAGAGTTTCAAAGTGAGTATAAGCATCTATGAGCTCAAGATAGCTAGAATTTTCAATCATAATAGCACTCAAGGAGTTGCTAGATGAAGAGTTTGATGAGATGTTCATGTTAGCACTCGAATTTCCCGGTTTTGTGACATATAGAGCTTAGCAAGCGATTCTTCCGTGAGCCACTATCGGACCCTGATAAAAAAATTGTCTTCATCACTCCCGATTCCTTCCTCAAGGCGGTTAAGCCATGAAATGAGCACTTGGCTCTGATATCACTTAAAAGGGTCGAATGACCGAGAGGGGGGTTGAATTGGGCACTAATACTACTAGTTTTTTTCTAGCTCTTCCTAGATTCTAGCAAAAAAAAAGTAAATGCGGTAAGTAAAGAGAAGGCTGAAAGAGATGCTCAAGGATTTTTTTCTGAGGTCTCAGAAGGATGTCGCCTTTCTCTAATCCTCGTTGAACCACTCCTGTCGGAGTCTTAGTTCCTCCCGTCGTTCTCGAAATGTTGCTCACAAGGGTATGCTTCACTTTCGAAGTGAAGACACCGGCGGCTCGACTATCGCACACAATACCCAAGCGCTAAAGCAAACCTTCAAGGCTCAGGCGCTCGCTCTTGGTGTCCCTTTCGTGCGGAGGATTCGAAACCGCTCACAAACTTGATGTCATTTTTCACAAGTCTTTGGAAGCTTAGACAACGACGGCTAACTAGTCTAGACTGCCATAGACCAAGAGTAACAAGCCGAAAACACTCCTCTCAGCCTCACAAGCTCTAGAAATGTATGGATGCTCTTTGCTACTCTTCACAAGCACTCAAGATCTCACTAGAAGCTCTCTTATGCACTTTATGGTGACCTTTAACTCTTCACAAATGATCTCCAACTATTCTAATCGCGAGCAACCTCAAAAACAGCTCTCTCAATGGTTTAAATAGGCTTCAAGCCTTGAAACAACCGTTAACAGCCGTTGCCAAAAAGCTGACTGCTTTTTTTAGTCACTGGACTATCCGGTGACACTTGGTCTTCGACTTAAAAAAACATCATCTCTGAAATCTATTCCATAAGACACCGGACTGTCCGTTTCATACCATCACTAGACTGTCCGGTGACCTTCTCTTTAGGACTTTCAGAGACACCTTTTCTGAAATTCAATTTCTGAGATCACCGGACTGTCCGGTCACTGAACCGACGGACTGTTCGGTGACTTCTCCCCTACTCTAGAGAGCACCTCTCTCTAGACTACGATCACTTGCACTTACTGGACTGTCCAGTGACCTTATCGGACTGTCCGGTGACTTCCTCTTCTCAGCCTCTAGAAAACATCCTCTCTGAACTTCCAGCTTCGGCTCTCACCGGACTGTTCGGTGACTCAACAGTTGCTGAAACTTGACTTCTTCAAGATCTTCTAGCTTCCCGTTGCAACTCTTGACACCTTCAAGCTTCCACTAATCACTCAACTGTCTCAGAGAACCTAGAGCATCATACTTCCTAATTCTTGTAAAACTGAAATGAGTGACCTGACCCTTCTTAATAGTACCGGTGTTTCCTATAGATCAAGGCTTAAAACTAAACCACACATGGCTCTAGATCATCCTTAGCTTTAGACCAGCTCTCTTTGGAAAACACGTCGGGGATCCGAACATCTTTGAAGCAACCAACTTGTAAAAGTAGAGAATAGCGTTGATGAAACTACATCCAATGAGTTAGTTCATGGTTCTTATTTAATCATTTAAGTCATTCATACCTTTGAGGAGTTTCAATGGTGATGAAGCTAACAACACTCCCTCATGTGAAGAAATCACCATAGAGAAGAGGAAAAATCACCTGAAAACTAGAAACTAGGTCTAGGACTAACCTATACATCACTCTACTCCAGATCTTGCTTCCCATACTCCTCCGACGCTGAAGAGGACACCCGAGATGAGGGGAGGCTATCGGATCTGGAGCAGGCGACGAAATCGAAACGCTTCCCATACTCCAGATCCTGCTTCCCATACTCCGCCTGATTACTAGCTTCATGGGGAACGAAGAGTCAAGAGTTGCAGCAACGGTTTCGGATGGTATACATAGTTTGTTTATGACACTAATTAGCTGAAGCCAACAAACAATGTAAGTACAGTTATTTTCCTATTCGGATATTGATAAGGAGGAACCTAAAAGGTGACAAATTCTATCACCACTTACTGTTATAGTTGTATTTCATATTTGGAAGTTCTAGGACTCAAGTACAAATACTAGGTTTGATTTCCTGTAGTTCGTCAAACACGCACCTGGTCTGAAAAAAAGGAGATTCTTCTTTTTCACAACTGAAATCCAATACATTGCCTTTTCAGTTAAAAAATATATATTTTCAGTATAGAGTTATTACATACTCCTACTTTTCTTTGATATTTTACTTAAGGTATATCTAAACATTCGCATTGCTCAATAATAAAGCTTTGATTGGTTGCAGAAATCTTTCATATATGAGATGTTTTTTCAGTGATCTGCAGAAGCAAATTCAGAAGCAGAGCCTTTTTTCTATGTTAGCTATATAAAACATCACTATCACTACAAGAAAAAAAGAAACTAGCTACCACACGTTTAGTTACCAATTAATTTAGTTACTATATGTTCACCTATAGTAACTAATATTTCAAATACTTGGTTACCAAAAATCCGGTCAGGATGTGACTAATTTTGCAACCTAAAATGAACTATTGGCACCACACATCCAATTTAACTTGGTGGCTAAATCTCGATGGCCTGTAGCAACAAAGGTCCACCAGTTCCCGTAAGCCTAGTTATACACATACAGGCAGAATCAAACGAGCGCTAGACATCATAGCACAACAGTGCGATAGCGCGAGGGCATAGTGGCCGCGGTGGCTCGGGAGCAGAGTGGCAAGTCAGGTGGGGCGACGTGGCCAGAGCAGTGTGTCAGGGGTATAATGGCGGCGGCGGCGGCGGCGTGGGAGCAGAGCAGCACGGTGGGCGGGGCAGAGCGGCGGCGCCGGGAGATGGGCTGGAGCAACTCCGTCGAATCCCCTTCTCTAACAGGCACATCACTCAACAGCTCCAACTAATCTCCTTCTCCAAAGTCCAACCAGTTCCAATTACGAATTTCATCTTCCCTTGTTTCCTTCACATGTATGGAACTCCAGAGTTTCAATATTTGGATTTTTGGAATCGATTCACCAGTGACCCAATTTTATTTTGGTGAGATTTGGAGGAGGGGAATGTCACTGATGTAGTGCTCCGATTTGACACCCTGGAACCCTATACGGTGAGAGAGATCCTCCAATTCTATCGAATTTGTGTGTAATTTATGTCAATCCCATTATTGGTACACCTCACAGTGCTATCATGCTTCTTGTTAGGTTTTGCTCTTGCCAGTCTCATTATTTGAATTATTTCTCTGCTTTACATCTTGTGCCATTTGTGTCAGCTCTATTAACCTTGAAACTAACTTGGGTTCTTATTATTTAGGTTTGAGACAAAAAATTATTGTACAAACATTCTCCATTTTTTATTCCGGACAAAGTATTAAAATTCTGGACAGACCTACACATGACTGGCAGTGGCAATTTTGGACAATTTTTGAAAGCAGCTTGTATCTACTCTCTTATATGTCATATAGATGTAGATTTCTTTTACCAAAAAGACATCTTGTAAATAATCAGTGTTGAACTTCTTCATTTAAAAATTGTTTTGTCTATCCGAGGAACCTTTTAATTAGACACATAATGTACATTTTATTTATGATGCTTGATGGTTAAATATTAGAATATGTACGATGATATCCATGTAGTCACCAATACCAAATTGCTTTGGTAGATATATGTATTTAGTCACTAATGAGAAATTCATGTCTAAATGGTTTTAGTGACCATTATTTCCTTGGTTGCTACAATCATTTAGTGACCAACATTTATTTGGTGTGTATGAGCCTTTAGTAACCACTATTTTGCTTGGTTGCTGAAATTATGTAGTCACCAATGTGTGCTTGGTAGCTAAAGCTAATTACCTATTGTAAACAAGGAGAAGTTTGTGACTATTGATGGGAGTTTTAATCACCAATGTAATCCATGATGGTCACTCAAAAGTTGCAGCGACAAGGCTATTGTGACCACAATGCAGCTAAGGTTTATTAGTTTCTAATTACTATTAGTAACCAACATGTGCTTTTTAGTGACCAAGGTCCTTGGTGGCTAAAAGTCACTTTTCTTGTACTGGATGTGAAGTCATTGATTTTCTGCTCTCATTGCTACAAGTTACAATTCAATATTATTCCAGTCAGGCAGTCACACCATTCAAGCAGTTGCATTCTGAATTAATTATCATATTCGCTAATAAGAAAGTTGCTTCTCTTCTTGAATATAATTATCATCATTTGGTGTAAAATACAAAGAAGAGCCCTTCTTGAACATGTCTTAATGTTTCATTTTGGCATTAGCAGCGGTATAGTACGTTGAATACCTTGAATGCGCAGATCATAAGCACACCGTAGTTTATTGTTGCTCCAAGCTTTGTTAATAGTATCTCTTATTTTATCACTTTGATCATTAATAATATAGAATTAATAATGTTTTTATCATATCAAAAATATTTTTATCATGAAATAAGCTTTCATAAAAATATTTTTATATTTGAAATTATATAATTTTATAGATATTATTAGTAAAAATTTAAAGAATTTTATTTTATCTAAATAAAACATATTTATATTTTAGAACGGAGATAGTAACCTACTATATGTAGGTATCATTATACATAATGTTCCGACATAACAATAATACCTACTATTGATGTAGGTATCTATTTCCTTGCATCATAATTAACCTACTGTTGATATAGGTATTATTGGAGCCATAATAATTCTTATGGTTTTAAAATACTGACACTGCTGACTTTTAACAATAATCTTTAACCTCTTTTCATATTTAAAAAAAAATTAAATGTGTAATATTACTAGTCGTGTTCGATACTTTTAATGACAAAAAAAATTATAAATATATTATATCTATTAGACTTTTTAAATACGTATGACAAATGTTCAAAGGTAATTTTAAAAGTTAATAGTGCTAATATTTTATGACCATCTGAATTACTTCATTCTAGTTTTTGTTATTATCGTATTGAGCTAACGACAACAAAAATATAACATATTAATAAAAGCATGCTCACGGATTTTCCTTTTCTTTTTTGTTAACAGTTTTTTCCTTTTTTTTAATTTTAATCTGGACTACTTGGTCACAGCAAGAGGGCTACACTTGGCTAGCTGGGCTGTGCCTGGCCTGACCGTAGACCTGCTAGGCCAACCCAAGTACGACCCACTTTGGCCAGCTCGATTCAGCCCGGTTAGGCTCGATGTCGGCCCGTATAACCTAGCACGACTGTCACGGGTCTACTGGACCGTTTATCATTTGCCTGAAATTTAATATTAAAATTCGGGCAATTTAACATATTTATCTTTACAATTTAGGATTTTTGATATTACATAATCAATTGTTAGTAATTTCTTAGGAAAAATAAAATTAATTTTTTTCGTGCTTGAGACCAACTCAGCTCAGCACCATCTGACGGGCCAAAGTCATGGTCCAGCAAGCTTTAAATTAATCGGGTCATACTTGAGCCTGAATAGTCAACCCATGGACAGGTACGGTACAACCCAATCAACTAGCCGAGCCAGATTGGACCGCCTCAAAGTCAGACCGAGCCCAACCGGGCCCGTGCGTGCTGGTCCGGTCCGTTTGGCTTAGCTATAGGACGGCGCCATTCTATTTACGCCCAGTTGTGGGCTGGTGGCCTGTTTTCTACGTGCGCTGATATATCAATTTACTCTTTTGCCCCCGTTGCCTTCTTTCTCTCCCAGCGGAATCGGAACTCCCGATACTAGCAGCGCTGCTTGCATCTCAATCTCGATCCTGCAATTCCCTCAAGTCTCGCCGGATTCCGCCGCCCTGCCGCGCGATTCCACCGCCAAGTGAGCGGGCGAGGACCCTGTGCTGTTCCCGCGGCGGCGGCAGGTCGAGAGCTGCCACCCCTCCCGGGTTTCCTGCGCGATTTCAGGTGTGGGCGAAGCTGCCTCACGGGTTGCCCACTGCGGTGATTGGATTTGGCGTCGTCGTCCGACAACAGCGGTGAGTATGGGCGAGCCCCCGCTCCGCCTCTTGCCCCTAGCTAGGGTTTGCTGTTCTAGGGTTTTGCTTGCGTGAAGCCGTGAACTGCTTACTCGTTGGTTGCGAATTGCTCGGATAAGAGGCTGGGGATTGCATAGACCGCGTGGTTGGTGGAATTTCGGGCGCTAGGGTTGTGCTGCAAGGCTTTAGGGCAAAGGTTTTCTTGAACTCGCCAGTATTGTGGGGAACGAACAAATATCTATGGGCGATGGAGGTTAATTCCGGTGAATTCTGTTCCTACTCCAATTAGTGATGGGAACTTGGACATATTTTTTGTTTGGTTGGGAGAATTTGACGGTTTTTGTTACCATCTCTTGTGGTCTTGCTTGGATAATAATCAGATCGAATCAGTTGACTAGAGCAATAAGCATGTCGTTAAATTTCAGTTGTTACCTTCGTATACATCGACCATTCAATCCTTAACATTCAATCCGTAATACTTTCACATTGGAGCCACTAAATATGTTTTTTACTTCAAAACATACCATTCCTTTGGAATTTAAACATTTTTATTGTTTTATATTGTGTATTATATTGTGTAACAATGCATTAGATTTATTATTTTATGTTTATTATACTAATAAGCATCACTTGAGCTCATATATGCTTATTTTAACACTATAAAACAGTTAAAATAATTAAAAAATTGAAGAAATGGTAAGTTTTGAAGTGAAAAACGTATTTAGTGGCTCCAAATGAAAGGTTTACAGATTGAGTGGTAAGGATTGAAAGGCTAACATATTTAATGGTAAGAATTAAAAATTCTCCTGGTGATAAGTGTTGTGTTGGAGCTCCTATAGAGTCTGGAGTGGGACATGCAGTGATTTTTCATGAATCTGCTCTTGTTTGTTGGCGAAACATACTTTGTGGACTGGAGCGTTTTGTAGTTTTTAATTCTATTTTCTGTCAAGTTATCTTTCTGGAGTGTTTTGTGTTAAATGAATTATCTGTACAAGTATTTTCTGCTACATTGTTTGGGCTATGTAATGATCTCTTATCTTTCAATTATTACCTTAGTGCACGACTTGATTTGGCAACTGTCCCTTATCTTGTTGTTTGCTCTAAACTCTGGCAATTTGTTTGGAATTTGTGCTTCTATGCTCTGAATTTTTGCTTTGATAGCAATCTATTCCTTAGTTTCATGCCTCGGAGATACACTATGGAGGCAACTTTTTAATAAGGCAATTGATTGAGGGATATAGGGAGCAGAAGAAAGACCTGCATATGGGTCTTAAAAAGGCACAAAATATCAATGAAGCACATTACCCTCGTTAAGGATATGTACAATAATATTCTGACAAGTGTCCGAACATGTGATGGAGACACCGATGATTTTCTAATTAATGGAGGACTCCACCACGGGTCGGCTCTGAGCCTTTGTCTTTTCACTTTGGTGATGGATGAGATGAGACGAGACATACAAGGAGATATTCCTTGTGTATGTATGCTCTTTGCGGATGATGTAGTGATAGTGGATGAGAACAGGACAGTGTTTAACCAGAAATTAGAATTGTGGAGACACACTTTGGAGTCTATTTTTTGAAGCTTAGTAGGTCTAAAACTGATTATATAAGGTGTGATTTTAATGCTGCCACACATGAGGGAGACCTTAGACTTGGTCAGGTGGTATCCAAGAAAGACACTTTATTACTTGCGATTAATGTGGCAGTACGTTATGGATATTATTGAAGATGTTAGTCATAAAATTAAAGCTAGATGGTTTAAGTGGCGTCAAGCTTCTAGCACCCTATGTGACAGTAGGGTGCCACGGAAGCTAAAGGGTAAATTCTATAGGACTGCAAATTACTACCCAGTGATTGGATTTTCAAATTAGCAAAACATCGACTCTTTTCACTTGCAATGAAACAATTCAAGAACTCAATAACCCATTATCATTTTTCTTGAACACGCAGGAAATCTGCGTATTAATATATTAAGAAGGACAAGGGTCAGAGAGGACCCAAAAAAAATAAAAATAAAAGCTGTCCACAGAGGAGAGAGGACAAACACATACAACTTGATCACCTGAGCTAAAAAAGGTCCACCACACGAACACTTAGAGGCAAATGCTATGCAGCCCCTCAGCCCCTGCTAAATACCACACCTAAGCCTCATCCTCTATTTCTATAACAATTCCTCGGTGTCATGATAAGCATGATTTCTCCTGCATCCATTTCCTTTAATAGTCTGTGAATATTTATATCTCTAGCTGCTTCAGTTCCTTATATATCTTTTCTAATTTACTCCCACCGAGCATGATTGCTCGCGTCTGAATTATATCATGTTTGATGTTAGTACATTTGGAATATTGTTTATTTATTATCCAGCTTGGGATGTAGACATGTTGGCTTCATAACATCACTTTTGGTCATCTTTTGAATTTGAAATTCATCTGCATGGATTTGATGAGAATTATCCTTTTTATGAATATAGATTGTGCCCATTACGGATAATGGATCACTTGATTAAGAGATACAGCACACCTTAGAATACTGATAATGCATATTTTCCCAAAAATTATGAGTACTTGCACACTAATATTTGCTTGCTTGCATCATATATTTGTTACTCAATGTATCAACCTGTTCTGAATCTTTCTGTGTTACAGGTATAATAATGTCATTTGAAGATAAAGCAATTACCAGTCGCATTGCTTCCCCCTCACCCAATACTATGATGCTTGAGTTAGAGCAAAGCATGATGTCAACCACCATTTCAAATATGGAGCATTCTCAAATAAATGGCCAAGAAAATGCTGTTCATGGCCCACTGGCTATCTTCTGGGACATTGAGAATTGCCCTGTTCCGAGTGACGTACGGCCAGAAGACGTTGCTGGAAATATCCGGATGGCTTTACGCCAGCATCCTGTTATTACAGGTGCTGTGACGATGCTTTCTGCTTATGGAGATTTCAATGCCTTTCCAAGAAAACTCAGGGAGGGATGTCAGAGAACTGGAGTCAAACTTGTTGATGTTCCAAATGGGCGGAAAGATGCTGCTGATAAAGCTATATTGGTTGATATGTTCCTTTTTGCACTTGACAATTGCCCGCCGTCATCCATTATGCTTATATCTGGTGATGTGGACTTTGCTCCTGCATTGCATATACTTGGCCAGAGGGGATACGCTATTGTTCTTGCCATTCCATCTTCAGTTACTGTCTCATCGGCTTTGAGCAGTGCTGGGAGTTTCGTGTGGGACTGGCCTAGTCTTGCCCGTGGTGAAGGTATTGTGGCCCCTAAGTCTATAGCACGCCGCGCTTCTGATCCTTCATGCAATGTTAGTTATGGCAATGTGGGGCAGTTCCCTGTAGAGGAGGATGCCATTGTCTATGTCGGAACTTCCAGGAATGAGTATGGTGGTAGACCTACTGCCAATCATATGTATTGCTACACCTCTTCACAGGTCACTAGAGAAAACAAAGCTTTATATACTGTTGCAGATGGAAATCGTGGTACATCATCAGGGACTCATAATTTATTAGGTGGTTCAAATGATGGTCCTGAGGCAGGTCATAGTTTGCCAGATGAAAGGTCATGGTGGGTTCGTCCTGGTGATCTTCAAGGACTGAAGGGTCAACTAATACGCCTTTTTGAATTATCTGGTGGATGCGTCCCGCTTGTCCGTGTTCCTTCAGAGTATTTAAAGCTCTTTGGAAGGCATCTCTATGTGTCAGAATATGGTGCTGTTAAACTTATTCATCTTTTTGAGAAGCTTGCTGACTCCTTCGTTGTCATAGGGAAGGGTCACAGAAAGATGATTTGCCTTCGTAATTCTGTTGATAGGACCCTGAAGAATTATCCAAGTACACCAATCATTCTGAAGAAGGAAAAGAGTGGAGGTAATGCTTTTGAGGATGGCGCGATAGGGTCCTGTGAGCAGTTGGGCGGCTCATCTGATGATTTATCAGAAGATGAATGTCATATCAACCCTGATGTAGATGGAGCATATGTATTTGATGATCATCTAGACAGTTTCAGAAAGGAGATACAGGAGCTTCTCGTTTGCTACTCCTGCCCTGTTCCGCTTGGTAACTTTGAGAGTCTGTATGAGCAACGGTACAAGAAGACTATTGACTATGTGAGCTTTGGTGTTACTTGTCTGGAGGAACTCATTTTGAAGGTCAAAGATGTTGTGGGTTTGCATGAGGATCAGATCGGTAAAAGGAAGTTCCTTATAGCCAACTACACTAATGGTTAGACTCGCTGTTGGCTTAATGCCACAGTTCAGCTTCTTCAGTACCTTAGGTTGTGTTTTCGTACTCGGATCATGTCCAACACTTGGCCGGCATCTATATTTTTTTTATAATGTCGGTGTGATAAAATGGGTGGGGTAGCAAATACATGTTATAGTTTTGCATGCTGCTAATTTAGGCAAATGGAGGGTTGTCACATGTACTCACGAAGAGCTTATGAAACGATTGTTCCATTTGTTTATTACTTGGCAAATACATCTAAGGGTGTTCGGCAGCTGAGGCTGCGGCTGCCCTGCCAAACATGCCTAAATTCTAATCCAGACTAGAAAATTGCGTGGCGTTCATTATTACTTCCTTCGCTTGAAAATATAAGTCATTCTAGTATTCACATTTTGTTTTTTAATATATGTTATTCTCATTTTTTTAATACATCTTTCTCTCTTTTTAATACACTTTCTCTTCTTTTTTTTTTCTCGTTTTTTACGTACTATATTTTTTTATTTCTCTTTAATTTCTGTGCTCGAGGCTAAAATGACTTAGTATTTCTATTGTGTCACCTGTTCTTACCTACCACAGTTAAAAAATAATTGCTAGCGCAATATATTTGTTAAAATCTATAAGGATATATTATCTTAAAAAGGTAAATGCAATGAATTTATAAATATTACTTATGTGACGACAATGGTACAGATATTTTTACAGAAAATCCTAAAAAAAATCTTAAAAAGCTGTTGTGCTCCGTCTAGCCGAGATTGCATCGAGATGTATTTTTTCTCAGAAAAAATGTAATAGGCTTATCCTCCTCATAGAATCTTCCGCAATTGCAATGTGCATGGATTTGTGCAGAGCTATCTCACTATCTGGTATCTTGTGCCGGATAACATGGTAGAATATTTTTTTCTATTGGGGGCATGAAACAAATTTTTTTTCTCGAAGCTACGTATAATTATATTAAGAAGAGGAAGAGGTTAAGAAGCCCTAACAGAGTCTTTACAAAAACACCTGAACACAAAACAAAGAACAACCACAGGACGCTACAAACACCCGCTATAACAGTCTAAGGACAAACTGTGGGGCATGAAACAAATGGCTATGTAAGAGAAATAATACAGTCGTATAGTATAAGAAGTTGTTTACAATTGACAGAGTTTGGGTGTAGACTGATTACTAAAAACTGATTTGCTTGGATGAGTTTCTCTTCATATCATGGGAAATATCTGAAAATGCTGGAAGTATTCTCTGTAGCTTCTTTTTTTTAAGGCAAAAGGCAGGTGCACTGCCAATTCATTAAAGGAGGAGAAAATGAATTGTTTTCATTGAGTAGGAAAATAAACTTAAAAGTGTTACTGGCATAGCATTTTTAGTGAAAGAAAATAAATAAATTGGTTCAAAGTAGAAAAGTTATATAACAACGCATTTGGCATCTGGAAATACTGAACCTAAGAACATGTGTATTGTTTTCTTATTTTCTTGTCTTGTAAGACACTTGGGGGAAATCCAATTGAAATATAATTATTGATTCAAAAAAGAAAAAAGATTGGTGGAAGGTTACCAAATCATGATCTCTTCATGCAAACAACATAGTATTAATCATTTTGCATACATGCTCCCAGGAAGAACTCCTTGGAGTCCACCTGCCTAAAACTCCTAACTTGCATGCGTATGTAAAGACATTTATACAGTAATAGTATCATCTTAACTAATGACATGAGAACACGGAGCCATGAATTCGAGTAAGTGTGGAATACTCCTATATGGAGGTTGATTGCTTTGGAAAGGATTCCGCATTGGCTAATTATTTTCTCTCTCTCAAAAACAATTTTGTCAAAGGAAACAATCGGATGGATGATGCTGATCCATGGCTCTGTATTCGCTGCGCAGAGAGACTCGACCTCGCCTCCCCTAGTCCCCTGATGTCGGCTTCTCCGGCGAGGGCTCATGGCTGGAGCCGGAGTTCTACAGTACAATCGATTCGATTTTGCAGAAGACTTTGGATCTCGTAGCTGGGCTTTCGAGCGTACTGTTGCAGGAAGGCGGGGTTGATGGGAGCTGAGAGAGCTCGGTTCGTGAGATCGCTGCAGCGTGTGGCACGGTGGGCCAGCGGGGGCGGCCGAGGCGACGAGTGGGGGAAGGACTGGCTGAGGCGAGGGCGGGAGGAGCCGCAGACTCGCCGGGACAGGCCGCGCGGCCGTGGCGGGTGGGCAGTGTTCTTGTGTGGACGAATATACCAGACAAATCACGAACCCGCCAGAAGAAGCGACAAGCTGCCGGTAAAAGAATCTTAGACATTGATTACAGGATGAACGGCTAGATGAAGCTAGCCAATCAGAACTCGAGAAATCACTTCAGCTTTAGATAATGTAAGATACTAGTATGAACCACTTCCATGTTGTATCAAAGATGCTTCAAACAGTATATAGATAAATGCCTTGTGTTTATGCTATGATCACTATCATTGTTACGTATCCATGAGTGTTCGCATAGTTGGAAAACAAGTCTTGTTTTAAACTTCAATTCTAAAAATAGTCTTCTTTTTTGAACTTTGCAAAATAAGTTCTGTTTTTTCGAATCTGAAGTTTCTGTTAAGATCTCTTTTTCAACACTGTTAAAGGTGACTAATTTTTAAAATTAAAAAATTAAAAAAAAGGAAAGACAAAATTACCCTCCTTTATCCTTGCATCTTTTCGTGCTTGTATTCAAATATATTTTACATAGTTTAATACATATTTAAAAATATTTTAATTATGCTAGCAAATTATCTAAATTTATTAAATATAAAAATTTAGGCTTTATATGCAAACTACTTAAAACATGACCAATTTTACCAAACAAAACAAAAAATAGGTTCTATTTTGTAAGGTCATGTGTCTTATTGTGTAATATTTGACACCGTTAATACTACTTAACCGAATAGGACTGTTTTTACTAAGTTTGAAAAAGTGAATCATTTTCACAATTAGAGTCACAACAACTTCTCTATGTAACATTCTGTAAATTTCGAATTAATAAAGTGGCGAATATTTTCCTCAAATTCTGTTCCGATTAAATTGTCTGTCCCAATTTTCGTTATGTTCAAATATCAGATGTTCCGAATTTCGTTCCGTTCAATTCAAAATCCTTTTATGTAAATTGTTCCGGTGACGAAAATAATTTTAGTCCTAACGTATTCCAGAATCTCCTAATTAATTTTTGGATCTCTAAATATCTTCTCTAAAATTTATTCTTTTTCCAGCCTTGTTTATCTCTCAAATTTAATTAATTTTTCAGATTAATTCCTAACCCTACCCCCATTCTAATCCCCTTCCATAAATACCCATCTAACCCTATTCCTAATCTCTATCTCATTTTCTTTTCACCTTTTTTCTTTCTTCCACCGCAAGCCCGAGATTTCTGGCAACCGTCGTCCGCGCGCTGCTCTCCTGCCGTCCCCATTCTCCGCGCGTCGTCCTTTTCGCTGGATCCAGCGTCGATCCCCGCTTCGATCCTCTGGTCCAAAGCCTGCCCTCCCCGCGACGCCGTCACGCTGAACCGCGTCGTCCTGCCTCGATTCCAGTCGCCGCGCCGTGTCACCGAGCCAGTCTCCGTCGTCTTCGAGCCCCGTCACCGCGCGTCATCGGTCCTGCTGCCCGACGTCGTCCCCGCTCTGCTCCGCGTGACGCCTCATTGCCCGAGCCGTCCTGCCAGCGTCCCGTCTCCTCGTTTTTCCGTCGTCCCCTGCAGCCGTCGAAGTCGGCCCGATTTCCTCCGGTCCGTCCAATGCAGCGCCGGGCCGACTTCCTCTCTGTTTTCCGCGCCGATTCTTTGAACTCCGGTCTCCGATTTCCAATTTCGTGGTGAGAAATTCCTCTCACTTAAATTCCTTTTCCTTTCCTATTAATTGTTAGATTAATTGCTATTTGATTTGTGATTAATTATTCTACAATTAATCTAAATCCTTGTGTTCTCGATTGTCTACAATTTTCAGAGAACTCCGTTTGATCTCCGTTTATTCCCAAAAATTGTTCCGTTAAATTGTCTCGTCGCGTTGTCGTGTAGGGTTATTCCGGGAAACGTTTTGCGCATGTTTAGTATAGTAGTTTCAATTTAGATTTAATCTTCGGTTTTAATTGTCGCGTACCTAGCGTCTGACCCTTTTGTTCGTGTTGTGATTAGCTGCTGATCTCGAGGAGGAGTTCCGCGAGCCAGCTCAGTTCGACGATCTGGACCTCGACTTCGATCCCGAGTTGGCAGACAAGCCGCGTTCCTCGATCACTTTGTATCTAGTATTTTAAACTGTATGTATTGTTTGCAACTTTAATTTGCATACCAACTATTTTAAAATATGCTAGCAACATTTTTAAGCCGTGCCTATTTACTGTTCCACAAATATAGACCCTAGGATTGTTTTAGAATATTTATTTTATTTTTATGCTTAGCCATGCTTAGTCGTATTTATTTTTTTATCTCACACCTATCACTACAAAAATAGAATTTGTGTTAAATGATTTTGAACTGTGATTCAAATGTGAGTTTTGCAAATAACTATACATAACTATTTAGCGGGGGCAGGTTGGAGTATGAGGAGCTGGGGGACTTTTGGGAAGTCCCTGTAGGCGTACCTGTTGCGGGTACAATGGGAAAATCTGGGCTGGGATCTTTCCGTGAGACTTGTTGTTAGCGTTGAGGTTGGAGATGGTGCCTGCCCCGGTAACTAAGGACCGAGTCCTTCGAGCCTTGTACCCTCAGTTGACAACCATACACACCACGTTACACCACGTTACCTTGTATGGGCAGTTGGCTTAATCTTGAAGCTTCCAGAGACTGGTTGTTTACCCGTGGGTTGACGGTGTTGTGTTAGTGTGGTGTAGAGCTCTGACTCTCCACATGAGATCGAGATACCCCACCTGATCAGTGGTAGGCTCTTCACAGCTCTAGGACCTGATAGCGTAGGCTTTTGGGATCCCTATCCTGGAGGACAGATGACGCCAGTTAAAGCTTGTGGATGGGTCTTGTGTGTTTGTCGGAACTACAACGGTAGCTCCCGATGACGCTTCTCGTGGGTCCAAGTGCATAACCTCTGCAGAGTTTTAGTCGATGCGCATTGTCACGTCCTTTTAGAAGGACACCCCCTGAGTTGTGCTCCTCATTGAGTAGTTTTGTTTTTCTTCCTCCTCTCCTTTTTCAAAATGTTTTGGACTCCGGCCTTTGAGCTGTGGCCGTGTGTGGAGTTTACACTGGCATTTAAAATGAACCCCCGTCCGAGATAACGGAGATCTCTGCGGGGCAAGATAATAAAATTTGATAAGTTTTAAAACAAAACTTTCTTGCATCTTTTAAGTAAAATGAAATGTTTTAAACTTGCATTTAGCACTTGAGCCATGTCTTTACCCTTGAAACCATTTGCATGCATACATTGTTGTTAGGTAGTGCACGGTTTGTTGAGTATTCGTACTCACGGCTTTCTAATTTATTGTTTTCAGAGGATACTCTCAGCTTCGGCTTCGACTATGTCTCTGACGGTCCGTGACGTCCGCTTCTGCGCTCAAGCTAGCCTGTGTGGAGGAGGTTCGCTACTGCTGCCACGTTGATGCTTCCGCTGTCGCTCTTGATGGATTCTCGATAGTGATATATGTGCTCTGAGATGCTTTCGACCTGCGTGCCGATGGACCTCTTTGGAGGATTTTATTCTAATAAATTCACTTTGACCTGCTATTTTTTTATTCTTGTTTTTTGTTTAATATTTCTGTTATGGTTTCTTGATTGATCGCTTGTGATGTCGTGCTTGCCAAACTTCTAGGATTGGCAAAGTCACGGAAGATCGGGTCTTATCGAAAGGTAAGAAAAACCCCGGTCGTTACACTCTACCGACCGGGGGATTCTGACTTGGCCTTGGATCGGTCAGATAAGGCGAAAGGGCTAACAAGTTCTGGGACATGTTAGCATCGCATCTAATGTCCTGCTTAGAGTTTGTTATGCTCGTGAGTCCATAGTTTGAGTTGAGGCTGGTCTGGTGGGCAGCAGGTGCCTGTTTTTACGCAAATATGAGAAATGTAACAATGCTTGAAATTAATTATAGCCGATTATCTGATCAGATTTGACGGTTAACAATAAAGAGGTACCTAATCAAAGGTATCAAAATGGTAGATCCGGTACAAAAAATAGTGGGTATGGTATCAATTTTAAAAATCAGCGGCTAAGATTAATTACAGAAGTGAAGATACCTCCGGTACCTCTTAAGCACCGTAACATCTCTTTTTCTCTTTTGCTAGTTGCCAAATGTGCTGGTTTAATATTTGAGAGATGTTACGGAGTTAATCACAGTCGTTTATTTGATCAGATCTGACAGTTAAAAATAAAGTGGTACCTAGTTAAAAGTATCAAAATAATGGACCCGATACAAAAAATAGTGGACATGATATCAATTTTTTAAATTGGTGGCTGAGATTAATCGAAGAAATGGAGGTATACCTCTCAAGCTGTGACACCCCAGGTGTAAAAAATGAGCCTTTCTTATTTCTTGTCAATTGGCATGGCTGAAAAAATAAAGCCTTCAAATTTTGAAGTTCATTGACGTTCAGTTTGAATTATTCAAATGAAAGACTAAATATACCTTGTAAAGAAACTTAAAATTTTTCCATAAGATGGTAGTATTTCAAAAATACCATCAAGAAGATCATGCCCGGAAAGAATTTTGATGATTTTACCAAGATTTTATCAACTCATTAAATTCCTTTGAAAATTCAAGCAAAGTTGTAAAAGTCAACTTTTTTATCAATTTGCATATAGATTCTGTACCGATTTTCAACTCGGACCCAACATGAAAAAGGTCCCTCCTGATACATAGTATCACCACGAAAATTAGAATAAAATTTTAAGCCCTCCCTTCCAAGTTCCCAAACTCACTACAGTTTCAGTTTGTCGGAAATTTGGAAAAATTATTCGTAGCTACTGTTCTGACTGACGTGATGAGTTTTCTCTCTCCATTGGCCATTTAAGATGCCTAGCTACCGCGTGGACAACGAGCTCTTGTTTTACTCACTCTTCCTTTTAAATGAAGCCTCCCAGCTGCCTCGTAAAAGCTCAGAGCCTCAGAACCCTAGCTTATTCATTTATTTTGCCTCCAGCCGCCATTATTGCTCGAGCTGAGTTTTCATCCGAGTCAAAACTCCGCCTCTTTGGTAAGTTCCGCTCCTATTCCTCTCACGGACTAGCTGCTCACTCCCGGGAGCTGTTCGCTAATCATTTTTCTATCGGATTTCATGGTCGAGCTGGTGCAGTGTACAGGAGTCGTCGCTGTTTGTTTAAACGCAGCCTGCACCATCGACCTCGCATTTTTGGTCTTCCTCGTCGCCATTTGCTGCCGTGCCGCTCTTCCCCAAGCTAAAGTGAAGTTCCTCGATCTTATCCCGTTATTTTCCATCACTCTCAGCCTGTGCAAGAGCTCTTCTGATATTGCACTATACACGAGCTCGTTGTCGACGAGTTTTCGGCCATCTATCACTCTCATATTTTTATTAGAATTTTTAGTGTCCATTTAGCTTGTTCAGACAAGTGATGCCGAGCCCCAGAAGTTCCGGCCACCATGGATAACGAATGAACTCGATGCGCGAACTCACTGATGCTCGAAGTCAAAACTCCTGAACAAAAATAGTTCCCAAAGAACTCAATCGATAGTTTGCCTTCCGAACTCGAACAACTCCCCAAGTTGATCCATCTAAAGCTACCAAGCTTGAATTGACCGTTACGTTCTCGAACATAACTCTCGAATTTTTTTAAGTTCATTTTCAGCTTTAGAAATCTTTCAAAAATTTGTTAAAAATTTCAAAAAATCAGAAAAATATGAAATAAATTTTGTTAGAATCCTTGCAATTAGATCTTCACATCGGGCATATTTATTTCAACTTCAGACAAAACTGTTAATAATTAAAATTCCAGAAAGAGAAAATTCAAGATAAATTCATATCTGTTCTATCCATGCAAAAATTATGAAATTTGGCTAGCATACATCTTCTGACATACCAAAACTGCTCACCAAGTCTCATTCTAAAATTTTGCATATTTGCTTGATTCATGTCATCTCATTCGTATAGGAACCGACGTTAAAGGCCAGCCAATTGGAGTAGCCGCTGAGGGTATTTCTGCTGATCTTAACCAACCCTCTTGATTATGCTAACACTACTCAGAATCAAGGCAAGTCCAATGCATCTTAACCCTTTTTAAATATTTTATTTATCTCACAAGTATTGGTTGGAGTCATGAATGTGCATTAAGTAATAGGAAATGATTGACAGCATAGTTGCATTTTCTTAGAATTCTTATGGGGTTTAGAGTCTAAGTTGGTTCCGATACCCAATGCTATGCTTAGATTAATTATTGAGTCATCGGTAGAAGTCGAGTGGTTGGAATCTGCTCGCGAGCTATAGGTGGGTCTAATTTTTTTTGGTGGGGTTACTGTTGTCACTATGACAGAAATTTGAGACAGTGTCGAGATTGATTAGGAGCAGCAAGATATAGTTCTTATATGTGTTAGCTCGATCTGAATCGATTAAGGACCGATCGGGTGTGGCCCTGTTGAGCTAGTTTGAACAGTACCGAATACATACTGAATATATGGAACCCAGTAAACCGATGTAGCAAAATACCGTAATGGTTGGACGAACCCTACCTCTCTTTTGACGAGGAGTTGAGAAAGACTTGTGTCTAACTATGGATAGAGCCAAGGGGTTATCGCATGGAGGACGCTGTTCTTGTGAGAGGTGCGCTTATCGGCCGGCTCTATGGTGTTGAGCGAAAGGTTGCCACATACGGCCTCCGGGAAGCGCGTGCGTGTCGTGTACTTCAGGTTTCTTCTGCAGGATGTAAATCGATTCGAGTCGCTGCCCTTTCACAGTAACGAGTACCGCTTGTCTCGCTGCATCACATCGTAGTAAGAACATGAATGGAATAATGAATGCTGCTGATCTTGTTAATTAATAATTATTGTATTGCAACCATGATTGATGTAGAAGTATTGCAAACATTTACTTTCAGTCTTATACCCTTTTAATATGACTAAAACTTGAAAGAAGGGCTAACTATTAGTGTTGTTTTTTCAATGAATCCCTCCTAATTTTAGAGCCAGTGAATGATTAGAAGTCGACTTTAGAGAGCCATTTTGACGGGTAAGCCTTGCTGAGTATTAGTTACTTAGGGTGTGGTTGCTTATTTATGTGGTACATGTATGTCTCATGCAGATTACTGTGATGTTGTGGCAAAGTGGTGTGGAAAGGTGAACCACCAAATGAGTGGTCTATTGAGTGGTTCCTGCATCACCATCCTCTGATCAAGAGAAATGAGATCATGTTTATGGGTTGATATGGTTTCATTTTAAGCTATGTATCGTCGTGCTGTATCGCTTTCGCAGTGTAAACCAATTTCGAATCTCTTTTGTGCATAAAAAACCAAAACCTAAGTTGTAATATCTAAAACTTGTTTGTACTCTATTTTTATATATGTGCTTGTGTATATACTTTTAGACTTTCGCTTCAAGTTGTCGCCCGAAGCCGATCCTAGATGGTAAATTCTTCATTTTTTAGGTGAGATGCCACACAAGCACCGTAACATCTCTCTTAATATTTTATTAAGCACCGTAACCTCTTTTAATATTTTATAGTTGTCAACTGTCAAAGGAAAGTGTGAAAATGCGATAACTGGAACCTTGGTAAGTTGGGCGCTCTTTGGATTGAAGAAAAAAATTTATTTTTATATTTTATATGTGAAATTGAACTAATTTCTGTAAAATTTATATATAATTCCTATGAAAATACTGCGTTCCACATAAGCATTGAACGGTTGTCAGATTGAGCATTCTTTTCTGCTCTCTTACAGGATCGAAATGCATCTATGTGCACTCACGAACCCTCGTGGTATCCGACAAATTAGCCCGTCACTATTCAAGTTGCAAACTTGTCGTGTTGTTCAATTAATTTTTTAGTGTGAAAAAAAGAGACAAAAAAATGTTAAAGTTAATCATAACTGTCTATCTAACAGTTAAAAATAAAAAGATACCTAATCAAAAGTAAAAATACTGAGCGCAATACCATTTTTAAAAAGTAACAGATAAAAATTAATTGAAAAGATAAATATACCTTCAGTGGGCGGGTGTTGTGGCTGGAATAAAGATGCGCAACTTCCCAAAAAACTCGATTGGCTCAAACCTGGCCGCGTACCTTCACTATTCAAGTTGCAAACACTCTCGGCCATTTCGTAGAGTATTATAAATATATAATAATTTTAAAGTCATGTTTTTTTTTATTCTACCTATATGTGTAAGTTTAGAGTTGAATATAAAATTAAAATATTGCATTCACACCATCATATTTCAACAAATTTGATTAAAATTTGTTGAAGCATATTTTAAATAATAGTAAGTTACTTCGTGTAAGTTAGTAAAACAAACGTAACAAAGTTGCGAGCTTTTGCGGATTGATGCATCCGCTTGTCTGTTGACTTTGTGGCGGACTACTGTTAAACCGCAAAATGAATACCGCTGGCCCATAATAGCCATTAGAATAGATTTTGTGGTGCGGGTACACGGGCTCGCGGCAATACCTCCTCTAATTGTAACTTGACTTCCGAGAGAATGACAACACTGCGTGCGTGGTGCTGGCTCTTAGGCCACAAATTAATGATCAGTCTCACATGTCATCAGGATTGCATAGTACTGTACTCTCTTTGATTTTGAATTATTGTTGTTACGATGATAAAATCTAGTTCATATTGTCCGAAGGACAACATTTTAAAAAATAGAGCGAGTAATTATTAATGGCACAATATACTTCTAAAGGGAGAGCAGAGAGGGGATTGAGATGGGGGTGGGAACATCAGAATATTAGCAAAATCAGCATATACCATTCTTTCTAAAAAAGATTATTCCTGCAAACTCACTTTTCAGCAGCCTATCTGATTTTAAGGGCATTGATTCGATGACGTAAAAAAATAAAAAAAATAATGTAAAGTTTCTTTGGTTTCGTAGTCCTTGGAGTTGTGTGACTAAGAGTTAGGCTCACAGTATGGCTATCAGTTCTTTCTGCCGCTTTTTTCTGAGGATATATAGCTATCACTTATTTGCATTCGTCAGTCAACAAGAATTGCATTCAGATAGATATATTCAAAGGTTGTCATGAGTCTGCCCAACTTGTACAGAAGGGAATAACAATTCACAGGAAGAAAACAAAGGAGAGTGCAAGGATCACGCTTTTGTTATACTACTATGTTGATATGTACTCTCTCTGTTCTTAAATTGACGTTGCTGTTAACTTCAAACTTTAACTTTGACTATTCATTTTATTAAAAAAATTATGACAAATTTCA
>BCLF01000085.1:349463-363096 GCA_001602275.1 Zoysia japonica | reverse complement strand
GCCCGCGGAGGCGCCCAGGGCGGTGCCGCCGGCGAGCGCAGGGCGGCACGAGATGACATATGCCGCAACTGTGGCAGGCTTGACCATTGGGCCAGGGATTGTCGACAGCCGAGGCGCGGCCAGGTTCACGTCGCACAGGCTGAGGAGGATGATCCGGCTCTGCTCCTAGCACACGGGAGCATCGAGCTACCTCCAGCAGCATCGACCGCAACAGCTCTCCTCAACCTCGACGAGCCGAGGGCACACGCCTTCCTCGGTGACGGCTCCAGCGACGACAAGATCGACGGCTGGTTCCTCGACAGTGGTGCCACTCACCACATGACGGGTCGCAGGGAGTTCTTCTCCGACCTGAACATCGACGTGCGTGGCTCCGTCAAGTTCGGCGACTCTTCGGCTATGGACATCAGGGGCATTGGCTCCATTATCCTCGTCGCCAAGACTGACGAACACCGACTCCTCACTGGAGTCTACTTCATCCCTGCACTAAGGAACTCCATCATCAGCCTAGGCCAGCTGGATGAGAACGGCTCGCGCATGAAGATCAAGGCTGGAATCATGAGGATCTGGGACCGCCATCGTCGCCTTCTTGCCAAGGTAAACAGAGGCATCAATTGTCTCTACGTCCTCAATGTGCAGGTGGCGCAGTCCATGTGTCTCGCAGCCTGCTGCGATGATAACGCCTGGCTGTGGCACAAGCGCTTTGGGCACCTCAACTTTGAGGCCCTGAAGCAGCTTAGCGACAAGGAGATGGTGCAGGGCATGCCGCGGGTCGAGCATGTGGAGCAGCTCTGTGACACCTGCATCCTCACCAAGCAGCGGCGACTCCCATTCCCTCGTCAGACGAGTTTTCGCACCAAGAAAAAGCTGGAGCTGGTGCACGGCGACCTTTGCGGTCCTGTGACACCGGCCACACCTAGAGGCCGGCGCTACTTTCTGCTACTCGTTGACGACATGTCTCGCTATATGTGGGCATACGGTGGTGGGGAACGACGCAACCAGACGGTGGTGGGGATGGCCTGGGCCCTCCTCAAGCAGAGGGGGATGCCGGCCATCTTCTGGGGAGAGGCGGTGGTGACAGCCGTCTACATCCTCAACCGCTCGCCCACCAAGGCGCTCGGCGACAGGATGCCGTACGAGGCTTGGCATGGACGCAAGCCGACGGTTGACCACCTGCGCGTCTTCGGCTGCCTCGCGTTCGTCAAGGAGCTTGGCCACGTCGACAAGCTTGACAACAGGAGCACTCCGAGAGTGTTCATCGGCTACACGGAGGGCACGAAGGCCTATCGCATCCTTGACCCGAAGACACAGCGTGTGCGCACGGCGTGCGACACTGTGTTCGACGAAGGGTGAGATTGGGCGTGGAGCAAGATGGTGGACGACGGCCCGACTCCAGCGTACGACGACTTCATCGTCGAGTACGTCCATTTCGAGGGAGCTGGGGGAGTGGGCAGCTCTTCTTCGCCAAACGCGCCTACCCCAGTCTCTGAGCCTCCACCGACTCCAGCGACTATGACGCCAGCTGCGATGAGTTCCCCACCGCCACCACTACAGCCGGCCATGCCACGCTCTCCGACGCCGACAGCTACTCCTCCAGGCACGTCTACACCAGCACCTGCTCATATCGAGCACAACCCGGTGGAGTTCGCTACTCCGCTCCCTCACAACGAGGAGCGTGTCAACGCGTACCACGACGGCGAGCCGTTGAGGTATCGCACGATGGAGGACCTTCTCGGCGACGCACCGGTGCCAGGACAGGTGCCTCACGACCTAGAGGCACAGTTGTATCTTGCGTTCGACAACGACGAGCCTCGCTCCTTCGCTGAGGCTGAGGGACACGCTGCATGGCGCGCCGCGATGAAGCTAGAGATGGATGCGGTTGAGAGAAACCGCACTTGAGAACTCGCTGACCTTCCTCTTGGACACCGCGCGATCACCCTTAAGTGGGTCTTCAAGCTGAAGAAGGATGAGGACGGTGCCATCGTCAAGCACAAGGCTCGCTTGGTGGCACGCGGGTTTGTGCAGCAGGAGAGGATCGACTTCGACGATTCCTTTGCTCCCGTTGCACGGATGGAGTCCGCGCGTCTCCTTCTTGCGCTGGCTGCCCAGGAGGGCTGGCGCGTCCACCACATGGATGTCAAGTCGGCGTTTCTCAACAGCGACTTAAAGGAGGAGGTCTACGTGCACCAGCCGCCGGGATTTATCATCCCCGGCAAGGAGGGCAAGGTGCTGCGCCTGCGCAAGGTACTCTACGGCTTGCGGCAGGCACCACAGGCGTGGAACGCCAAGCTGGATTCTACGCTGAAGAGGATGAGTTTCGAGCAAAGCCCGCACGAGGCGGCCATCTACCGGAGAGACAACGGCGGCAATGCCCTGCTGGTGGGTGTCTACGTCGACGACTTGGTGATCACGGGCACCAAAGATGCGGAGGTGGCAGTGTTCAAGGAGGAGATGAAGGCCACCTTCCAGATGAGTGATTTGGGGCCTCTCTCTTTCTACTTGGAGATCGAGGTGCACCAGGACGACTCCAGCATCACACTTCGACAAACCGCCTACGCCAAGCGCATCGTTGAGCTAGCTGGGCTCACCGACTGCAACCCAGCTCTCACTCCGATGGAGGAGATGCTGAAGCTCAGCCGTGACAGCACGACAGAGGAGGTGGTTGCCACGCAGTACCGGCGCCTTGTGAGAAGCCTTCGCTACCTCGCCCACACGCGGCTGGACTTGGCGTTCTCCGTCGGCTACGTCAGTATGTTCATGCAGCGACCGACGACGGAGCACCAGCAGGCCGTCAAAAGGATCATCTGCTATGTTGCGGGGACTCTTGACCACGGCCTCCACTGCCCGAGGTGTCCCGAGGCGGCACATTTCATCGGATACAGCGACAGTGACCATGCCGGCGACATCGACACCAGCAAGAGCACGAGCGAGGTGCTCTTCTTCCTTGGCAAGTGCCTTGTTAGCTGGCAGTCGGTCAAGCAGCAGGTGGTGGCCTTTTCCAGCTGCAAGGCTGAGTACATAGCGGCTTCCACCGCTTCAACTCAGGCGCTCTGGCTCGCTCGACTGCTTAGTGATCTCCTTAGCAGAGACGCTAAAGAAGTGGAGCTCAGGGTGGATAGTAAGTCCGCTTTGGCCTTGGCAAAGAACCATGTTTTCTACGAGCGCAGCAAGCACATCAGAGTGATGTACCACTTCATCCGAGGCTGCTCGGAGGAAGAGAGCGTCAGGGCAAGCTACATCAACACCAAGGACCAACTTGCTGATCTTTTCACCAAGTCCCTTGGTAGGATAAGTTTTAAGAGCTTTGCGCCAGGATTGGAATGATTCAAATCTCTCAGAAGACAACGCACAAGTCTTAGGGGGAGAATAATGGAATAAGTCTAGTGCAGGCGCTTTATGCTTTATGTTTTGTGCTTTACGCTTTTTCGCTTTAGCATCTTAGACTAACTTTTCAGCTTTATGCTTAAAGCTTTAGCATCTTAGACTAACTTTTCAGCTTTATACTTTAACATTTTAGCATATGCTTGACTGTCCACCAAACCTATATATATGTATCTTCAATCTATTAGGTTGGTCATGGCATTCTAGTAAGTAAGAAATATGAAGAAAATTACCCTCAACACTGAGTGTCATCCAACACTATGCGAGTGTTGCGCCTAACACTCTTAAGGCTTGAATTAACATCACAAAGGAGCAACTTGCCATTTCTGCATTGTTCAGCTACTGTTTCAGGTATATTTGGCCTACGCCCGAAGGTAATTACTAATCATAGTAGTTGTTAGCCAGATGAAACCTGACCAATCAGGAGAAGGGTCAGATGGCCTCTTAGGAAGTCTAGGGAGACCAAAAGAGATGCAAGGGGCCACCCACTTCCCTAGCAGCCCCTGAGGCGATTCTGATTCCTCCTATACACAATTCATACGTACCAAAGTAATAACCTCTGTGTTTCTTGTTGTGGCTCCTATGAAACCCTGCCTTGCGTCTATCCATGCCGCCGATACCCTTGGAATTCCCAAGACATGCATTCTCCAACTCGCCTCATTCCTCCAGCTATATAAGCTGCACCATTGCCGCTCACTCTTCTTGCAGACAAACCACAAGCTTTGGCAGCTGCAGCCACTAGATAACACCTTGTCTAGATTCACACACGTTCTTGAGAGAAACCTAGCTAGCTAACCATGAGTTCGTCATGGACGGTGAAGGAGAACAAGGTGTTCGAGACGGCGCTGGCGACGTTCGACAAAGACACACCGGACCGCTGGGAGAACGTGGCACGGACCGTGGGCGGCGGAAAGACTGTGGACGACGTGGAGAGACATTACGCGAAGTTGATTCAGGACTTGCGCGAGATGGAAGCGGAAGGCCTCATGGGTTCCCTGTTCGCTGACGGCGGTGGCAGCAGCAAGGATGACGAGGAGCAGAGGTGGTTACGTAGTCTCTCTGCATCTCCTCACAGCTACCTCACTTAAATATTTATTGATCCATGCATGCATGATCATGTGGTGGGTTAATGCTTCGGGATTGGCGTTCTTGATGGGTGCGATCACTTGCCATGAAAAGTTTTTGCTTCGTCCATTGTTCTTGTTGTATTCTCTCCTCAAGCATAGTTTTCTTTTTCAGCTCCAATCCGTTTGTATGGACATTTTCTCCTTTTCATGATTTCACTGATATAGGAAGCCCCTGTCCATTAGGGTAAAATTTGCGTTTTCCAAAATGATTTGTTTGCAATATATTTTAATGTGTCAGCTATATTTATTGATATACTTAGTTTCTTTACGTTTAATTTGAAACTGGATTATTGGTTACCAGGTTCAATTCTTCTCATCATATGACCATCTGAAAGCAAGAAAATCCCCGTTTACCTTATTCATTTATTATTTACTTCCTCTTGCATATCTCTATTCTTTGTTTGTCCAGCAACAGCAAGAGACATTATTTTACTTGTCTATGATGTCATTTGGACGAGGTATAAACTTACGGAGTACTCCCTCCGTTCTAAAATATAAGGAAACATGTCTTTGATTACCGTCACCTATCAAAACTTACTAATAACTTTTCAAATTAAATTATTCAACCATTAATAATTATTTAAAATGTTTAATAGAACAATTTAAGCCTCGGGATCAACACGAATGAACGGTCTATATTTATTTAGGTCTATTTTAAAAACAGTTTTATAATATTATTTATTCTGTAATAATCACCGTAGCATATGGCCGGCTTGCTTGATTGCCTACACGTCCATTTCACTCAAAAGTTATAAATGGTCGTGTACCAAGGAGTTGCCCACGACCTTTTTCCTTATATAAATAACGAAATTATACTCTTTTCTTTCCAGTCCTGATATGTAAGTGAGCTTAATTAAGGTTGGTCCATCCATCCAAATTTACAAATTGGATTTCATATAATTACTTCTATGGGCACTCGCAGAACGGCAGTAGGTTTATTTTGTAAGAGTTTTGAAAACTCGCAAGGACTCAGGAAATTAGTTTGGATACATTTTGAGATTTTATTCAGGGGAAGTAGCTTAGTTTGATTAAGTTTTTCATGTACGCCAGTATCACCTATCTTTGAGTACCCTTCGACAGAAACAATTGTTTCTTAGCTACATGATGAGGCCTGGCTCGTCTACTTTGGTTGAGTTTTATCGGGAATAGTAGTGTGTTCTTGAATAAATTAGCATAAAATGCATGGTGAGGCCTAATTAGGAGAGGATGATATATATAAAATGCAATTTGCACAAGCTAGATCGACCTTAGAACTTTTCCCTGAAGCTGTCCATGGAAAGCATGCAATACAAATCAGGCCCCACTCACTCCCTAAAAGCTTGCTGTCTTTGCAACACCCTCTATAACAGTACAGTCACCCCTAGATGGATCAATACCATTCGTCTTTTCCCTTGTCCCAACACCATCCCTGTTCATGGCTGTTAGCATCTTTGTTGAAAAGCGTTTCTCTTTCTGTCTCCATCACTCCTCCTACTTTCATACAGAATATCCAAAGATGTTAGTATTTCTCTGTTTCGCTGAAATTTAATTAGTGTTGATCGATTCTGAATCTCTGAACTGCCCGTATACATATATCATGAAATATTACTTTTAATTAAACTCACCATCTTTTCTTCTCGATTTTCCTGCAGGCTCATCAGGTACCTGCGACTGCTGCAGGGATAAGAATCCTAAACCCTCTGTCGTCCAGTACTGCCTCACATGCACAAGTAGCATCCGCTTTCCAGCATGCAACGTACCCTAGCTATACGCACTAGACCTGTCGTCCTCGCCCTAAAGATTATCTAGCGCTGCTCCTAGCCGGCCGGCCGGCCGGCCGTCGAAAGTCGGAGATGTAATCGAGCACCGCATCGGAACTGTTCGTTTCGTATTTTGTTGCCATGTTTACGTACGTGTGTTCGTCACTATGGTTGTGTGTGTGTCCCACCACGATTTCGAGCACTGGTAGTGACGGGTCCTTGTTTGTCGTGGTCGATGTGTCCGTGTAATCTTATCTTCCCTGTACTGCCAGAACATGTAATAATGAAGTATCAAGTCAGTGTATTGTCATCGATCAGATATATTCTCTAGTCGAATGTCGAGTCCATGAGTCACACGTTACAGGTGCAGACTAGATCTTCTTCGCCTCCTCATTTTGATAGTTTTTCAGATAACACCGCTAGATAGTTCTGTTAAGACCTGCAAGGTTTGTGGGGAAAAAAACCTGCAAGGTTGTAGGTTCATCGAGCTTTATAAAGAACATAAAACGCCATGCACTTCTTAACGGCATCATGCAAATAATCATATGTTCACTAGCGATTGTTTTCCAAAGGAAATAGCCACTAGCCATTTCGCTAAATAATCTGGGTGATAAAACTACAGCAACTTACAGCTCAGTCATTCCAGCAAAAGGAAGGACCATGTGACTGGGATCGGGGAGAACAATGGCACTGTCAAACTCTGTGCAGTAAGAGGCTTTTTGGTGGGGAGCGGTTCTGCTGCGTTACCGCCGGTGCATCGATAGTCGCTGACGTGTACACCCGGCCCCACAAGTCAGTGGCCAAGAAATAGCGCAGAGAACCTGTTCCAGGTTCGGTGCACGGACAGCATGTTTGACGTCCTCACTTTTGGAAGGGGGATGTTGATCACCGATGTCGATCGGGATGCAGGGGGTGGAGGTTGAGGCAGGTTGAGGATGACACCAGCCATTGATCGACCTTTTCCCAAGCCGCCAACGCTGAGGGAGCTCAATGCGATGTTGAAATGGAGAGAGCTTGAGGCGGCACCAAGCTGAGGGGCAGCGAGGCGCAATGCATGGGTGCCATCATTGGTCAGGGTGGCGGTGTGATGCAGGTTATCATTGGTTGGAAGGTACGGTGGCTTGAGTGGAGGGATGAGTATGGTGATGAGGTTGACAAGCAGAGATGAAAAGCGTGGTTATCATGGTCGAAGAACTAAAAAGCTCAGAAATGACCCCAAAAATCCCATTTATGCCTGTTTGGTTATTCTCCCACCCAAGTGTATTAGTGGGGGAATGAATCCATAACTCTAGGTGAGAATTCAATCCATCTCGTTCTACTTCAATCCCCTCTCATTCCCTTGAAACCGAATAGGGTCTTGGAGAGCTTCCCCCGCTTTTGTGTTTCCGAACGAGGCATTAGGCTGTAAGGAACTGGAGTCACCTTGTCATGAATTTCAACAACAAAATCCTTGCCCCTGATAAGGTCCTGTGGAAATGTTGGGATTTTGAACAGGCAAATAACCTCGGTGATCGAATGACGAATTCCCTCTCTTTTCTGTTATAGATACCTGTCCAAACAAGCGAAGGATGCTTACAGAGGAACTGCACGATCGGACCTACAAGGTTGGTTCCGTTAGATTGGGATTCAAGGGATTGGAGTCGAATGAGGGGATTAAATCCTTACCTCTAGGAGAGTAATGATATCAAAGTAATCAAACCTTCTCCAATTTCTTTCTAATCCCTATGAAACTGAACGAGCCTAAAGTCGGCCGAATCTGTGTTGAAGTGGAACGGGCGGGGCTGGTAGGGACTAGGAGCTAGGCTAGTTGGAATAGGCCAGGTCGTTTGTCATGGATTATTTGCTATCGGCAGCAGATCGATACCTACTGCCATCTACGTGTTCATCGACGATCCATCGAGCATAGCCAAAAGAGCATGAAGAGTGAAGTGTCTACTCGTTGCATCCACCTCCATCCACGGTGATCGAGTCGTCCGCCCCATCACGATCACGGGCGACGATTCTTTTCGGAGGAACTTGCATGGCGCATGGTGTAACATCCCGCAAATTTCGAATTAATAAAGCGACGAATTATTTTAATTTTTGTTTCAATTAAAAATCAATTGTTTCAAATTTCGTTCTGTCTAAATTCGAAATTCTTTTATCTAAATTGTTTCGGTGTCGAGACAATGTAGTCCGCGATATTTTTTTTGTTGGGGTTAAAATTATTTTCTGAAATTCTCTAGTTAATTTTCAGATCTCTAAAAATTTTCTCTAATTATTTTCTTCAGCCTTGATTATTCCACGATTTTTCAATTAAATCCTGAATTAATTCCAAAACCCTATCATTTTCCCTCTCTTTCTATAAAACCCCTCCCATTCTTATCTTTTTCCTCTCTCCCCATTCTCCAGAAATTTCTGGCAACCGTCTCCACCTCCTTCCACGTGCCACTGATTTCTGCGCCGCTTCATCCGTTTGGAGCCGCGCCTTGCCTCATTGATCTCCGCGCGTGCCTGTGCCGTCTACAGTCGCGCGTCGTTGGAGTCTGCAGTCACTGTCCCCGCTCGAGTTCCGCGTCGACAGCCCAGTTCCTGCGCGCGGCTGTGTGAAGCCCGTCACCGCGCGTCAATGGTGACTCCTGCGCCTCGAGTTGTCCGCCGAACCGAGCCACACCCTCCGCATGTCTCTGCGCCTGCATCAAGAGGTCCGGAGCCTGAGCCCCCGCGCTGCACCTGCCGGTCCAAGGGTTGCTTCGGTACCCGCGTCCTGTCTCTTTCCTCGTGCGTGAAGCCCTGCGGCGTCTGGATTCTCGCGTGAAGCCGACGCACGTCGCCCAGCGCAGGATCCACCAGTCCTTGCTCGGTTTCCCGCGCGACACCGCCCCAGTCCAAGCCGTCGTCTAGCGCGTCGGTGAGAACCGGTCTCTCTCTCTCTCTCTCTGTGTTATTCTCCACGTTTAGCTACGACAATGATGTGTGCAGAGCTTGGAACTTGTGCACCGTCCCAGTTTTGATTCTCCAGTACCAGTGCGCGTGCATCAGGTTTCTCCGTTTTTGATTTCTCCGATACAAGTCTCGGGTTCTGATTTCTGCGATTCTGTCTTCGATTCTCCGATATCCAGTGCTGTGGTGAGGATTAAATCTCTCTCAATTACTTTTTCCTCTCCGATTAATTGTTGGATTAATTGCTAATCTAGTTGTGATTAATTATTCTACCATTAATCTATTCTTTGTGGTCTAGATTGTCTACGATTTTTAGTGAACTCCGTATGATCTTCGATTATTCCTAAAATTGTTCTGTTAATTTGTCTCGTCGCGATGTCGTGTAGAGTTGTTCCGAGAAACGTTTTGCGCACGTTTAGCCTAATAGTTTCAATTTAGATCTAATTTCTGATTTCAATTATCGCGTACCTAGTGTCTGACTCATGTTTGTGTTGTGATTAGCTACTGATCCCGAAGAGGAGTTCCGTGAGCCAGCTCAGTTCGACGACCCGGATCCTGACTTCGATCCCGAGCTGCCAGGCAAGCCGCGTTCTTTGATCACTTTGTACCCAGTATTTTAAACTGCATGTTTTGTTTGCAACCTTAATTTGCATGTCAACTATTTTAAAATATGTTAGCAATATTTCTAAGCCGTGCCTATTTACTATTTCACAAATATGAACCCTAAGATTGATTTAGTATATTTATTTTATCTTTATGCTTAGTCGCATTTATTTTTATCTCACACCTATCACTACAAAAATAAAATTTGTGTTAAATGATTTTGAACTGTGCTTCAAATATGTGAGTTTTGCAAATAACCATACAAAACTATTTAGCGGGGGCAGGATAGAGTATGAGGAGCTGGGGGACTTTTGGGAAGTCTATGTGGGCGTACCTGTTGCGGGTACAACGAGAAGGTCCGAGCCGGGATCTTTCCGTGAGACTTGTTGTTGACGTTGAGGTTGGAGAGAGTGCCTGTCCCGACAATTAAGGATCGAGTCCTTCAAGCCTTTTACGCTCAGTTGACAACCATGCACACCACGTTACCCTGTATGGGCAGTGGCTTGATCTTGAAGCTTGTCGAGACTGGTTGTTTACCCGTGGGTTGGCGGTGTTGTGTTAGTGTGGTGTAGAGCTATGACTCCTCACATGAGATAGAGATACCCCACCTGATCAGTGGTAGGCTTTTCATAGCTCCAAGACTCGATTGCGTAGGCTTTTGGGATCCTTATCCTGGAGGACGGACGGTAGTTTTCGATGACGCTTCTCGTGGGTTCAGGTGCATAACCTCTACAGAGTTTTAGTCGATGCGCATTGCCACATCCTTTTGGAAGGACACCCCCTGAGTTGTGCTCCTCGTTGAGTAGTTTTATTTCCTTCCCTCCTCTTCTATTTCAAAATGTTTTGGACACCGGCCTTTGAGCTGTGGCCGAGTGTGGAGGTTACACCGGCATTTAAAATGAACCCCTGTCCGAGATAACGGAGATCTCTGCGGGGCAAGATAATAAAATTTGACAGTTTTAAAATAAAGCTTCCTGGCATCCTTTAAGTAAAATAAAATGTTTTAAACTTACATTTAGCACTTGAGCCATGCCTTTACCCTTGAAACCATTTGCATGCATACATTGTTGTTAGGTAGTACGCGGTTTGCTGAGTATTCGTACTCACGGCTTTCTAATTTGTTGTTTTCAGAGGATACTCTCAGCTTCGACTTCGACTACGTCTCTGACGGCCCGTGACGTCCCCACCTGAGCTCAAGCTAGCCTGTGTGGAGGAGGTTCGCTACCGCTGCCATGATGATGTTTTTGCTATTGCATTCTGTGGTTTCTCGATAGAGATCGTTTTGCTCTGAGATGTTTCTGGCCTGCGTGCTGATGGACCCCTTTAGAGGATTTCATTCTAATAAACTTACTCTGATTTGCTTTTTTCTATTCTTGTTTCTTGATTAATATTTTTGTTATGGTTTCTTGATTGATTACTTGTGATATCGTGCTTGCCAACCTCCTGGGATTGGCAAGGTTACGAAAGATCGGGACTTATCGAAAGGTAAGAAAAATCAGGTCGTTACAGGTGGTATCAGAGCTATACTTGACCGTAGGAGCGAAACCGTAGAACCGGACGTAACTAAGGAATATTTCTAGATTTCTAAATCTGCTATCAAACCTTCCTCATGAAAGTTGTTTTCTTAAATCTCGTCGTTTGCATTGGTGAAAGTCTCGTTTACTTGGAGTTGTGCTTGTTTAGTTATCTTCGTTCTGATCTGCTGGTTTTCTATCTTCTTCACTAATTCTGTTTCTGCTAATGCTATCTTTCTAATCAGAATTGTTTTTCTGCAACAGATGACTCTGAGGAGGTCTGGACGCCTTCGTGCTCGTTTTGAGGAGGTCGCTCTGGAGGACCCTGAGGTACCACCATCCGCTAGGCGTGGTCGCGGTGCTGTCCCTAGAGGTCGTGGTCGCGGCGCTGGAGGCCGTGTACCAGTGCCACCTGTGGTTGACGCGTCTGGCGTTGGTCGTGGGTGTGGCTGTGCTGGAGCCCTTGCTCCTCGGGCTGGAGATCGTGGCAGAGGAGTTGCCATAGACCCTGGGTCCGAGCCTGCTGGTGCTGCCGCGCTTGGTGAGGAGCTTCCAGCTGCTTCGAACCTAGCGGAGGTGATGGCCCGACAGACGCTTCTGCTGGAGCGGATCGTCGAGCAGTCACAGCAGCAGCCTCGTGGTCGTGCTTCTGCTCTTGACGCAGCACCGTACCACCAGTCAGCCGGTTCTCGCATGGCGATGTTTCTGAGCATGCGCCCACCCACTTTTGACCGTGCAGTCGACCCTCTAGACGCTGACGATTGGCTCAGAGTTATCGAGAAGAAGCTGGACCTGATTCAGTGTGACGATCAGGAGGCTGTTCGCTTGGCGACTCATCAGTTGACAGGTGCAGCTGGTGTTTGGTGGGACACTCTGTACTCCACTCTTGACGAGCCTGAGCAGTTCACCTAGGACGACTTCGTCACCGCTTTTCGTGGTTTTCACATCTCTGAGGGAGACAATGAGGCGAAGGCGGAAGAGTTCTGTACTCTTCGTCGGGGGGTATGTCTGTCACCGAGTACGCCAACCGCTTCACTCAGCTGAGCCATTTTGCACTTGAGGAGGTCTCGACTGAGCGTCGCAAGATGTACTGGTTCTGAAAGGGCCTAAGTCTTGAGATGCTTCCGTATCTGGATGGTGGCGTTCAGAGGAGCCTTCATGAGCTAATTGACAAATGCCTGGCTTTAGAGGTGCCAGTTCAGAAGTTCGACCGGTCCAGGGATGCTAAGAGGAGGAGGCCCCTTTCTTTCGAGGTTGGAGATTGAGTGTATCTCAAGGTGTCACCTCTTCGTGGCACGCGTCGCTTCCTTGTTCGAGGGAAGTTGGCTCCGAGATTTGTTGGTCCTTTTCGAATTCCCAGAAAGATCGGTGAGCTTGCTTACAGGTTGGACTTGCTATCCGAGCTTGCGGGTGTGCATCCGGTGTTCCGCGTCTCTCACTTGAAGAAGTGTTTTCGAATGCCGGAGGAGCAAGTTGTCCCTGATGCTTTGAATATTCAGGACACGCTCGAGTACCTGGAGTACCCGATGAAGATTCTTGATGAGGCTTTCAAGGAAACGCAGAGGTCCAAGATCAAGTTTCTCAAGGTTCAGTGGAGCAACCACACTGAGCGAGAGGCTACCTGGGAGAAGAAAGATGATCTGAGGAAGGAGTTTCTCTATCTGTTTGAATCCGCTTCTTGATCTCGAGGACGAGATCCTGTAAGGGGGGAGTCTGTAACTGTAACATCCCAAAATTATCAAATTATTAAAGTGGCATTTCCCTAAATTTTCGTTCCAATTTAATTGTCTCTCTCAATATTTCGTTCAGTTCGAAAATTCTTTCGTACCGAATTTCGTTTCGTCCAAATCCGAAATCCGTTCGTCTAAATTAATCCGGTGCCGAAATAATTAAGTCCCGAAATAATTTAGTCCGCGTAATTTTTACGTTGACTAAAATTGTTTCTCGAAAATTCCGTAATTAATTTTCGGATCTCTAAATAATTTCCAAATTAATTTCGGCAGCCTTCCCAATTGTTTCATATTCTTTTTTTTAATTAAACTCCAGATTTATTCCTAACTCTACCTATTTTAATCCCCACCTATAAATACTCCCTTTAACCCTAGCTCCCTTCTCCCCTCCTCATTTCCCAGAAATTTCTCAACCGTCGCACATCCCTCGCGCCGTCATTCTGATTTCTGCGCTACGTGCTGCTCTCCTCGGTTCTCGCGCGTCGAGCTGTCCAGCCGCGTCGCCCGCGTTGATCTGCCGCGGGTCACATCGCCCGTCGCCATCGCGTCGCCTGTTCCCGCGGCCGTCCCTGCGCGTGGCACCGCGGTTCCGTTTCACGCCATCTCGCGCTGCGTCGCCG
>BCLF01000085.1:334046-347951 GCA_001602275.1 Zoysia japonica | reverse complement strand
CTTGATCTTGAAGCTTGCCGAGACTGGTTGTTTACCCGTGGGTTGGCGGTGTAGTGTTAGTGTGGTGTTGAGCTTTGACTCCCCACATGAGATCGAGATACCCCATCTGATCAGTGGTAGGCTCTTCACAGCTCCAGGACCCGATCGCGTAGGCTTTTGGGATCCCTATCCTGGAGGACGGATGACACCAGTTAAAGCTCGTGGACGGGTCTTGTGTGTTCGTCGGGGCTACGACGGTAGTTCTCGATGACGCATCCCATGGGTCCAGGTGCATAACCTCTGCAGAGTTTTAGTCGATGCGCATTGCCACGTCCTTTTTGAAAGACACCACCCTGAGTTGTGCTCCTCGTTGAGTAGTTTTGTTTTTCTTCCTCCTCTCCTTTTCTAAATGTTTTTGACTCCGGTCTTTGAGCTGTGGCCGAGTGTGGAGATTACATCGGCATTAAAATGAACCCTCGCCCGAGATAACGGAGATCTCTGCGGGGCAAGATAATAAAATTTGACAAGTTTGAAAATAAAGCTTTATTGCATACTTTAAATAAAACAAAATGTTTAAAACTTGCATTTAGCACTTGAGCCATGCCTTTACCCTTGAAACCTCTTGCATGTATACATTGTTATTAGGTAGTGCGCGGTTTGCTGAGTATTCGTACTCACGGCTTTCTAATTTGTTGTTTTCAGAGGATTCGCTCAGCTTCGACTTCGACTACGTCTCTGACGGCCCGTGACGTCCGCTCCTGCGCTCAAGCTAGCCTGTGTGGAGGAGGTTCGCTACCGCTGCCATGAAGATGCTTCCGCTGTTGTTTTTGTCGAATTCACGATAGTGATATATCTGTTCTGAGATATTTCCGGCCTACGTGCCGATGGACCCCTTTGGAGGATTTTATTCTAATAACTTCACTCTGATCTACTATTTCCTAATTTGATTCTTGTTTAATATTTCTGTTATGGTTTCTTGATTGATCGCTTGTGATATCGTGATTGCCAAACTCCTGGGATTGGCAATGTCACGAGAGATCGGGACTTATCGAAAGGTAAGTGAAAATCCGGTCGTTACAGTAACATCCCGCAAATTTCAAATTAAAAAAGCGACGAATTATCCCAATTTTTGTTCCGATCAAAAATCAATTGTTCCAAATTTTGTTCTGTCTAAATTCGAAATCCTTTTATCTAAATTGTTCCGGTGTCGAGATAATTTAGTCCGCGATATTTTTTTTCGTTGGAGCTAAAATTATTTTTCGAAATTCTCTAATTAATTTTCAGATCCCTAAAAATTTTCTCTAATTATTTTCTTCAGCCTTGATTATTCCACAATTTTTCAATTAAATCCTGAATTAATTCCAAAACCCTATCCTTATCCCTCTCTTTCTATAAAACCCCTCCCATTCTTATCCTCTTTCCTCTCTCCCCATTCTCTAGAAATTTCTGGCAACCGTCTCCACCTCGCTCCACGCGCCGCCGATTTCTGCGTCGCTTCATCCGTTTGGAGCCGCGCCCTACCTCATCGATCTTCGCGCGTGCCTGCGCCGTCCACGGTCGCGCGTCGCTGTCCCCGCTCGAGTTCCGCGTCGACAGCCCAGTTCCTGCACGCGGCCTCGAGTTGTCCATCGGACTGAGCCACACCCTCCGCACGTCTTTGCGCCTGCATCAGGAGGTCCGGAGCCTGAGCCCCCACGCTGCACCTACCGGTCCAAGGGTTGCTCCGGTACCCGCGTCCTGTCTCGTCCCCTCGCGTGAAGCCCTACGGCGTCTAGATTCTCGCGTGAAGCCGGCGCATGTTGCCCAGCGCAGGATCCACCGGTCCTTGCTCGGTTTCCCACGTGACACCGCCCTAGTCCAAGCCGTCGTCCAGCGCGTCGCTGAGAACCGGTCTCTCTCTCTCTGTGTGTTATTCTCCATGTTTAGCTGCGAAAATGATGTGTGCAGAGCTTGGAACTTGTGCACCGTCCCAGTTTTGATTCTCCAGTACCAGTGCTCGTGCATCAGGTTTCTCCGTTTTTGATTTCTCCGGTACAAGTCTTGGGTTCCGATTTTCGCAATTCTGTCTTCGATTCTTCGATATCTAGTGCTGTGGTGAGGATTAAATCTCTCTCAATTACTTTTTTTCTCTCTAATTGCTAATCTAGTTGTGATTAATTATTCTACGATTAATTTATTCTTTGTGGTCTAAATTGTCTACGATTTTTAGAGAACTCCATTTGATCTTCGATTATTCCTAAAATTGTTCCGTTAATTTGTCTCGTCGCGATGTCGTGTAGGGTTGTTCCGGAAAATGTTTTGCGCACGTTTAGCCTAGTAGTTTCAATTTAGATCTAATTTCCGGTTTTAATTGTTGCGTACCTAGTGTCTAACTCCTGTTCGTGTTGTGATTAGCTACTGATCCCGAGGAGGAGTTTCGCGAGCCAGCTCAGTTCAACGACCTGGATCCCGACTTCGATCCCGAGCTGCCAGGCAAGCCGTGTTCTTTGATCACTTTGTACCCAGTATTTTAAACTGCATGTTTTGTTTGCAACCCTAATTTGCATGCCATTCCTAAGCTTCACTACAAAAATGAACCCTAATATTTTGAAATATGCTAGCAACATTCTTAAGCCGTGCCTATTTACTGTTCCACAAATATGAACCTTAGGATTGATTTAGAAAATTTATTTTATTTTTATGCTTAGCTATGCTTAGTCGCATTTATTTTTATCTCACATCTATCACTACAAAAATGAAATTTATGTTAAATGATTTTGAACTGTGCTTCAAATGTGTGAGTTTTGCAAATAAACATACATAACTATTTAGCGGGGGCAGGATGCAGTATGAGGAGTGGGGGACTTTTAGGAAGTCCCTATGGGTGTACCTGTTGCGAGTACAATGGGAAGGTCCGGGCTGGGATCTTTCCGTGAGACTTGTTGTTAGCGTTGAGATTGGAGAGAGTGCCTACTCCGGTAATTAAGAACCGAGTCCTTCGAGCCTTGTACGCTCAGTTGACAACCATGCACACCACGTTACCCTGTATGGGCAGTGGCTTGATTTTGAAGCTTGCCGAGACTGGTTGTTTACTCGTGGGTTGGCGATGTTGTGTTAGTGTAGTGTAGAGCTATGACTCCCCACATGAGATCGAGATACCCCACCTGATCAATGGTAGGCTCTTTACAGCTCCAGGATCCGATTGCGTAGGCTTTTGGGATCCCTATCCTGGAGGACGGATGACGCCAGTTAAAGTTTGTGGACGGGTCTTGTGTGTTCATCGAGACTACGACGGTAGTTCCCGATGACGCTTCTCGTGGGTCCAGGTGCCTAACCTCTGCAGAGTTTTAGTCGATGCGCATTGCCACATCCTTTTTAAAATACACCCCCTGAGTTGTGCTTCTCGTTGAGTAGTTTTGTTTCCTTCCCTTCTCTTCTATTTCAAAATGTTTTGGACTCCGGCCTTTGAGCTATGGCCGAGTGTGGAGGTTACATCGGCATTTAAAATGAACCCACGTCCAAGATAACGGAGATCTTTGCGGGGCAAGATAATAAAATTTGACAATTTTAAAATAAAGTTTTCTGACATCCTTTAAGTAAAATAAAATGTTTTAAACTTGCATTTAGCACTTGAGCCATGCCTTTACCCTTTGAAACCATTTGCATGCATACATTGTTGTTAGGTAGTACGCGGTTTGCTGAGTATTCGTACTCACGGCTTTCTAATTTTTTGTTTTCAAAGGATATTCTCAGCTTCGACTTCGACTACGTCTCTGACGGCCCGTGATGTCTGCTCCTGCGCTCAAGCTAGCCTGTGTGGAGGAGGTTCGATACCGCTGCCATGATGATGCTTCCGCTACTGCATTCTGTGGTTTCTCGATAGAGATCGTTTTGCTCTGAGATGTTTTCGGCCTGTGTGCCGATGGACCCTTTTGTAGGATTTTATTCTAATAAACTTACTCTGATTTGCTATTTTCTATTTTTGTTTCTTGATTAATATTTCTGTTATGGTTTCTTAATTGATCACTTGTGATATCGTGCTTGCCAACCTCTTGGGATTGAGAAGGTTACGGAAGATTGAGACTTATTGAAAGGTAAGAAAAACTTGGTCGTTACACATGGATCCAATTCCGCCTTGTAGGTAGCTATAACGGTTAGGCTGGCTCTTTATTTCCGTGACGATGCTTTCAGTCTCGAGCACTCTAGTGCCTATAAAAAAAATACTACCTCTATTTTTGAATATAAGCATTTTTATATTTATTCAAAGTTAAACTTATTTAACTTTAACTATTAATAATAAAAAATAATGATATTTTGTCATATATAGATTATATTATTAGATTCATCATAAAATAGAGACTTTATAATATGTAACGCTTTATATTAAAAATTATATAATTTTTTAGATATTAATAGTCAAAGTTAATAGAATTTAATTTTGATCAAATCTAAAAATACTTATATTTATGTACAAGAGGAGTACTGGCTGTACTATCCACTGATAGTGGCCATCACTAGAAATAACATGTACAAACATTAATTTTCTTGGGTTTCTTGAGTTGTGCGCGATTTAATGTGATGACTCTCGAGTCGGAGAAGGAATCGCAGGGGAGAGGCGAGAGAGAAGCTTGGGGAAGAAGATGAACAGAAGAGATGCGACGTAGATAGGAGGATAAGGAGGAATATCGTTAGTTCATAGTTGTTTACATGACCCTTGCTGGTAACACCTCCTCCCCCTAAATACTCACACAACCCGTGGTCCACTCTGGGCCAGCTGTGCGGACGTTGTCACGTCGCACGCGTGCACTCCGTCGCGGCTCCTGGACTGGCACGGTGCTAACATTTAATTTCGATAGAGGAATAAACCCAGTTTTGTTTGGTTGAACTGAACAGGATCAGCGAGGTGACATCTGTTAGTTCTATTGCATCGATCCTTGACATTTCAACCTGTCCGTCACTGAAGCTTTTATGTTATTTTTACTTTGAACTTTTTATTATTTTCGTGTTCAGTTTCCATTTAAAAGCATTTATTGATAGAATTTCTTCATTTAGGAAACAATGTCTGTTGAGTTTGTTGCTGAGGAGCACTCTTCTAATCTTAAATATTCTCAAGTGTGCTAATAACCCATAGAACCAAGGCAAGCCTCATTATATCTAACCCTACTTTGAAATGTTTTCATTATGGTGTGAGAAAGTGAACCCCCAGCAGAGTGGTCCATCGAATGCACGGGCAAAGCCAGAGAAAAATGTCATTGGGACGGCATCTACTGGTGTCAGATGCTATAAATGTTGTTCTCACATAGGGTTTACAATGGAGTTAGCAATATTTTATCACGGTAAATGGACCGATCACCTAGCTGTGCCCCTGGTCGAATGGTTTTCTGCCTCAGCAACATGTAGCTGAGAGGAATGAAACTCTTTTGTGAAACTTGAATCTAAACCATATGTTGTAATAACTTCAATTTGTCTTGTAATATATTTAGATTGGTTGTGTTGTACTATTTCTGCATTGCTGATCAATGCCACCCAAGATTAATACTGGAGAGCAAATCATCCATCCTTGGGTGTTTTGCTGCAGAAGTTTTAGAGGATATGCACATAGAGACCATCTCCCTCTATCTTCTACAAGGAAAAACTTGGAGGAAGAATAAAAGGCGGGGCAGGTGGAGCCCATAGATCATAGAATGATAGTTCTTGTATATCTGACAATTTTCACTTTCCTATAATCATCATATACCTATAATAAAGGTATGCTAAGCTATATTCTGTAGTGATCTCAATATCTAATCGCAAGTATGGTCCTTACACAAATACCATTTTCTAAACTAGCAAGAGTCTCTTAAGGGATATATGTTTGGGTCCAGAACAAGCATCGACCTAATCAAGTCAAAAGGTAGATTTTAGCAAGACAGAGAAGTGTCGACGGCCTATATCTAGAAAAAAAAATCCTAATCAATACAAGTTTGTATTTTGATCTCTAATTGCACATTGACCAATTTGGCATATTTTCCATAGAATTATTTGGAATCTGATCTAACTGACTGTGGTAAGATAGCCTACAGATAAGAACCATATGCTTCTGAACTTTCTAGAAACTCTAATGTAGCTTTAAATGGTGTGACTTTTTTGGTTTTATGAGATATATGCATTTATGGTACTGGATTTAGACCAAAGATCCTGTATCTCCCAATGAAATAAACAAACAAGCATATATCTTCTATAATTGGCAATTAATCATGAGGTTAGTTGGCCAATAATACATCAATATGTTAGATTATGATCACCAAATCTATCACAGATTTGTGACACATCAGTCACTGCTAGACAATGGCAACAATTTTTTTTTCAAATAACAAATTGATTGGGAGATATTTAGAGATTGTTTGGGGGACAGAGTGGGAACTTTGAAAATTTCCATATAACATATGTAGTGATGCTGTTCATATTTTCCTTTTGCATACATCTACACTCATAGTACATAAATGTTGGTATTCATATCACTGCTATACACACTTTTTGCTTTTTAAAATATTCATGCTTGTGAATACATTGTGGTCTTCACTTGGCAATTTGGTTTTAATTTATATATTGCTTTCAATTTTTTTATTCAATGTAAATCAAAATATTTCATGACAACCAGCAGTCTTGCTGCATAATTAATAGCAGCAAGAAAAGTACTTACATTTTTAGCAGTAAACGATACGTTAAAAAGTTGTTCATTATCCGTATATCCCGCAATAAATATTACCCAAAAAATGCAGCCACGTGATAGTTTATTGCACGCAAAAAGATTGTCGAATTACCTATATAAACCAACATGTAGAGCCCTTCCATGTGCATCAAATAATTTTTTTAAGGCACTTTCTCTCCCGGTGTGACAAATTGTTCCACTTTGATGTTGTTCCTTTACATTAGAGATGGTTATGCCTAGGTTTGATGGTCAAGATGGCAGTGAGATAGTGAGCAATGGAATCAGTACTACGGGTGACGCTGCAGTGAACAGGAATCATGAGGTGCCTTCAGACCATCTCGAGCAGAGTCCTCTTGGCATCCAAGTAAGCTTTCTATATTGTTTTGTTTCACTGTGTATGTTTTTAGTTTTCACCATTAGTTATGGAAATAGGGGTGTGGATTCCTATGTGTTATAAATTCACATGCTGACAATAAATCTTGCCATTTACATTTTTGTGGCCAGTATATTGGAATTGTATCAGAAAATTAAGTTGAAAATCATCCTTTTTATCTAAAAGCAAAAAATACAGCAGTTACTTCACACACTAAAATGTTCTTTTTGCAGACCAGTGATGAGATGCCCGTTGACCCCATAGCTCTAGCTATCGGCACAGGCACGAGTATAGTGGCAGCACCCTAGCATGGACACCATAAACTACGATGCTGACCATAGTGACCCTGCTAGCGCCGATCAAGATGATTACTTCTATGACAGTGATGATGATGATGATGATGATAGCAGCGACAGTAGTGTCCATACACCGACATCAGTGATCTCCCATTCACTTATTTCTTCTTACAGGACGATCGATGGCACCGTGAGTAGCAACAGTGAAGCTAGTAGTTCACATGGAAACTCGCCAGAGATTTTCGTTTTGGCTGAGTGTCGCACATGTATGAAATTCTACCCGGTGCCTAGAGGAACAATTGTTTGCACGCGGTGCGGCTATGCTGGCCTCACGTTTTTCCGAGGCTATTGACAAGCATAATAACCGTGATGACAATACATATTTTGCAATAAATATAACATGTCCCTAGCTACCTCCCACATGTTCCTACAGCTTCATGCTTGGTGAGATAATGGAAATTTCATATTGCCCAATATTTTTCTTTTTATACTTCCCATGTCTTGACACCATATTAGACATTTTAAGACTTGTCATCAAAATGGTCTTACTCCTTGGGTGCTTTTTGACATCCAGAAACATATTCTGTTCATATATTTAAAAAACATGTCCATATTTAAGCTGCTTTAATTTCCATATCTGACAGAATCATGATTTTCATATCAAATCGAAGCTCCTGATAACTCCCACAAAATTTATATTAAAACTTTTGACATTTGAGATCGTCTTGAGCTCTAAGATCAATGAGACAACAACTATTGCAAATCTGAATCATATTTTATTTGTATAAGCCCTTGTTTCTTTAGGTGTACAAGTATACTCTCTTCGTTCTTAAATTGATGTCGTCGTTGACTTTTATAATCAACTTTGACTATTCGTCTTATTCAAAAAATTTGCTCGAATATAGTGTAAAATTTTAAATTGTGATTCAAATAACTCTAATGATAAATCAAATTATATTTATGAAATTTATCAAAATATTTTGAATATCAAAGTTGAATTTAAAAGTCAACGGCGACATCAATTAAAGAACGAAACGAGTATTTTTTTTATCATTTTCAGACTTTGTGGATATCACCATATTTGGCAATGAGCTTGGAACTTTCACGGCGAGTTTCACAGACGTCCCTGTGCTTTCCTTGTCTGTAAATCGTCACTTGATTGTAAGTTTTCGTCATCACCTGCGTCTCACTGCTAGTGGATGATGAGCTGGCCCCACCGCGCCACCGTTTCCGCCATATTCAGGGGACCCCTGAAACCCGCCGTTCCAACGGCGGCCGCCAGGAACTGCAGCGGCAAGCCGGGCAGCTCCTGTGCCAGCGCGCGCGTTCTGGTGCCGCCCGTTTCCCCCTGGATTCATCGGCAAAAGTTTGATCTCGAACACGTCATCGATATCGTGGACCGTGGCGGGGAGCTCCACACGGGCCTCATGAACTCCGCCAGGTGGCTGGCACCGAGGCCCTTCTCGGGCTCTGCTCCCGGCTGCTGGTCAGTCAGAACATGACCCACGGCAGCACACCAGGCTGGCGAGAGGAATGAGATGGCCGGCCTACGGAAGTGCTCCCCCTTGCTGCCTTTTGAGGAAGGATAGGCTAGTGTCAATTACGTATTACAGAACCTGCTGCTCCACGCCACTGTTTCCTGCGCTGCCGTTCCTGCGCGAATGTGCGGAGTTTGGCTACTGGCCGTGCGCGCGGCCTATAACAGCCCTCGTTCCTGCCGCTGCAGTCCCTGCATCTATCCAGGGTTTGATGGCGACAGAAGGTTGATATCGACCATATCATCGATATGCGTGGTGGATTCGCGCCATGAAAACGGCGCAGAAAAATTCTATCCCGTGTACCGTATTATATAATTTTTTCTGCTCATTTTCAATTTCAATCAATTTCAAATGTGTTGAACAAGAACAAGATGAAAACGAGAAAAATAATATGGGATGCGGAATCGAAAATGATTAAGCTGTTTTCCGCACATTTTACCGTATCCCTTTTTATTCGGGATTAACCCATTTTTCATCATGTTTACACTTGTACGGAAAAACAAACCATAAAGCCCATTTTAAAAGGCCCACTGCACGCTGCATTCCTTCACCCCCACGATGGCCCAGTCCGCGTCCCCCGCGCGTTCGTTGGCCGTACTAGTCGCCCATGCGTTCGCCATCCACAGCGTCGCTGCTCGCACACTGGTCGTCTATTAGCGTCTATTCGGTTCCCAAGCACTATCGTCCCAAGCAGCCAGGTCCAATGGTAGAAAGTCATATTTAGAATTATGGGAGCAGAAGCCACGAGGGACTATATGCGTATGTTAGTAAGAAAGAAATGGACATGTTATAAGAAACAAAAAATTTTATATCTCATTATTAATTTTATGTGAACAATGTTCTCGACTTAATTACCGGTTTTTGATCGATACCGATGTATTACTGTTTCAATTATTTTGTTTTTCGACTTTTTGAAATAAGTGAATTGCACAAAACACCAGGTTTTAGAACCATATTGTCACAATACACTAGGTTTTAGTCATTCTTGCACCATACACTATGTTTTAGCTCATGTATTATCACTTGCGCTGCTTTTTACCTCCTGCCATGATACAATAGGCTAGATTGACTTAATAGATGCATAAGCATATTAATTAAAAATTTTGGTAGAAGTGTTAGTCTGGTACTTAGTTTAAGTAAATTTACTTAGGTACTTAGCTTAAATTTACTTAAAAATTCAATAAATTGTTTATAGTTTGATTGGTTAATTAAATTGATTTTGTATTAAATTAACCAATTCATACTTAATCTAGCTATAATCATTATCATCCCTTTACTAGTTTTCTATATTTCCAAGATTTTTTATATTAATTTTTCTACACCTATGAGGTAATTTCTAGCTTATTAGAACAAAATGTAATCTTAATTTCAAAATATATATGTTTTAATAAATTAGTTCCTATTTAATTCTTTCAATTATTATGATAGTTTAGATAAAGGAATGATATTGGTTATAGCTAGATTGAGTCTGGCTTTTGTTAATTTATTACAAAATCAGTTGAATAAACTAATAAACTATACAACTTTATTGAATTTATAAAAACATTTAACCTAAGTACCTAACTAAATTTACTTAAACTAAGTACCAGACTAACACTTCCTAACAAAATTTTAATCAATGTGCTTATGCATCTGTTAAGTCAATCTAGCCTATTGTATCATGGTAGGAGGTAAAAAGCGGTGCAAAGTGATAATTCAGGAGCTAAAACATGTTGTTGGTGCAAGAATGACTAAACTCTAGTGTATTATGACAATATGGTTCCAAAACCTAGTGTCTTGTGCAATTCCCTCTCTGAAATCTTCCCAATCATTTTCGTTACCGTCTTTCTCAGTTTCGTTTTCATCTGACAAAATAAATATGAAAATGAAAATGGTATAGATGTTTTTTCATCTGTTTTCATCCGTAGCCATGCTCCCTGCATCCGCGGTGGGAGCTCGGCTAGCTGTTGGCACGGAGCAGAAGCCCGATATGGCTTCCTGGCAACATTCATGTTAGAGACCAAAAGCGGTGAATAGGAGGGAGACGAGTAGGACGGGGAGGAAGAAGAGGATTCATCGAGAGATTTTTACCACGACAGCGATGTGTACTGGATCCTGTTCACACTCGTTACCTGATTTTCCAGAGAGTGCAAAGAGGCTAGCTTACGTAGCCCACTAGTCCTGTAGGCCAATGCCGGATCCGGGTCCTCTCAATTTGAGAACAAAATTCACACTCCGTGTGTGAGAATGAAAGAGTAATATGAGCTAACACTGCGGCAAATTTATTTTAAAATGTACTGTAGCATATCGTATTGTTCATATGTACTGTAGCGCTGAATCTGATACGTTCGTTTTCGAATCGAGAGGGTGAAACTATATCCTAGTTCACGATACTCTCAGATTGAAAGGACCCCGATCCACCAACGCCACAAGATAATGCACTCAGCTTTCTCATTACATTTCCCGCCACAATCAAATACACTACATTAGTGACTCGCGCGGTGTATCACGCTGCTGCATCTCTTCAAGCCTTCGCCGATGGTGCGTGGCAGTGTAACGTTCCCCTCCTCTTAAAGACCAACCTACCCCCAAGCCGGTGAAGTGGGAAACTACTTCTTCAGCCCTTGTTCATGTTTCCAAGTACCAGGTTCACCGGAAGGCATTGCCATTTGACCAGAATCATTCTTCGTGTTCCCGAACCCTTCTTTATCAACTTCCAGTCGAGGAAATGCTCCGGTTCCTGCGATTCCTGCAGAATAGAAGGATGGGGAGGGAGCTGGGTATGACCACGGTAAGTAGGAGTGATTGCTTGTTTCAGCTGAGAGACATGAATGACCGGGTGTATCTAACTACCTTCTGGCAACTGCAATTTGTATGCCACCGAACCAACTTTGGCTAACACAGTGTAGGGCCATAGTACTTGAATGCTAACTTTTAATTCTGTAAGTTGCAACTGATGTTTGGATATAAGGTTGCAGTTTTAGATATACCTGATCACCCACTTGGAAGTGACATTCAGAGCGGTGGCGCGCGATCTGCTTGATGTTTCATGCATTTTGAGCTTGGAGCAGGTGCTGTTTCAGCAGTTCATTCAAGACCTCGCGCTCTTTCAACCAGGAGAGCAAATCAGATACTGTAACATCACCAGCTGAACAACACCGAAGTCCTAGGGAGGTCATCCATACATCACTTCAAATGGGGTGCATCCCAGCGCAGTGTGGTAACAAGTGTTGTACCAATATTCTGTTAAGGGGAGTAAAATAAATTCTGCTAAGGGTAGCCAGTGAGACCAATTTTTAGGACAAGCATGAACTGAACATCGAAGGTAAGATTCCAAGCATTGATTCACCCTCTCCGTCTGGCTATCAAACTGAGGATGATAAGATGAGCTCTTGCGCAATTCAATTCTGGATAGCTTAAACAGTTCATGCCACAACTGGCTGGTGAAGATTATGTCCCTATCCGAGACAATGGCTTGGGGCAGACCATGCAACTTAAATGTGATTCATAGACTTTAGCAACCGAAAGAGCAATAAAAGGTTGTGAAATGGGTTGAAATTGGCCATAAGAACTTGTCAACCACAATTAGGATTGTATTAAATTTTCCAGAATGAGGCAAGCCTTCAATGGATAAAGGATGTAGTAACCCAGGGGAAGCTACTCTTACTGATTTGGCCTGCTGACAAATGGTGCATTGAGACAGAGACTTTGATATGCTTTTTCATGCCAGTCCCAGCAAAATGTCTCTTGTTTCTTAGGGGAAGCTACTCTTACTGATTTATATAGTGCGGCATTTTAAAAACAGATCAAGTGGGCATTTATACTCTCTATAGATCGAAACTGACCGAATATGAAACAATCTAGTATCCATGTACTCGTAAACGAGTATCCTAAAAAATGATACAATTTAATAAGTTTATTAGTGACCCTAAAAATGCATTTTAAGACGCTGGGACGTACTCTCTCCGTTCTTTAATTGATGTTGTCCATTGACTTTCAACGTCAAGTTTGACCATTCGTTTTATTTCAAAAATTAGTTCAGATGTATAAAATTTTAAGTTATAACAAAATATATAATTTTTATTAATTTTTTAATAAAACGAATGGTCAAAGTTAGAGTTAGAAGTCAACGGCGACAACAATTAAAGAACGGAAGGAGTAGATGACATTCTGAGACAAGTTTGAAGATCGCTAGTATATATTACTCAAACTGTTCTTAATTTTTTGGAAGTCTTTTGAACTAGTAAAATTATTATAGTAATGATAATAATTTAAGAACACATGAAGAGTGCATTTATGTCGAGGTTCAAAAACACTAGTAAATACAGTAATCCTAAAAACACATTGGTACAGATAGATTAAAAAAAGTGCTCCAAGGGAAAAGTTTTTTCCAGATTAGATTGTACTAGCAGGCCTATTGCGCTATCCACTGCATTCAGCTCATACACACCACTGTACCAGGTCCATTATTATATATTGAGTAAAATGCACCAACGGCACTCCAACTTATTGGCATATGTCATTTAGGTCCATAAATTTTGATTTTGAATTTTTTGCACACTAAACTATTGCCCCCATATCATTTAAGTTCCAAAAGTTCGATTTTTAATTTCTATCACCATAAACTATTGCCGCTGTCTCATCTGGCTCCTTAAACTTTGTTTTTTTATTTCTATCTCCTAAATATATTTAAAGTTATTTTTTTGTTCATCTTATTTCAAAAATTAGTTCAAATGTGTAAAATTATAAGTTATTTAAAGCATTTTTAATAATAAAGTAAATTATAACAAAATATATGATATTTATCATATTTGTTCAAATAAAAAATTATAAAATTCTCGATTTCCCAGACATTTATATAAGAGCTCAGTACATTCATGGATCTAGCTAGAGTCTAGATCCACTTACATTGCACTATCTAAATTTTTCTCTCAATTGAGAGGATACAGTTCCCTAGTTAGACTCTCCTTTGTTCCCTCGGTCATATACAAATTAAATAAATGTTGCATCGGAACAAAACTAAATAAATCTTCAATTTGTCAAGAAAAACAATGATATAAGTTTATCATG